>CM065919.1:23760816-24360816 GCA_033439105.1 Magallana nippona
TACTTCCTTTAAAAACTCCCAAACAGCGTCGTCATTCGTACTTCATCGCGAAAATGACTTTTTACTGAGAGAGAAAGAGAGGGAAAAAAAACACCCTCCAAACATATTAAAAAGCTTGACTCTTTTATTTCTTATGATCCTTTATGAAAAATTCCGCAGCAGATTATGGCCGATCGAGGCCTGAGAACTTTTTTCTCAGCGACAAGACCCGAACTCGCACCTGCTCGTTCAAAGTTTAGGGAGGTGTAAAATCGTCAGTGGAAAATCATTATGGCGTTAGGTCCAAGCAGAAAGAAAAATACTTCTTTCGGTATTAATCATATTTTATTCGCATTAATCATTTCCGCATGTTACCTTCTTTGTGTAAAATTCAACAAGTTTTTGCCTAATATCCTTCCGCGCGATGAAAAAGAAAGTAGGCTTTAAGCGGAAGATAAAGCATATTTCAAAAAAGATATATATTACAGATTTAAATCAATACTTCACTAACCCGCACCAACTGCTATTCAATGATTTTAATCAATTTATAAAATCTTAAATTTCATCAGATATATTTCAAACAAATTGATTTCTGGTCTTCAACACCAGCATCTTTTTTTTTTTTTTATCAATAGTTCTTCAGAATTCGACGTTTTATAGATTGCCACAATAAAACATTATAATTGAGTAAAGATGTTTATATTCAATTCAAAGATGATAAATTATAGGGACATCATTGTCAGGATAGAGTGATGTAAATTCACTTAAATAATGGGCTAAATTGGCCAGAAATGAAGAATGTGAAAGTTGCATTAATGCCTGTTAAATGCTGTGCCTTTTCTTGTTCCCCCGTAAAACCATACTTCCTATGAAATAATGCCACAGTGATTTTTCCGACATGGATTTAGTTGTCCTTTTGAAATCTAACACCCCTTTTGGAATACTAATTCACACTAGCAATGGGGGAAAAATCCATATTACTCGCAAAACCGCTGACTTTAACAGTGATTGCTGGCAGAAAATTGATGGGAAAGATAATCACAATGAAAAAAAGCACTGCCCTACTTCATAAATTTACAAAATTATCACATTTTAAAAATCAGTAAATCATGCTGTGCTATAAAAATGATCTGGGGGCGACAAAATACCTTTTTGTTTACGTTCAAGTGTAACTTGAAGCCAATGCGTCGTCTGATTTCTCCGTTAGATAATTTTTATATAAGATATCTTTTATTTTTCGGGAGAGGGTATGGTTTTTTGGCGGTAGTTGGCGATTAATACGATTTTGATGTTATTTTAATACAGTTTATCTTGTCATGCTACATAAAATGGATATGTATATGAAAATATACAATATATATTTTAAAAAGCTGTGGATTAAAAGGCTTTATACCTCGTTGTGAAGATTTTCTTAGATGTTTTTAACGAAAAATATTTTGTAAGATTTTTGTTTTTAAAAATTTTAATGAATGGAATCAGAGATTAATAAAGACAGTGGGTTTAAGACAATTTGTAATTCTATTTTGAATTGATAATATTAATTACACGTACTTCACGAATACCAAAATGAATAAATAAATAAATAAACTTCAAGTATTTGTTCTTTGTCCGACAGGTATTAAGAATTTTAACAATGTTACAAAAAAGGTAACATTATAATGCATGCATATGTATATGCACTTGAATGGACTGTCTTTATGAATTTAATTTTTTTATACATCTTTTGAGCAAATATTTCGTCCAAGATAGAAAAGAGCAATTTTCAGAATAAAAAGGGAAGTTTAAATTATAATTCATTTTATTTGAAAATAAAAAAAACAAACAAATAATAGACCACTCTGTGGAACTTGTTTGCAATTTTTTTTAGAAAATCTCAACTTCCTGAAACAGATTTCTTGAACTACAACAAAAACAAAACCACACTCCCATTGCATAACACCACAAATGTAATTTTTCCCAGAATGATCCCAAAATTATATTGCTACTGGCAAAGCAGCTAAACTTAGTTGTTATTTTCCAGATAACAAAATTGAATTATCGGGCGTCAAATCGTCATTGCAAATCCCCTTGTGTCCAACGCTGACGTTGAAAGCTGTGGCTTCGTGGACACTATCTGCGTCGATCAAAGATTTATTTCACATTTTGGTACCGTTAAAATGACTGAGAGCCCTTCATATATTGATTTCCACGTCTAGGGTTTAGTTTTTTGCAACCCCAGAGTAGAAATTTTAGATTTTTTTTTCTTTTTTGCAACATTGTCCTCTTGAAAAAATCAGAGACTGATTTTTTTCCTACTGCAATCTTTTTTTTTTTTTTTTAGGTGCGTAATGATATTAGATACGAATGAAAAGACGTGAAATTGGGCGTACTCACTATGTTGAATTTGAAATCAAAAGAACAAGCTAATAAAAACAAACCCTTTTCATTATTTCAAATACCAGAGGAGCAACTCTTTCCTCATTAATGAAACACAGAAAATATGTGCAAATGAAATATGGTAATGTTTCACTGTTTTCAATTTTTTCTTTTTCATGTTGAAACTTTTGTCGTAAAAGTTGGAGCTTAGAATTTTGCTATTACATTGTAATGAAACACAAATTTTGAATTGCATATAGAAATAATCGCTTTGAAAACTTACAAAAACGTAGAGAGGATTTTAGTATACAAGAGAGACAGAGAGAGAACCATCCTTGGGGAGAGGACTAAAATAGGCATAGCCTGATGTCCAATCCTATTATGTACTTATTTGCAATATAAAATATTTGTTAAATTAAATTAGAGAGAACCATGGGTTATTATAATTACACCACCATTCAATATTAATATATTTTTTTTCTTTTTCGCAGGTCATAAATTTAAATTGAATATGACAGACTTATTAATCTTATACGACAAGTATCGATTTTAAGTTATGTAAATGAATTCCGAAGTATGCAATAACGAAAATGTAGAATAAATGATGAATATTTCATCTTAAAAATGTCGATTTATATATTTTTTTTTAAATATGAAAATTAATTTTGAAAATAAAAATGTTTTGTGATTGTTGTGTAAATTCAATTAATTTTACAATATCTGAAGAACTAAACAAAAGAAATGTGACATCTATATGCTGCTTAAGTATTTAATATCTGATTATTTTATATTATTAGGTAAACATTATATCAATTCATACTCAAAATTCAAAATCCATGATGCAAAATATATACATTTTTTATATCATTGAGGGGGATTTCACAAGAAGATGGCACCATATTTATATCTTTAAACTTATGAGTAAATAATAATTTCGGTTTAAGCACACCTAAATCGAGATAACTTCCAAATCTAAATTAAGATTGTTTATTTAATTTAAACTTCAATGCAAATTAACAAAAAAAACATCTCAAATTCTCATTTGAAACGGAAAAAAAATCTGTTAATTTGATTTAAATACATACAATACCAAACAAAAAATATTCTAACAGAAGACCCACAATTTTTTCTTGTAACATCAGCCCCCGGTAATGACTACTTAAACTGTCTTTGAGGAGGGGGAAAACACACGAGCAGCTCTTGTTTAGACGAGCATCTTGGTAAATTGCTTCACTCAATTTGCGTTGTCTCTCGGAGTGTTTTGTAATGACCAGTTCGCTCTGTCGTTTGTCCCAGCTAATTGCACATGGCACATTCATTTGATCTAATCCCCGCAGATTTCATTAGGTATGCAAATAAATTTATCGTTGCTTGGTCAGTCTGGGCCACTCTGTATCACGGACAGACATCGCGACCTTTAGGTGCCGAGACTAGCTATGGCCGTTCATCTGAATTTCTTTTCTCTAGCAGTACAGATTCTGTCTTGGGCTACATATCAGTTTTCATCTGTAAACTCTATTGATTGCAGAAAAAGGTCAAAAAGACCTTTGTGTTTGAGTTAACACAATTTGATGTTTTGTGGTTTTACAGACAGTTGTTTTGTATCTATTAATTTTTCGTAACTTGAATGAAAGATTACTCATGCTCGAAATTTCTTTAAATGTGGAATAATATTTAATGTAAGCAACTAAGTATATGGTTACAATTTTTGCATACCTATGGTTTGGAAAATCGCGTGTATTGTAACGAGACAATGATTATTAGAACTGTATATAAAGGTGATTATTGTGAAATGCTAAGAAGAAAAACATGACCATCTGCAGTAAATAAATAAAGCCGCAAAGGGTTTTTTTCCTTCTTTTTTTTACGTTTTTCAAAATATATAAATCGTAGTTTATTTCTTTCGTTGACTAGTTTCATATTTCATTCAAGCCTAGAAAAAATGTTTGGTTGTTCTACAAGAATAACAAAAGTTTTTAAGATCTTTCCAGACGAAGCCTTATATTTTCCCTCCATTTTAAGAATAGATCATTTTTGTTGAGGAATGCTTACCTAAGTGCAGGTCAAATTCCATAAATGAATGATGAAAAAAATATAATGAAATATCTGAAGTCAGTGACATCTTGATATGAGTCGATGATCATTAGAAAGACACATATTCTCTTCATATAATTAATCGTCTCACACCCTTTTGGTTTTCCCTTATTGCGTTGCAATTAAAAAACTTAAAAATTAACAACAGTACAATATTTGAAGTTTAGGAAAAAGTATAAGCTTGGTTTTTTTTTGTACCATTAAATATTAAGATTACAAGATAAAAATAGATGCGAAATTCTGCAATATTATTTATCTTTTGCATTCATCTCCATCTTGAATTATTCAAAAAATTTCGACTAAACATATCGAAATTAACAATGAATTCAAAGGGCGGATTCGCACTTGTTTTGACGATATAATTTGTAAATGCCTGTATTTATTTTTTTGAAGGCTAAACATATTTTATAAATTTTTGGAAAACTTATATTTATACTTTTTAAAGTGATTTAATGAACAACTATATCGTTAATGAAAAATATTAATCTTATTCCTATCTTTTATTGGCACATGTATGTATATTTAGTTTTTTGTATTTACATAGATACAAACTGGTGATATTTCTTTCCCAGTTAATGCATGTATATTCAAAACCTTATAATGAAGTGAATTGAGCATATAGCGTGTCATAACAATTCATAAGCTTCAAACATGCACATGTATATGGTGCACATGTATACGTTTAAACTTTAATCCGTGCAACGAAAACTCCAAAATATATTATGAATAGCACTAACAAAGCCAGCCTATTTGCGGCATTTAATCAATACAATTGCCATAAAAAGCTCAATGCATCACCAAGAACCAGAGAGCTAGAAATACATGTATGTCGTGTGAAATTGGGGAAGTAAAAGTGTTCAAATGTGCTGTAAATTGCACCCAATTAATCTTTATAATTTTCTTTTGATCTCGGGGTATTTGACAATTTTCCAGTCCATTTCCTAATGAAATTCATTTATTTGTTGGTATTTATAATGATGCTACAACTGATAAGAGTTGATTATGGACAGATTGGTCGGTTCTATACTTAACTTCAAATGGATACAGGAACTATAAAACGTTTAACAACGGATTTTTGTACCATTAAGTTAAGCTTAGCTATCCAACTTATGAACGTTACAGATTGTTTTTAAAGCGACTCTTGCTTTATTTCCTCTACATTTTTAATGACAATGGAAGTTTTAAAGATGTTCACTTTAATCTTAAACATTTCCTTAAGCCATAATCGTTTTTTCTTAGAATTGTTACCTTAATGCAAATGTTTAAGGAAACAGATCATGATGTCGATGATGCAATTCTCTCTCTCTCTCTCTCTCTCTCTCTCTCTCTCTCTCTCTCTCTCTCTCTCTCTCTCTCTCTCTCTCTCTCATGTATGTACCGACTTATTTTTTATTCCTCAGCAAATACATATTTAAGTGCGAAAAAACATAAACGCAATCTTAATGATCTTCTGATTTAATATCTACAAAAATAAAATCCGTCTCAGATGAATCTCTTATCGTTATACATATGTATACAGCATGTATATATGTATGCCTTGGGTTATAGTCAGACACAGGGACCAGATTGTTGGGGATGCTGCATCGATCAAAAACCTTGTCCCTAATGAAGTTAGGAACACGGTGGTTGTTAGATTAATCGTGCAAAAGTTCCTTGTTACCCAGCTTGTTAGCATGCCGGCCAAGTCGGCGATCCCTGCAAAGAATGCTCATGAAAATTCCGATTTAATTTTCCTTGGTGTCGAAATAGCCTCATAAGCATTCCGGTCAGTTTTTAACCCGACCGATTAGGTTCCCTTTTCAGCAATATCTGCAGCAATCCATACTAATATAACATTCATATTATTCATGAGTATTGTAATTTGTATTGTCCAAAGCTGAAAATTGGAATGGACTAGCAGATCAGAAAGACTTGTTAATCGAGGTCTGGTGAATTTTAACAGCCCCATTCCTGTAATCAGATCAGTTATTTCAGTCAAAATAAATTCATGAATTCGTCTTATTTTATGCCAGTGTTTGAAAATCAATCGTGGAGGGATGATGTGTTGTTTTAGGGGGCCTTTTTAAAAAAAGTTGTTCTCTCCTGTGATTTCTGTTTTTCCTCCATTTCAAGTTTTCTATGAATGTTTTTTGGGATTTTTTCAGGATTTTGTTCTGGTTTTCAAAAGAACCGCTTCCACTTCATAGTGATCACGTGATAAAGGTATGTTACGTGAAATGTCAGGTGTTCATCGGCGATGTTGCAGGAGTACGTACATCCATATGTGTGTGTGTGTCTGTTTCCAAATTAAGGGTTCATAATTCGAAAGATGTACATGTACCTGACAACTTGTACTCTGTGTGACAAACCACTACCTTTTGTGCAGGAAATAAATGGAAGGCACCTAAAGATGGTTTTTAGATCCAAACTTTTAGACGCTTTAAGCTACTTTAACAACTCCTGTGTTGTCGATCTTTTGGATGGGATTTCTCACATCGGAATTCGTCGGACGTTATCGATGGACCACGAGGCTATCTAAATGAGTTCAATTATAGGCGATATCTCGAGGTCCTTTTTAGATGGGGAAAAATCTAATGCCCGTTATCAATAAGATATCGGGCCTAATATTTCCGCACAATTTCACGATATGAGCGTCTACTATCTATAAATTAGAAGTTTAACGCCTCGCTGCGCGTACAAAAATGTAATTTAGATTTGCGAGGTTGCACTAGATGTGTTTTGTTGTAAATGTAATGATTGAGGGGTGAATGCAGTGACCTTTACATAATGACTTGGGCGAAATGCACGGATGAACACAAGCCATAGATACATCTTTAGGGCGACACACTTCCCACTTTCAAATAGTTTATGGCAGAGATTTGATTTTGAACATACTTGGGAAGATTTCATCTATGCACACCAATATACACAGTATTTGTACTCGAAGATCTCTCTCTCTCTCTCTCTCTCTCTCTCTCTCTCTCTCTCTCTCTCTCTCTCTCTCTCTCATATGCACGTAATAACTTAATTATTTAGTAAAATGTTCATAAACTCCAGGTAGATCAAATTCTAAGATACCAGAAGTACTTTTCCTGTAAACTTTAAGCTTTAATATTTAATGATTTGCAGTCAAAATTTTATTGCAATTTTTTTCTTTAAATCCACTCGTAGTCAATGCGACAACAGAATAAAAAAATGAAAAAAGAGGACCCAAAATGTCGATTTCCTACTCCCATTTATTGATACGACCGTAACAGTCGATTCCACGATTTCAGCAATATTGCGGTAATCAAAAGACCATTTCTGAATTCTAACCATCCATCATTCTGAGTGTGCCGCAGCCCAGGAACAATGGAAAACCTGGCATTGTTCTACCACCGCCATTGTAACTAATGCCATACCTCCTAGACACCAGCTGGCTTATAATGTGTCTCCCCCAATCACAAGAAATTCCTTACTGTCCTTATACTTCGAGGAGGGGGAGGGGGGGGGGGGGGGGGGGTCGTCGCAGAACCATTTGGAGCAAAAGTTTATAACAATATTGTATAATTTTTAAAAGAATTTGGGTCAAAATACACATAATTTCTAGATGGATGGATTTTTATTTTAAAAGTCTGTCTGCATGCTTTATAACATTTTTGTTAAAAGATGATGGATATGGTGATTTTTTTTTCTTTTTTAGAAAATTTGACAGAAGTGTGTTTGTAAGAAAGAAAAGTTGAGGTGATTTGTCCGACAATACTGCTATATGTTCTAAATTTGTACTAAACTGTGTATATTACTTTTTTTTTAAACAATGTGAAAATAGTTTCTAAAATTCAGTTTGGGGAAAAAGAAATGATGTTTAAAATTAAGTTTACCTGTAAATATTTACTGCATCAAAAAGTCTGACCTCTATCATAACATCTTTAAAAAATTTTTACTTACAATTTGTTCAAATTTTATGCGAAAAGTATGATTTAAAGAATTAAAATTGTTTGTAGAGAATATATTACATCTTTCTGAAATTTTCTATAAATTGATTGTGGAGTTAAAAATTAATTGCAATTTATATGATATGTAGCAAAATGTCGATTAAGATTGATGTTAAAGTTAATGATTAGCCAAAGAAAGGATATTAAATATTAAATATTATCAAATTCAGTATTTAAGATTTAAGAAGTAAATTCATTTATTGTTCTGCCAGGGGTTTTTTTCTGGGTAATATGTATTGTATCAATTTTCAAAATTAAAATTATAAGCCAATAGCCAAGTAATGCATTTTAAAAATAACTAAAAAAGGAAGACATTATTATAAGACAGAATCATAAATCATTAATCGGATAAAAATACTATACATCAAAGATATAGGCGTGATCAGACGAGTATAAATTTACTAATCTCATACTCTGTAATATGAGTCTCGTTTGATATTTGACCGGATCACACAACTCCGTACGTGTCCGAACTTCATTCATAAGTTATACTAGATCGTTGACCTTATCAGAAAGAAACAATTTATGTAAATTTAATGCAAATTGTTCCCCAAGTAATGTAAACTCAGACCAAATAATGCCCGGGCGGTAGAAGTTAGTTTCGATACGCTCATGGTGGTGCATATATATACGTTTATTTTCAAATATTTTGGTGTAGAAAAACAAAAGAAACCCGCAAATTTTGTGATAAAATCCGTTTTATAATTAAGAAAATATTTGTAAACTTAACTTTCATATAATTCTTTTTTTTTTTTTTTTAAATATTAAATTCTCTAATTTTCGAAACTGGTCATTTCAGTCCCAAAGTAAAACTTTTGCACATATTAATTGTCAGAATATTTGAAAAATTCTTATTTGAGCTATCATTAAAAGTAAACTAATCTAACATTTATTTTTTACGTCTTGCGTACCCCCCCCACCCCTCAATTTCTGATTTCACACAGAAATTTAACCCTTTAATCCATTAATCGAGGGGCAACTAATTAACTGAGGGGGGATGTAGTTTTGCACGTGCAAGAATCTGGAGCTAGATGAAAAATATCTGGCCGTCCTTTTTCTGAAATTCTGGAGAATGGCGGTCTTTTCTTCCGAGTTTCGTTGACATGACAGACCGGATTATCGTATTGTTGTCATTGTTGATTTGAAATGTTATTGGATAAATCGGTTTATTGGAGCTGTGATTTATCTCAATAGTTGAAAGCATTCGTTCGAGACGCATTAAGACTTGTGCTGATTTTTATGTTTGCCTTTTTATTTTCGCCCCATTCTCACAAATGTAATTCAATTTGACGCTACAGATTTTGTGAAGAATTCAATAATCCGGACGGACAGGTTAGAGAGAAATTCGTGTCATTCATGGCTTTCGGATCCCCGCGACTAAGAGGGATCAAAACGTGTAAAACAAGACCAAATAAAGATACACGCATATTTATAAAAGAACCTCACTGTGCGTTATCATAAGCTAACCCCATAGGATCTACCTGGTCAGTCAAATAAGGGGATAAATTATATAAGCTTCAAATAAATCTTTGAGTTTTGACTTTCCGAAGCGTGCAAAATGGAGATTTTCTCGCGCAGCAAGAATTCGAGATACACAATTTTTTTTTATTGAGATTTGATTGCTGTTACATTATCATAATAATAATAAAGATTGGCCTTGTACATTTATCTGGATCATATGGGTGTCTTTACATGTCTGATGATCTTTCTACTCATACATATATGTACATGTACCTATACCTATATTTGTATATTTATTTTGTTATATAAAATTATTTTTTACTACGAATTTAGTATTTTGGTATCGGCGTATGGAAGTGGTGGTTTGCGTAACTTTTTTTTTTCTTGTATATCCATATTCCACGTGCATGTACATTTATTTTCCCTCATCAGAAATTTCTATTTGCTTCAAATTTTGTGTATAAATTTCTGCAGTCGTAATTTCATATCTATATGAAATAATGAATATTTTGTCAAGCTTTCTATATGAAACATAAAACAAATTAATAATTTAAAAGAATTAATAAAATCAATAAATATTTTTAAAAAAACCCCAATAATATCGTTTGTAATTTGAACTTTATGTATCAGTGTCATATTTCATACTGATGTATTTTTTTTTGTTATACGTCATTGGTTTTATGTGCTACATATATATAAATGTAAAATATTTATATTAAAAGGAAAATTTTAATTACATTAATATGAAATTAAAAACCTGTGTACCACCTAAATGTATAACATGCAATGATATTTATAAGTTATTAATAAGATATTGATACTCCAAACTTTTTTTCAATAATTCATAATTATGTTAAATAACGGAGGTTTTTTACTAGCCTAAAATTTGGGTTAAAACATTATTATATCTTGTTTAAAAAATACATTTATCAATCAAACTGTTTTCAAAATAGGTGGGTCCCGTTTGCTTATGACTTAATCAATATTGTTTGATTGATTAATCTGTATTTGATACTTAGTTCCTCAAAATCAGATTTTTTTTCATCTATGTTCATCCTTTGAGAAAATATGTTAAAAGAAACAAAGTAAACGAGAAATAATTTTTTACAAGGTTAAATGCATTAATCATAGCAGTAAAAATATAGATATGTATTTATCGACAATTATGCATAATACCAGTATTTGTCAAAAACAAAGTTTACGAAATCTTTGAACTATAGGAATGTATTTACTGTAGAAGAATGAAAAACATATGTGTCAAAAGTTACACGACAGTTAATATCAACACATGCAAATTAGCCATTAGTCGAAGATATAGTCCCAAAACAAAACAGCTGTAATGACGTTGAACTGACATTTTGTTGGAAACTGGGTTCAAATTATTAAAAAGATGTAAAAAATCTTTCGTTGAAATGATCTGTATAAACACAGGGTGATTAAGGAAACGGTTTTCACACATTTTAGTAATAGAGGTCAAGAGGCAAATTCTACGTCACGTTCTATCCATCAAAATTGCTACCAAAATGCAAATGAGCTCGCGTCTATGACGTTTTTGCTATCAGTCCACATAAAATCGCGTTCTCCTTGGCAAATAATTAATGAAAGTTCCCTCCGTGCAAATTATCTTCTAGGAAATATCCATAGTATCATCTAAAAAAAAATTATGATAAGGGTGTGCATTACATACATTATGTATCTCATTCCTTATCATAAATATATTTTATGCAAAACTTTGAAGCATGCAACCATTTTAAGTCCTTCTTTGTCCAATTTCATGCAGAAAAAAAAGCTTTCATAATTCCAACTTTGATTGGAAGCAAATTTGAGTTCTAAAGAATAAAAACGAATGTTTAAATTTGTTTAAAGACTATAAAGGCCATTTTCATGAATTTTGATCCATTTGTCAGGAACTGACATACGATTGCAATAAAATTAGAAAATCCATATCAGATTTTATATATGATAAAATGTTTAGTTTTATCTCTTTTCTTTTTCTTTTTTGCAGAGATGAAACGCAGTTACCTGCATGGTTCAAGAAAGGTAATCCACGATTATACTCAAAGCCATATTAATGTTATATGTTTTATTCATAACCAATTTCCAAAGCATTAGTGTGCTATCATTACACCAAATAAAACAATTCTTTTAAAGGATTGCACTGAAGTTTGAATATAAAAAAAAAAAGCCATGAGCCATTTTTTTTTCTCGTATATTTTGCTTTATCGTTTGTACAGCAGGATTGACAGAATATTAATTTTGCACCGAAAAGACGAAACAGAAAGAATCAATCGTTGCACATTAAACAGAAGAAAATTACTGTAAAAAAAACCCCCGACATTACAATATTAAGTGTACTGACCATTTTAAATATCGTTTACATGTAAAATTTTGCACCCATATATCTCTCATTTTTTGTAACTGACTTTATTTGCCGAAATCTTGTAATTAGTTCTCTAAAAGACCCACTTTCTCCCCAATCCCAAGGCCTTTTTCTTGAAATAAACATATAAACATTATTTCAATCAGTAACGTAGGAGACTCAAATCACGTTAAATTATTTATTTTTTAATGTATCACATTATTTTGACTCCTCCAGGCGACTCTTCAAATATGGATGACAAACGTCATTGGCCCTACATGGTATTTCACTCAAACATATAAATGCCCACATCGTCACCATTGTTTAGCAACAAATACCTTATGTTTTATTAATAATATTTAATGACAGATGAAACAATCTGTGCTCTTAAATGATATTTTAGCGCCATTGTACTTTAATCTTTTTTCTATCATGAGAAATCTTTAGTGAATTGATTGAGATTTATCCATTTCTTCAATACAATTCTGATAATTGAGATAAACCCCCTCCAGCTTTTGATTTAATATGTTAAAAGGGGTATAGAGATGGTATAAATAACCTGTATACTACATATTTAATGCTTGTTAATCATCTTGAATTATAAAACGCAATATTTTAGTTTGTAAATGGAAATGTTTCAATTTTCAAAGGCATTTACGGATTATTATTTCTTTGCGGGCATTTTAAGCGAAGTTTTGAAACTCGTCACATTAGTACTTTTTTTTTTTTTTTTTTCATTAATCCATTCATATATTTATATCAATCGATTACACAAAATGATTACTTGGTTTGGTTTTTTTTCTTCGTATTTTAAGTAATGAAGTAGAAATCATTCTTTGAGTATTATGAGGTAATCAAATAAGGTATTTGATCACCTCATAATATTTAAAGAATGAATCCTTATTATTTCTAACTATATAATTTTCAGCAACTGTACGGTTCAATAATAAAACAGTCATTGATAATGTGTATTGGACTATACATTACAAAATCGATTCGTAGTGTTATCACAGACAAAGACACTGGGAAATGTAAATATACAAGTATACTATATCGTTTCAAAGCATTACTTATTCTATAAAATGATGCTACGAATCAAATCACAACATTGATTTTGTTAGAAAACTCTACGAATGGAAGACCTATATCTAATATGTACAATGGTGTTGGCCATATATAGAAATAAAAAAAAAACAACAACAATTAAACCACAGAGCCGCTCATTTTATTGAACATTTTCTAACCGGACTCTATAATTATTTTGCGCTAACATACTACTGCATTGACGAGCTGGGCGGTTCCTTGTCATAACAGATCGAGCGATCGATAGTTTCTATTGTATGATGCATATCGCTAAAACCAACGCATGCTGAATATCCTGGAAAAAAAAATATATAAAAATTGCAGGTTCTAACCAAAGGTGGTTTGGGAATCCTACAAGTGTAGCCGCGATATATCAATGTGGAAAAAAGTAGTTCATATCAAAATATAATAATAGTTTACAAATTTTCAAAGTTTACAATATTCTGATAATTTTTTGTCAGAAGGTTAAACATCTTGTTTTTCAAATCATGACGCGCCGATCAATGGTTTACTCTTTCACCTTGTGAGCTATGCTGCTAGACTTAAATATTTTGAAGAAAAAAAATGTATCAACTTATGGTTACTCTTAAAAAAGAAATTACGTCACAAAATGCAGGTGTCATATATCATTTTTAACATATCTATACGCAACACCATTTCAATAATAGTCCGTTAAGTAGTTGCATCGGGTATTTGTATATAAATATCAACTACATTTATGTCATGTAAAATTCTAAAATTATCGTGTGTAAGTAGATAATAAAATTACAACATAATTGTAACATTAATGTTGTAATTGTTTGGTTTTTTTTACAGTCATCTGGTAAATAACAGTAAAATATCGGAATGAAGTTATATATGATTAAAAAGGTATATATTTTGGTTTATAGTTTTCAATTTCATTATTTTCCGTCAATTTTTAATCACGAATAGAAACTTAAAAATTTTATTCCTAAAAGATTTCAAACCACTGCCATACAACTACAGTAATATTACTACTATAGTATTGACCCGAGTTGACTAATTCTAAAAATCAAATGCATTTATATGTATAATGTAAGCAATGCCAATACAGATGAACTTGGTTTTAATTCTTCAACAAGACATTCAGGGGAAAATGGTTTTAAATTTGTCTTTTCATTTATATAACTATGCTTCAGGGGTGAAACTTCCATCGAGAAATGATACATGGAATATGTACCTAAATTCAAGTGGATAGGGGGAAATATTATATTAATGTTCATATTTAATGTGCAACTGCAATCGAAAGATGTTGACCCTCACACATTATTCACAACATATTAAAACCCAAAGGAGTATGAATTAAATCAACTTAGCATGCTTACACCATATTGCACATTTACCACGCTTTATCTCAACCATAAATCACAATTTCTATCTTTTAAATGAAACTTTACTAGTGTTGTAATATCATATTTCGCGTGAGAAATTTGATTTGTTTAGGAAAAGCATCAGCCATCTCGATTTTATCTGTTCTTTTAATGTGGTTGTTTGTAGCTTTAATTTTTTAACCTTTTTCTTATTTTTAATCTCTGAGCAAACTTCAATACATTATGCTGCATCATGATTTTTCTTTTTTTTTCTATTCCATATTTGTCATTTTTCAATCTTCATGTTATGGGATATCTTTTTTTTTATAGTTTGATTTGATAATTACACACAATGCTCTTTATAACAAACATCGGCATTGTCATTTCCTCGGCGAGGCAGACGGTGGGAAAAGTTCCTAAACTGTAAAAAAAATATAATCCATCAAAGGTGCAGCATCATATCCCCGACTAATAAAACAATCATAATTCCTTAGAACTGCTTTCATAAATCAAAAAATATTAAGTATAAAGTTTAAAACATCATATTTGTGAAAATAGGCATTAATCAATATTTCTGCAATCGTTTTGTGCATTGAAATGAAATGATTATTCTGAACCCTACCTGTTTGTTTTCAGTATTTTAGTCAAGGTATTTCTTTCTTCTTTTTCTTTTATCAAAGCCTTTTATTTTTCTCAGTTTATTGTTATCGATATAAAACAAACGCATAAAAAAAACAGCCGATAATTAATTATCAAACTAGCCGATGAATTCATTATTACCGTTAATGGGCCGCTATTTACGATTAATATTATTATTTGGGTTATATTCTTTTGACATTTGATCTATAGAACCATTCAACTTAATGAATATTTATGGTTAAACGGCTGTACATAGTTCTAGCCGCCATTGTGTTGTTGTTTTTTTATATTCTATCCCAAAGATGATTTCAATTATATGTTTGTTCCCACACTCTCGATCAAGAGAAGTCTAATTAAAGGCACTTCCTTTTTATTTCATTTTTAAATGATTGAAGTTGTAAAAAAAACAAAAAAAAAACAAGTGGATGCAATTTTTTTATTTCATAAATTAATGTTGTTTCATATCATACTACATATTGTTTACAACCATTCTTGGTTTTGTTGTTAAAACCAGATAAACGTTCATTTGTTTTTCATTGTTTTAATTGTTTTTCATATCACGCGATGCATTAGATAATCCATAAATAACAAAGATGATTCCTTAGAGGAATGAAAGATAAGAGTATTTTGTTTTTCCATATCATACTAATGTACATTTTAACCACAAGTCTAAAAAATTATTTTTTTTCTACATGTCTGCTATAACAAAATTGCAATCAACGTCATCAAGCATCAAGCAATAATTATATTACTGTATTCAGGTTTTTTCCCAATTATCTCATCTTATTATTTTCTTTTTTTTTATAGGACAAAGTATATGCAATGAGAGTAAGATCATGGAATTCAATATGGACAAAATATGAAGTTCACAATAACAGGTACACTAAATAATACATTTGCAAAAACCATTAGTCATATATGTGATGCTTATTGATTTTTGTTTTTGTTTGTTTTGGGGGGTTTTTTTGGTTGGGGAGCAGCGGAGGGGGGGGGGGGGGGGGTTCTTTTATCGATTGGTCACACAGTTTGGCTTTTTCGAGTATCTTATTCAATTACTTTAAGATTTGAACTTTTGACACCCTTAAAATAAAAAAAAATTACACGTGAAAAAGATTATGCGACGGAAAACTTCGTTATCCTCTGCAAGTTAAAAAAAATAAGACTGAAAGAAAGAAGAATGTTTCGATCGCCACCGCTCCACTTAATAAAGTTCAATCTATCTCATAAAACAGGGTGAATTGCTGGGAAATTTAATTATGATAGTCAGTTTAAGCACGGAATTAGCACGGAGCTGTTTGCCTGTTTCATTGCGGCACAAGGAAACACAATATCCCAATTTTATTATTCCATTCATCACGGAAAATGGCAGGCCCCAGCGCTTCCCGATAGTCTTTTATATCAAGACTCACAGATACGATGCTATTAAATACGCATGTAAAATCACTTTCAGCAAGATCTTCGTCGATTTAGATACTTTCTTAATTGATTTTTTTGGCCATATCTTTGTTTCATTCCCTCTTTTTGTACAACATAATTGTTGCATCGATTTCATTGAGACGAGACTATCGTGGGAACCGTGTTCTGAATCTTTCCAGAATGACAAAATGGTGTCATTACGTGAATTCAAACTGTGATGAATGAAATCTGTGTAACATTAATCGTCATACATATGTAATTCATTGTAGTTGAAATAATTATATCAATTAACAATTTAAGATTTAAAACAGAAAAGGAGCTTTGCAAATTATATACGAAAACCCCCGAAAGCGCACTTGCTGAACTGATGAATGATTTTAATTAAAAGATTTTGTTTTGAAATCGACGATGTCCTTAACAGATGGAAAAACGTGTTGACGTAAACCCCACAATATTACACATGTAATTCTTTGACCAATGAAATACGCGATTTCATGAAATAGTAGGCACGTTATTTGTCCTGAAGATACAGAAATTCGAAGGCTTTGCCAGTTTATGACCATTTATGATTATTTCAAGATCTTTTTAGCATAGCTAAAGTGCATTGAAAATTACCATAGCACTTATGACTGTTGACTCACGCATGAATTCGCTAAATCTGGAGGATTACTCCCCTAGAAATCCACATTACTTGGAATATGTTGCTAACACGACAATACTAGTTTTCTATGCAAATAAGCTAGCTTTTGAAGTGCGCTTTTGGACTATCTTAGATAATGCCTGTATTGCTATGAGCAATGTAAACTGTCGGGAGTTTGACGTCACAAAAGAGAAATCGCTTCAGATCAACCCGTCAAACAGATAAACCTTTGTGTGACATCAGGATAAATTTTTATTTGATTGGTTTTGAGAAATCGTGAAATATTGCTTTACCACGCCTATGCCCAATTTCAACAGAATCCCGTTTTAAGCATTCGGCTAAAAACGTCATTTCAAATTTCAAAAAATCCTACACGTGTCAAGTCGAACACTTATTCAGAGCAACATGTACTTTACATATTTTCAATCAGTTTCAGGCCCAGAAATCAAAAACCTGCAATAAAAGCACTAGCTTTGCACCGATGTTTATTGTAGGGTATATAATGATGTTTTTTACTTACTTTATACGTGCAAGCTTTGTATCTCATACCTACCAATAGTTGATCAAAGATAAAATTCATTAATTATAAAAGTATTATTTATTTATACTCTAATTTTTATATATATATATATATATATATATATATATATATATATATATATATATATATATATATATATATATATATATATATATATATATATATCAGCTTTTTCAATAGAATGTTAAGTAAAGCAAATTTATCATTTTGTAGCTTTGGCAATAAGACGGGTATAGATAGATGTATTTCTTTTCATAATCACATGATCAATTTATCTTTATACTTGTTACCTTTGTCTTTAACAGAAACAGCAGACGGGTAGAGGCATGTGGATATATGTCCAAAAGAAGATATTAAACAATGCAGGAGTAGTTAAAAACAGGATCTAAAAACCTTCCCAGAAGTTACAGAAGTTACCAAGTACAGGAAATGTGTGTTTCAGAATGAGCCGCTATGAAACCACGTGCGGTGGAGTCAACACAAAACTCCAGGGCTGTTTCTTCAAAACTTGACCTGGAAAATATCTTCAAGCCCCCAAAAAAGCGACACAATAGGAAACCCCGAAATTTCTCTTTGCTATGATGATTTTGTTACTGTGTTTGTGATGAAAACTAAATTAACCCCGGAAGAAACTTGTCGTGAAAGCTGATCAGGGAATATAGTATTAGTATGCAAAGTATCACACGGGAGCAGAGAGAAAAAAGGGCTTTGTTCAGATTGTCAATAACTGGCGATTTCCCACCGGCATCATTTGGTGGACAAAGATGAGGGAACGCTACAGAAACCCATTACTGAAGTTGCTATCTTGTTTTGAGAAGAAAATATAACCTTGGTACCAAAAATTCGTGGAAAAAAATGAATTGCATTCACGAGATGTTCGATTGCTGAATAAAAAGAACGTTGTTGAATTTTATTAGAAAGTGTTTTTAAGAAATAGTTATGTAAAAATTTGGAGGAATTTTCTTACTAAAATATTTTGCTCTTTGTGAAACAAAATTGAAACAACATTCTGTGTTGTTTTTCAATACGCGAGAGATAATTCCTCTAAATGAAAGATAAATGTAAGAATAAATGATATATATGATTGTTTGATATTACTGTATACAGGGTTATTTTCGCCGCCCCGTGTAATTTTCGCCCTTCTACAATTGAAAACAGTTTCACCTCGTCTTGAATTCGCCCAGACATAGTTGTGTTTAAAGAGAGATATTATGAGACATTGGAATTCGCCCAGTCCTAAATTCGCCCGCTGACAATGAGGGCGAAAATAAAACGGGGCGAATATTTCCCTCTATACAGTATATATTAAACTGATTGCTGTAATTGAACTAAATCAATCTTATTTTACAATAAAGTTTGATTTGCGAATCAAATCTATCGTTTAAGGAGGCTGGATGGTCAACAAACTACCAATCAGATCAACCTTGAAATTTTAGACATGAATTGTTGTAGCCATTTACATATATTTAAAAAGAAAAATTAAGCATTTTATCTTTCAAATTCGAATATCTTCTTGAATCCTAATAAAAACCTATCCTTACTAAAGGAGATTAATGTAGCGTAAAAATGACTGCGACCATCCATTCCTCTAACGTTTCTTGTACAATCCATTAGGTTATAGTGAATTATCTTTTATTTTCTTTCAAGCACTTTACCAACACATTTCCCTTATAATTAAGGAGGTTAGGTGGTCAACAAATCACACATCAGACCTGCCTTAATTAAACTTTTAATATTGTACATTTGGTTATGAACTATTTTTTAGTAAAAAAAAAAATCCAAATATTTTAGCTTTAGATTTTGAACATGTTCACATATCGTTATACGGAGCTTTTTGTTTAAAGGAGGTAATTTAAAATATAGTCTGAAACTGGCCACGACTATATAGCCTCCTTAACCTCCTTGATAATGAAACCTATTTTTTTAGTACGTCTGCAAAACACCAATGTCTTCATTTTCAATTCCCGTCATAAGGACACCATTGCTATCTAAAATAAGATCAAAACAACTACGTAAACGAAGACCCACAGAGAAATATTTCTTGAGATCTGACATAATCCGAATTTAATTGGATATTACAAAGGAGTCAACGAATGAGACTATACTGTCAATTCAAACCGACATTGATAGCATCCACTCCAATTCTGCGCTTGGATTACCCATGATGCAAGGGAATCGTAACGCAAGATACGGCGGTAAAGTCCGATTAAGCCGAAGATATTCTTTTGATGGAGCATTGTTTTTGTTTCATTTTTATTCGTCAATATTTCCTTGAGGTATGAAGATGTTACATGACAGACGATCTGGTGAAGAGTCCCCAAGCAGCGCTGGTCTGTCAGAACGACCCCATTGTTCTATTTCTTTTCTGTCAAAATGAATTGAAAAGATGCTAACATAACTGATATGCACATCTGTGAAGATGACTCTCCATCATCATCTGTATCTTTATGATGTTTAGGAAGTTTCCCCCCATCCAAATCCTGTAATTGACAAATGTTTATGGCTCACGTAATATCAAGCTATTTTGTAATAAACGTCGACTTGCATGTAAAGAATAATATAAATATTTAAAAATACACATCAGATAGTTGGATAATAAAGAGAATATTTAAGAAAACCTTATCGATATTCTTTAATTTCGAATTCGTTCTAAGCGTTGCTATCAAGCACATGGAGATATATGATTGACTGTTTGAATCTGATCATGAGGATCAATATAGATTTGAAAAATGAAATTCGTGCGGTTGCCGTTTTGTCCCCGTAACGGATTCACCCAACAACCAAAATCTAAAACACTTGCATAATCTTGACAAAACGAAAAACAATACAATAGTCATTCGTCTTCCAAGTCTATTCGTCAAAGCACATTAGGTCTCCTTTTCATCAAAATAAAACGGACCATTCCGAATCTTATTTTTCGCTTGATAATGAGTCAATTTATGGCGATGCTGTACAATTATATCTGACTAGTGAGATATTTCTCAATTGGTTTATAGAATGTCAAAAGCCATTTTCAAGTTCTTGGCGCACGAGTATTCTGTTAAGATAGATTTGGCGGCCATGATCATTAAGGAACCCACGGGGGCAAAATACTTAGCGCCTAATATGGCTAATCCACGCGGGGGATACGTGCTAATGTTTTGAACGACCAATTTCTCGGCAAAATTATTTCCAGACATGCTATGCTATTCATTTCTTCAATTATATCGATTATGGCGAAATGACCAAAAGTGGAAGCTTGGTGCCTTCACGGGAGTTTCGTGGCATGAAGAAATTTCTTCATCATGTGGCCTAATCTAAGAAATCATTTACCCCAAAAATGGATTAAGGACCCTTCACACAAGCTTCCTAATGACTCAGATCGAGCAGGCCAAGAGGCTTAATTTCCAACAATTTGAACAATAAATATTTCTTTCGCGATGTGAAATTATTTATGACTAATTTATGGAACCTTTCTCTGCATCAAAGGCCCTTTTTCAAGGCCTGCCTTGTCACAGAGAAATCAATTAATAATTAATCCAATAAAATAACCATATCGGTAATATCTGTGTTTTAACCAGGAAGGGTGTCTAACATACACAATAAGCCTATAGCTTTACAGTTTGCTGGTCAAAGACTTGGTGCTAAGATATAAAACAAATATGTAGAAAAGTGACTTGGAGCTCAGCCCTTAAAAGTCAATTATCTACGTTACCGTATTAGTGTTTATCCATTATTAAATAAATAACCTAAATTAAGCTCTAGATGTATATCGAAATACTTTTTAAAAAGTTCAACTAAGTGCAATTATAGAAGATAAATATAGATTGCTCATATTGAAACGAATCATGATATATTATAAAGTAGCATTAATGTCTGTTGCACACCTCACGAGTATATTTACATAGTACTAGCTCTTGCAACAACGTATAATGTAACTTTACGTTAACAGGAAAAAGCGAAACATTTTGCAAACTAAGAAAGTTGTGACTTTGCTAGCAAAACGAATTGCCTCCGTACATCAGCAGTTCACCATTGTAGCAATCATGACTTTATTTCACTATTTTATTCAACAATTTATGATATTGAATTTAATCGAAGATCGCATGTAGGTCTTGAAATGTGTTCTGCGTACTGTTAAAATTTGTTATTTTAATGTTGAAGCGCCAATCATACTTTCTCAATTCGCCAGTTAATAAAAGAAAGTCTGACGAACTAAACGCTAGGGTGATACCAAACTTCAATTATTGCTCTGCATAACCTTTACCTGTTTTTATGTAAAGATAAACTTTATACAACCCAACTGCATGATAAATCAAACATACTAGTTTTAGTTACAATAATGTGGATGAAAAAAAAATGTATTATATGCTAATCATGGACTTGAGGAACGTACTGCAACTTCTGCCTGGTCAGTGGTATCTGGAGAAAATAAAGTATACAGAACTTTTATAAAATTACTAGATACTGAAGTAAACTATATGGATACTTATATATTTATACCAAAAAGAATATGGCGGGGCTTTACATAAATCATATTAAGATGAGGTTTGAGAAAAGGTTTGATATAACACATGTAGTATCTATTAAACCTGAAAGTTGTGGTGATATAAATACGAGACCAGCACAGTTTCTATGACTCTAGTTTCATTTTTTTCACTTGCAGACCTTCTCGGTTATATGTTTCTTAAAGCCTTCTTAATTGCCAAGCTTTTGACGTCACACAATATTTGTTGAAACGAAGATCGATAAATACATGTATAAATATGTTTTTTTAAAGGATCAAACCAACAAGAAATTTGTCCATAATATTCCAATTATTAAAACACTTTCATTTATTCAGCTCAATCTCAAAAACAGTTTGACAGCATCGGCTTTTTCCGTGAAATAACGTACGGACTCTGAAATACATATTTGTACTATATTAACGATAAAGATTTGCTCCATGTTCAAAATAGGGTGGAACCTTACGTCCCTCCGAACACAATGAGCCATCATACAATAAAGAACAATATAATGTCTAATGACTGAAAACACTTGATAGAATTATTACAGCGAATGTGTCATTTAATTTCTCCGAATCGTGACACTTTTAATGCCAATCATAAATCATATTTTTGTGTGTCATTCTAAAACCATCACAAAGCATGTTTAATACATTCGTATGGTTACTAATAACAGGTTACCGTGTGACGCATTCGAACCACCCTCAATTTCTCTACGGAGGTCACAAAATTATGACCATAATCTCCTATAACGCAGGAAAAGAAATACATGCAGACTTTAGGGTGTTGTCTAAAAACGCACTTTGTATGAACAATGCAAAAGTTCTTTTGTTGCGTTAGCAAGTCGATCTGAACAAATAAAACTATAAAGAAATAATTCTTTGTTTCCTTAACATGACTTGGTGACCCCTCTGGGGTAGGCATATGTCTGACTCAGATTATAAATATTACAATGTCTAGTATCTGATCATATTAGTTTTCCGCCAGTCTCAAGGATAACGTTTAATAAATTGTATGAATACCTGTATCAATTGCAGGGCAACAGAAGTACGTCTCTGTCTTTTTCTGCAAGCAATGTCTGTAAGCAAAGCGTTACGATAAAGTCTTACAGAGTTTTATATTCTTGGAATCTCGAAACTCTGCAATGATACACGTACAGGAATTTTTCCGCAAGCCAAGTTACATGGATTGAAAACAGTAGTACATGAATGCTAGTGGTTGTAGGAAATGGTTAAGTTAAACAGCCTACATGTATTTGAAAAAGCAGTATTAGTGACTTTAGGAAAGGGTTGACACAGACCTGCTTGTGTTTTGATTCTATACTGTTAACGTATTATATTTACCTTGTATGCTATTAGGTGACAATTTACTTTTCAACAAGTTCGCCTATATTCTTCATTTTTTTTTTATTTATCAGAAACTGCTTTCTGTTAAAAAGCAAATCAGAGTAACAAACCAGATATAGAGCGTTTACAGTATATTCTTTGTATAGGTACTTCATTTATATGTTGTTTAGCAAATAAATACTGCAGTTAGGAGAAAAGAGTAGGAGATGGAGGTCATGAAACAGCAACTCATTGTAACAGTAACCTAGTTATCGCAATTCCTGTTAAAACATGTATGCTGTATCCCAAAAAAGTAAACCACTATTTCTGACAATCAATGATGGATCTGTCGATCTGAACACACCTCAAGAGCCTTATAATGTATACCGTGCCCAAATCAATTTTTAAACATAGGGAAGGTTATTAAACATGTATGCCATGGTGTGAAGTCATTCTATTCTGAGGTCATATTTTCTTTTCAATATAGACGTCGTAAAGTGGATGCATTTTACTTTTAAGTAGTGTAATGTACTCGTGTCCTGCAAAATAAAATATGAATATGTCGTACTCAACTTACCATTTATAATTCATGTATATGTAATCATATAACAAATTATAGTTGATGACATGAAAGTCAAAATACGACTGATGACAAAATAAAACTACAACAAAGCAGTGTATCACCAGCAATAAATGTTACTTAGCACCACCATATCATTTATCCATAATTGTTACTTACGTCAATTATTATTACTTGACTAATAGGCCATTTTCAGAGACACAATGTATGAAAATCATCATTCACCATTACTCACATTATTGTGAATGCTCAGAAAAAAATCGGATTTTTTTTTCAATTCTTTAAAACTTCATCTGGTTTTAAACTTATCAATGCAGTGAAATTTATGTTATCTATTTCCTATGGATCCGGAGTTTTGGTTATAACTTTAAAACATTTTCTCTTAGCAAACATTTTTGAGTATCATATTACTGTTAAACTATGAAATATTTAAAAAGTCATTGCAACTGTCGGTGTTTTATATGCAACGCATCGTATTTTGTGAAATGTTGATCTTGACTTTTACCACCTTTGGCTTTCAAACCTTCACTTATATCCAGGTGTGTTTTCATGGACTTTATTTTGTACAGATTTTAAATTTACGATTCTATTCGCAGAATCAGCAACAAATATAAATGTGTCTTCACTCTCATTGATTTTTTTATTTATCAGGTGGGAGGAAATAACAAAAGAAAAAAAAACTTTTTATGTGCATCAACTAACGAATTCTAATGAGTTAATGTCAGCCAGACAGCAAACGCATTGAATACTGATTTAAGCGACCCTATTACTTACTTCACTCCAAATCGTAATTAACATCCAAATAGCTTTTTGAAGGGTCTAGGCTAATCAATTTCGCTAAACTGTCTAAAAAAGAGACGTTTTTAGCAACTCGTTTGTTGAAACTAGAACATGTTCACCCAAAATTAACATATGCATCCTGTAAAACTAGTTGTCGTCGTTTTTACTGTATAACCCAAGTCAGCATCTGTATATTGTTATTCCGGTAAGTACATATACATGTATAACAAATTGCAACTAAACATTCAAATATTGTAATCGTCTTACAATTGAATTATGACTGGTAAACTATACGCCGGCAGGTTTCCGATATGTAAAACTGTGTATTCCCTTTAGCCTTTTTGGTGGAGTGGAGCATCTGCTAAATCAAGTACATTGCTAAATGATCAGTATATATGTAGATTTAAAAAGGTACAATCAAAAATGGGCTAAATAAGATATACATTAACCTGTTGAAAAACAATTTTCCACCAAATATAGTACAGGTACACGCTAAATGTAATACATGTACATGTAAAATTTCTTTTTCTATCTACAGCAGGCTGCTGTGATTTCATCCAAAGTGACAGAAAGTCAACACTCGTAATTTTAACCTACAATAAAATCTGCAGCCGTGAATGATTATATTCCACATGTACATATATATACATGTACATACATAAGTTGCACATATTTGCCCCATCGGTAGACTCTAACTGCACATTTGTTGTGATAGGTTTTTTTTAAAATAAGAAGTCGATACGAATTACCTCCGACGTGTATTAACCTTTTGTTATGTTAATTATGATTGCAACAATGTTAATTTGTGATCATCATGTAGTAAATTAAAGTATAATTTCCTCGTTCCATAGTTCTATGGACCACACAGCTCTGTGATTCATTTCCCCATTCCACTAGAAAAGTAAAACTAGGGTCATTCCTTGCATGGTCATGCAGACAGACTAGTTTGCGATAATGATACTCTAAAAAACGATATCATTCCTTAATCTATCATAATAAAACAAATAGAGCAGAATTCAAATGAAGTTGAAAACTGTGCTTCGTACACTGTAATGTATCCACATGGACCTTATTCGCTGTTGCTGTAAATATCGTGTCCTTAAACGTTTGATACGAGTGTATATTGTTTATTAAATGAAAATAATTTTATAGCATTTTATATAATAAATGCAATACCAAATGATATGTATAGACTTATTTCAACTTATTGTAAAGTTTGTATGACGTTAGTTCCCAGTTACGACGGTGTTGACAATAAGTTAAGAGACACGTTTTTTTCTTCATTGGTTACGGATGGAAAAATGCAAACCAAGAATTTTGTATCTTTAAAAACTTTTTTCTTTTCAAAATGTGACCATAAAAAAAAAGTTTATACTGGAAAACAAATCCATTGTAGTCATTAGAATGGTATGAGAGATATAGTAATTGACACACAGTAAATATACCCTGTATGATCATTATAAGGATCTTCTTTTCGTTATATCCCTTCCAATCAACGATACAAAATAGTCTGCAGTGAAATTTTATTTATATTTTTTTTCAATATTAGTTTGACTCACTACAACTACATGTACATGTATATTTCTGTCTGTAGTGTCTACCTATATGTCTGTCTGTAGTGTCTACCTATATATCTGTCTGTAGTGTCTACCTATATGTCTGTCTGTAGTGTCTACCTATATGTCTGTCTGTAGTGTCTACCTATATATCTGTCTGTAGTGTCTACCTATATATCTGTCTGTAGTGTCTACCTATATATCTGTCTGTAGTGTCTACCTATATGTCTGTCTGTAGTGTCTACCTATATATCTGTCTGTAGTGTCTACCTATATGTCTGTCTGTAGTGTCTACCTATATGTCTGTCTGTAGTGTCTACCTATATGTCTGTCTGTAGTGTCTACCTATATTTCTGTCTGTAGTGTCTACCTATATTTCTGTCTGTAGTGTCTACCTATAAGTCTGTCTGTAGTGTCTACCTATATTTCTGTCTGTAGTGTCTACCTATATGTCTGCATGTCTTCCTTAAGGTGGAATAACACATCATGATCACAAAATGGCCGACCTCTGATCGAAACGACATTTCGTGTTATTAAGAATGATTTTATCGACGGCATGTAACTTACTACATAGCCAAGTGGATAAAGTGTCGGGATTGTGATCCGTACATCCCGAGTTCGAATCCCGCGGGGGCTTTTGCTGTTACTTACTGAATTGAATTTTTTAGCGATTCATTTTTTATCCGCAAACTGCAAATGTTTCGCTCATTTGATATGTGTACAGTTAATTTATCATTATATCTTTCTTACGATTGCACTCTTTGGAACTACGTGTAATAAGTAAATGTTTCATTTGCAAAATTGATTTAATGACCTAATATAATAAACATAAATACTTGTTTAATTGTTTTCTCTGGACCCCATATGTGTTTGTAAATCAGCAATTAATTTGGCTTTCCGAGAACAATTTGAATTATTTACTAGTATATTTTTCAATAGTCGATAATACAAACTTCGCTACCCGTGCTATTCAGAATACATTATCTAAATGTAAAAATTGTGTAACTGCAGTTTCATAAGAGTAAATGACACTATATTAATTTTGCATCGCATTGACTGTTATATGTATAAGTAACGTAAGGCAAACTACTTTTAAAATCACCTCTCCATACTTGCTCTTTGTGAGCAAAAGGATCGTTAAAGGTCGCTACAAGATCATTGATGGTCATTTAACGTAGCACCAATAAATTGATGCACTAAATGATGCAGACAAAGTACCTCAACCCCACAATCAAGTAAATCAAATAGGAGGAAATTTCAGCCATTGATCAAACTTTATCGCTTTGTTCGGAGACCCTTTTGATTTATGGTCACTTTGATACCGCAAAGCAAATTTTCGCGGAAAGCGGTTGAAAATTATGCGAAACGGAAGTGAACACACAAGCACAGGGGTATTATCATTGGTCCTTTTAACGAGTAACAGGGGACTTAAATAAATTGCTAGGACTAGACCAAGGCTTTGCCGGATCATGGGTTTACAGTTGTGCTTGTTGCTTTTATTGAACCCGAAGAAGCCGTTTGATAGATGACGGTAGGCTTCGAGGAATTACTACGTCAAAGAAAAATGAATATAGATGGCGTCCGCCTTATAGCTTGATTACGCGAATTATGAAGGTTGCAGATGACCAGCAAGCCGCCGTGATTAATGGCAACCTCCTTCCGGTAAATCTAAAGCATTGTGGGTAATTGTCAGGAAGTGCGCTCTTTAATACAATAGACATTTTGTCTACGCAAGGTCAACGGAACTATTCCTTTCAATTAAACATCGTTTCGTAGAAAAAAAATTTTCTCATAAAAAAATCAGTCATATTAAGCGCTTTCTAACATAGAGTCTTTGTTGTATGAATTCTTTAGTCGACAGATCAAGACACTAAACTGGAAAAACCGTTTAAAAATGTGGGAAAAAAGTTCAAACATTTGCATCATGTAAGACATCTTTCCAATCATCAATGTCAATCATTGGCGACGATTAATAATTCCAAAACCTACTTCATCGCCTCTAGATCGGTATTTCCTGTCCACCTGTTTTTATCAAACACAGAAAAAAAAGAAAAGCAATTAATCGTTCAAATGATATTTCCAGAAAACTTGTCATATTCTTTTTTTATGCTTTATTATCTTCTTTTGAAATTAATTGGAAAGTATTTCACAACAATGTAGAATTCTTTTCACAAAAGAATCCTTCTCTTGACTGTCATTTGTTTTTTTTTCAGAATGATATCTTTTAAAGATGTACATTGTACCAATATCTTGTATTTGCAAATTGCTACTTCGCATATGCATACATGCATCATTTTGATTTACGTTCTTGGTTATCTTAAAGTACCTTTTTGAAAAATTATTGAATGTTGTTAAGGTTTTCAATGGTTCGGAACCGGTTTTATATTGGTGTGTTTAAATTGGCTCCCTGCAGAATGTCTGTGTAACAAACCAGTGAAAGAGCAACAACTCAATAGCGTTGAAAAACTAATGGACATCGAAAATATTAAAATAATTTTTTAAAGAATGATTGACAAGAAAAATAGAATCAATTATTTCATAGTATATAATTGTTTTTTTTTCCAAAGTATTACTTACAAAATCATGTCTGAATGTTTGTTGATTTCATGTGATATAATGATCAGTTTAAAGAATGGACCAAGACAACGAACAAAGAAAGATAACTGCTGTCGCTTGATCGTTTGAGTCGACGCGCCCTCGAGATCAGCTATATTGACCTCACTCAATCGCGTCACGGACATGAAATGCGTCAAATGGCCACTCCTGTAACATATTTTAAATGTAATAGATAACAATGGGGGCCATTAAAAATCAGACTGGTCCCAAAATTCAATTTCTTTAAATTTACATTATAAAATTACCAAAAATATGCCTCAAACTTGTCGGACCCCCCCCCCCCCCCCTTTAAAAATGTTTTTTGATCCGCGCATGGTTAATAAATCTAAAACAAAATAAATGTTTTAAAAGCCAAAAACACACGAGAAGAATACAAAAATGTGTACATCAGTACATATACGTATGATTTACATATACACGTAATATTCTTTGGTCCCATGTTCAACATTTCATAGAGTTAAATATTATATCTTGCAGTATGCTAACCTAATGGTAAAGCAAAGTTAGCTTTTCATGCTCATATTTAAACAATAAAATGGGTTTTTTTGTGATTCATGGGGGATACCATTGCAGAAAAATACATAACCCGCGTTAATGGGTGATGTTAATGTTTTCTGCAATGATCGCTACCTTCATAACCCCGCATTTATATTTACACATTTCCTTTAAAAATAATTAATGACTGGTCTTTCAGAGTAAGCAAAAGTAACTTTATTGTAATTTATTACATACTTACTATTAAATACAGGTTGTTTGCATATGTGATCGAGATGACATCACAAAAAACGTAACGGCCTCTGGGCTGATACAGGTTATCAGCCCTCCAGGGCTAATACGGATCTGTATCACACCCCTTGCGGAACTCCTCTGCCTTTTTTAGCTTTGGCATTTGTGCATGTTTACAAACGAAAAATAAAACATTTGTAACAGTCGACATTTTAAGTGCAGTTGAAAACTTCAAATGCCAGCAAATGTTTTGGAGCAGTCAACTTTTACAACCTGAGGAATTTCCGGTTCTGTAGCTACATGTTAATACATGTACAGAATACTTTCAAATAATATTTAAAATCAGTTTGTTAAAGTTGATGGTTTTAAAAAAAAATTGTTACTAAGTATGTAATAAATATAATAATACATACCCTTTTCCATATCACAGCCTGTATCAGCCTAAGACTCCAATATCAGCCCGAGGGCCGAAGGCCCGAGGGATGATATTGGTCGAGGGCTGATACAGGCTGTGATATGGAAAAGGGTATGTATTATTCTCCATGTACAACAGTACGTTAGGTAAATGAAATAACCAAGTCGTCTTAAATGGGAATCTGAGTCTGACATCTGACATCATCATGATAATTTCGTGCAGTACGTAATTATTCTTAGAACCATTTTAACAGGAGTTTGGACCTTGGGTAGTTGTGTCAAACAGCAATGCGACGTAGGCCTGTCTATTTCATTGTTGGTCACTCAACCATGGCTCTTTGAAATCAACAAGATTTGTCTGGCTTTTGAGCTAAGACTACGCAATCTATGCATATTTCACTTGAAACCATCGTCATTTTTAACTTGTTTTGATGCAAGAAATTTTAAGAAAAAGATAGTTACATCCTATCGAAAGTCCAAGGTATTGTTCAAATGGTTCTAATTTGCTGAAGGTTTCGACCGATCGATAAACTGGTTAGAACTGAATGGTTTAGATTTAAGTCCAGTCAGTTTCTATACAGCTATAAATTACAATCAATTTCCATAAGGAATAGAGAGAATCATACTTAGTGGATGTAAATAATTACTAGTAATTTTTACTTCTGTGGTTGGGTACGACGAATGTGTCTTCGCACATGGGTATAGCTGTAGTTACCATGATGGTTTCAGGCTTTTGATGCAAATTTATGGCCAACCTGTAATTGAACTTCGATAAATGCCCAGCAAAGAGGACTTCTGAGATATTGGTTGGACAGTATTCCGCCTGGGTATAACCAGGATTCTGTCATTTGTTATCTATTAACCTGAAAATAATAAGAGGTCAATTAACCTGTGTAAAATGACTTCAAAACAGTTGGATTCAATGTATACATATACATGTATATAGCATCAGTCTAGCTTTGAATCGAGTGGATTAATTTTGGTCTGCAGTTTCATTGAAAACATAAAGGTTTCATCAATTTCCAATTTTCAGCAAAGCAGCCTTTGGATATTGGAAGGGATAAAGCTGACTACAATTAACCCTTTGTGAATTGTATTTACTTGTCACGATTATTCTGCAATTCAAGCTTGAAAGAACATGGACATTTCCAATAATGACTTTAAGCTGGGATTCGCTGAAAGCAAGCTCCTGGTTGCAAGCAAATATCACAAAGATACGAATGCACATTCTGGGCATTAAAACAAAGCTTAAGAAATTCAATGTACATGTTTATGAACTACTTTCGTCACAGCGTTTGTTTTCGGCTGCATATCTAAAAGGTATTTTAGGGGGATCCATTGCGTAAACAGTTGCCTTAATATAGCTTCGATGCTTTGGTTTAATTAAGGAATAAGGAAGCATTCTTTGAGTATTATGAGGTGATCAAATACGGTTGGGGGTGATCAAATCCAAAAAAGCCCTTCAAGCTTTATGATAGATTTGATCACGCCCGACCGTATTTGATCACCTCGTAATATTAAAAGAATGTTTTCTTATGATTTATATTTATATACTTTTCAGCAATTGTACGATTAAATATAAAAAAAAAAAAACCAAATGAAAATGCATTGGAATATATAATATAAAATCGATTCATAATGTTATCACAGACAAAGACATTGGAAAATGTAAATATTTCTGAATATTGACTGAACAGACGTCGAAATAGATAGCAGTGGAAATCAAATCATGTACAATTGCCCTATATATGCGATTGTGTCAGTGTAATTTTATGTATGATGATATATTACAAGAAAATGTGACGTCATATAATTAAGTATACTCTCAATACTTTGATTTGGTTGTACTAAGAATCTTTTATACATTAGAGGTCGCGACTTCGAGCTGCATGTACTTAATTAAACTTTCGCTAGACGTCACATTTGAACACGTTTTGGTTATTCTAAGAAACTGGTATATTGCTAGTCTATTTCATTAAATTCGAAATTTCTTGAAAGTCGGTTTACGCAAGGGAAAGGGGCGGTCTATACCCTCCCTCTATATTTTTCATGATTTTCAATGATTTTTCCCCAACTTGATTTTAAATCATTGTTTTATTTAATGTTGCGGGGTTATATAGTCATTGCAGCTAGTAAATAAATCACACAGTTTGTGCGTTTAATAAGCATAGGATTATACCATTAACTAACTATCTTAATATATTCAAGTAGATGCGGTCGGGTTTGTTTTAGAACTGTTCTAAATACTCTTGGTATCGTAAATTATGGTACTTCATCAATATATAATAAAATCCAGAAAAGGAACTTTTTTGGATTTCATAGTAAATGTGCATTCATAAAATGAGGACAAAAAGTTGAAAATTAAACACCACAAATACCGGATTCAGTATAATTATCTAAAATATTGTTTTCCCTTTTCTCTTTGATAAAAAGGGGTCTTTTAAATGAGACATTAGGGAACGTCACACCGGTACATAACCGAAAAACGCTCTCTAAGACATTCAACAAATTTCAATTTATTTTTATTTTTGAAGTCGTTCGTCTTCTCTTTGCATGCGTTTCTTAAATTATTTGAACATGCGAATATGGTCTATGTCCAGAAAACCCATGCAGGCTAAAGGTGCGGTCACACGATGCGATTTTTCATTCGATTTTCAATCGACTTGCTCAGGTAAGCTGACTGGAGTCGGTTAATTGTTAAGGTGGTTACACGATTTGATTTACAATCGACTTTCAATTAATAAAACTTATTCAATATAACATGATTATTGTACGGGAAAAAATCATTGTAACGTCACGATTTTTACCAGAGAGTAGATTGAGAATCGGACGCACATCCGATTTTCAATCGACTTGCAATCTTTGCTTTCGACTTTCGATTTTATAATTAGACGAAAGCAAATCGAATGAGAAAATCGGATGGAAAATCGAATGAAAAATCGCATCGTGTGACCGCACCTTAAGTTCGTTCCGTCCGGCAGAAAGTTTTCAGCACGTCCAAAACTTTTAAAAGGACGGTCAAGCCATCAAGATTAAATTACGGTACGTACCTATGCGTTTTTGTGTGCTTTTTGAAAGGCAGGCATGAAGCAACAATGGGGGGGGGGGGGGGGGGGGGGGGGGGGGGGGGGGGGGGGGCTGGCCACTCCACTGTTTTTTATGCTTGTCTATAGCAATTCAATTAGCCTTATTCAAACCAACTAACTGGCCCTTCCCCCTTTTTTCTGGCCCCTCTACTTTGAAAAACGCGATGGTATAGTTTTTATATATTAATATTATCGACGTGTCATTAAACTGGATTGACTTGTTACTATATAAACTATTAATAAGCTTTACATTTAACAAAATTGCAAACCTTTGACAAGAATATTTGGTTTAAGCGCAGACAGACTAGTATCTTTTTTAATCTTTGTGTTGCGGACATTTTAAGAAATTGGCATACATTAATTCAGGTTATTTTTGGCAATAACTAAGGTAGACAATTTTATTAACATGCAGGTGTTTTAGAACTTTGACTGAGTTTTAATTTCATTCATAGAATTACAAGAAATTATAAATTGAATGCCAACGGACAATATTTTTGGCATTTAATTAGGATGTCCTTCAAAAGCGGTTTCTTGGAATTAAAACAGCTTCCTTGATTGGAATACAAGACCTTGTGCAAAATAAGAAATTGTCATTTCTGATCATTTTAATTAACATCTTTGCATTGTATTTAAATACTCGCATTTTGTACATGTATATTTTTGTTGTGTAAAGTGATTATTTTTTTTTTGTAAAGTGACACAGTCTGAATTAATTCCAGGATTAGATGGAAATGGGGGCGTCAGCACCTGCAACTAACAGCAGCTGCTAACTTTTTGTGTTTTATTGCAAACTCGTATATTATTTAAAGAATCTGAATCTGCACTCGATAACATCGAATGTTTTAAGAAAAGTTTCTCTGAAGTTAGAATTTAATAATTAGAATGTTTAATATTAATTCAAGGTTTAGTTATTTTTTTGAAAGTGATTACCAAACGGACAAAATGAAAAGCTAGATAAATAATCGGTTTACGTCATTTGGCACGGACCTACAACAGAAATCGCATACCTTTTGAACACGCCCATTTCAGGCTAAGTTCCACATACTTAGTACATGTATCGTTATATTGAACCATACAACGGAATTTGCTTTGTAATTTTATCACGAAAATTTAATAGTTTCACTATATTGCTTTTCTTTAACGACTTCACAGAAGTTGCTCTTGTTTTTCAAAGTCATTAAAACTGTAAATAAGCCCAACTGATACTTGAGAACCGCATTCTTATGTTTCTTTGTCTTGTAAGCATCGTCTGTGAGATGGCAACAGCATCTCCATATGTTTGAACCGATAAAGCGTCATCAAATAATTATCGATATTTAGCAGCATGGTCAGACATGAGGTCTGACATGATATATTATACAAATGGTCGATACGATATCTTGTTTCCAAAACATCCTGAGTGTTTGATCGAGTAACGAACAAAAAAGATAAAAATACTTGGTATATATAGTGAAATATAATATATAAGGAAATTTTAAACAACCGGATTTGAGATAAAGATATTCAAATAACACAACTCAATGGGATTTAGTACAGAAACTAAAGCCTCCAAATTGTTTAATAGTAAATGCAACTGCATTATAAAATCATTATGAAATTTACCGGTATTTACAATTGTAGCATATTTTTCTCGCCAGAAGTTTAAGATGCACCACACACCACAACAACTTTGATAATTAAAGTGATATTAATTAATGTCATACAACTCCTTGGTAAGTCAGTAAGATTAAAACTATCTTTACGAATATGAGTACAAGTAAAAAAAATAACTGAGTAGAGTAAGTAAGTAAGTACATTAAGTAAGTACAGTGAGAAAGTAAGCCAGTATAAGTAAGTAAGTAAGTGAGTGAGTAAGTAAGTAAGTAAGTAAGTAAGTAAGTGAGTGAGTGAGTGAGTGAGTGAGTAGAAGTAAGTTAGTAAATGATTTATTTTGATTATCAACCAACAGGGGTTAAAGTAAAAAGTTACAAATATTCTATATTGAATTTCATTCAATCTTAATAAAAAAGACCCATTCAAGCCGTAGAAGCCAATACATGTATCTACGAAGCATATTACGCATTGTTTGCACGAAGCCTAGATTACCTGTGTAAATGTGATGAATGTGTACAATTTAGCAGTTTGCAGAGAAACTTTGTATATTAAAAAATAAAAAAAAAAATAATATACTTTTAATTAAATCTTAAAGACGAGAGTATTAACCTCCTCCGCATCTATATAAGGGGTGGGGGTTCACATTTGCCGTTTTTTTTTTCTGATTGGTTAATTTATTTTCACCTCTGAGTTTTATTTTCCCTCAATTACTTAATTCTAGATCAAAATATAGAACTATGAAATTATAATAACATTAACATTTTCCAAAAATATGTTTTGGGTCACTTTAGAAATATGCAATCTTTTCCTTTTTAAGTACTTATAATAATTGTATTGGAGCATGAACGCAATTATGTATAACTGCCGGTTCCGTTTGATAAAAACGCTATATGAATTAATAAGCTTTTTTTTATGGATTTAGAGTATATAAAAATGCTATCATAGTTTTAAAAAAATGGTGTGTGTCACATAAAATATCTGCACTGTATCGTGATTCTAATGAAAAATTGATTGGCAAAATTATTATTTGCGAAAAAAGAGCTTTATAAATATAGTAAATTTTATAGTACAAAGACTGTTTAGTCCCTGATTTTCAAATTAATGTAAACTTTGATATCAATTTTCACTCATGAATATGGACCTAGTTTTTAAAAGTGTTGCCATTTCAGACAAGCAATCAAACACTTTATACTATTGGTTAATTTAGTCTAGTATAGTATATTACGCTACTGATAAACCATTGATTATCCCAAGTCAGGGAGAGGAGCGGATAGAAAAAAGCATTGACTTGGAATGATGGTATATGCAATACTCGCGTACTAACTTTTTTTTATCTGACATATTAACTGCGCATTGCTTTTGGAAATTCAAAGTAATCGATAAATCTCGATTTTCTCACAATCCGGATCATCGTCGGAAGTATTCTTGCTTTTAGTCCTTACTTACGAAAAATGGCGCTGACAAGCAACGTCCGGTCGATAAAAAGAAAATAAGAAATTTACACAGCGTGTGACTAATTGGATCGTTGTCATGTGTTGAGTCATATTATTTTCAATACAAGTTTACTATTTCTGTAATTATTTTCATCGTTTAAATCCTCAGGACAACAGAAACATATTGAAAAGTAAGTATGAAAAGTCCCAAGTTTTGGTCATGATGTTGGGTTGTGTACAATGTAGTTATCAGTGGCCTTGGCATTCTCATTTGATGTTGTTTATTGGCGAAGCAGAGTTTATTGAACCGATCCTTATTTATTTGTTTATGCTCTCTGTGTTCTCGAACTAATTGAAAATAACATGTCAACATGGTCAGAAAAAAAAAATATTTAATGCAAAAGTAACCATATGTATACTAAAATAAGTTGTTGAGGTTAAGACTGTTTATACATTATTTTTTTTTTCAAAATGTTAATATTTTTGGTTTGATTTTCTAAAACCTTGTTTCAAATGTGAATAATGAAAATTTGTGTTCAATGAATGACGTTGTAATTATTTTTTTTCTTGTGATATTAATCTATCTGAATTAGTTTATTTTAGATTACTGACTGCATGAGGGTATTGATATTTCACTTTTTTCATCAGTTTTACTCTCTTAGTCACCTAGTAATATTGAACATCATTGTGGTCTATAGATTAAGGCTATTAGCAGAAGCTTACTGGTATGGATTGAAAAACAAAAACTTTCTTGACTAGGTTACACTAACAAGTATAAATACTTACTGGGAATTTAATTTACACTAAACTTTTGCCTTTAGGATTTGGGCCCTTTTGTCAGACTCAAATCATTAATGAAACCTGACATTTAATGAATTTTATGGGTCACCATGAAATATTTTGGTTATAACCCACACACTTCTAAAGGGCTGACATGCATACATGTGATAAGTTGAAGACCACAAAACTGTACAGGAGCCTGGAATTTGGGTGAAAAAACTGTTCACTGCCCATCAAAAAATGTTACAAAAACGGTACAAAATATCACTTAAATTCTTCTCATAAAACACCTTATTTCTAAACCCCAACAAATGTGTATTGTCGTAAATGCCTTATTGTGAATGTTGTAATAAAGTTTTCCATTCTTTAAAATTTCATATTGTGTTTTATAATCACAATTTTTCATGAATCATATGAATTGAGCAAGTTTAGATGATTCATTATAGTTTGTCTTCCAACTTTATATAGTATAACATGAGAGTCGATGTCTCCAATTTACATCTTGTTCATGAGTATATAAAAAAATCCTTTATTTCAGCATAAGCATGATAATAAACACGTTTATTCATCATATACATTACGTGCGGAGGGCTGGTTTAGATTCATGTATATTTCTAAAGTTGGCTAAAAAATTTCCGATCAAGTTATGAAATATTTTAAAACAGTTATAATTAAATACCGGCCCCTTTAAAAACAAAGCTACCTGAAGGGGCATTTTGATATGGATTTATAGCGAGATGATTATCCTAATTGGCAGTTCACACTTTCACACACGACGGTGTGTGTACACTACACAAGTATCAGGGTCACGTGTCAAACACAGGTGATGTTTCCGAGAATGAGAGGAAAATGGGCGGCACAAATACTGTACAAATTTTCATATTCCGTGAATTTTGAAATGGGGTCAAAAAACGGTATATTTTGCGTACCACCGATACATATCACATGTATGGAGATGTTTTTTCTCTATTGAATCTTTAAATGCAAATTTTAAACTTTTAAAAATAAAAACGCATCATTGGCTGAATTATTATTTGGTTGAAAGAAGGAATAGAATTACTATTCTCTCATATACTTATGTGCAGGATGAGGGTAATTTTACAGTAAGCCTTTTTAAAAAAAATTAATTTGTTGGTTATAGAAAGAATTATTAAAAAAAATATTTTATTAACAAGTTCATAAATGAAATAATCAGAAAGAGCATGCTATTATATGTAAATTCTAACTTTTTCATTTTCTTCACAATTCTTGCAACTTTTCCTTATATTCCAACATTAAGATGTTAAGTTCTTGTTGCATAAATTATGTAAATCTTGATACATGTATTTTATTTAAATTTAAATAATGTTTCTTTAATGCATTTTCGGATTGAATATTTTGTAAAACAACAGATTCTCTTTTATTTAGATTTAGATAATCTATTTATCATGTAATAGAGCTACCATATATTCTAAACAAATTGGAATGCTAATGATATTAAATTACAACCACTAAACCAAGATCTTATCGAGACATGCATGTATTACATGCAATTGTAACACTACTTAATTCTAATTAAAGGTTATGTACCAGTAGTCTGTACATATTCCACATTAGTCCAAAATATCTGACGTTTTCCTATATAGCTTTAACAATTTTGATATTTTACATGCCAGAAATTCCTGGCAAAGTTAGATATCAAAATTGTTAAAAAAGCCAGGAAAACCTCAGATATTTTGGACTAATTCCATTAAATCAGACTTCTGATTTTAAAAATGCTTCAGTTTTATTTTCTGTGCTATTTTCCTTTGCTTATATTATATATACTTTTTAGTTTCATCATAGCTGCAATTTGTACAGATATATAGTGAACCACTGCCACCTAATTGCTTCTAATTCTATTTGCCAAAAGGAAAGCTAGAAAATTATTCTCATTTGTAAAAATTGTGTAAAAGCTAGTACTTGTGCGATATTAAATCACCCTAACAAATATTGCTGCAAGTTCAATGAATCTAAATCTGTACACTTATATATATGTAAATTTATACATACATTGGTGTAGCTAGATTATGTAAGCAGGAAAAGGATTTTGATTATAGCTCATAAACAAAGGATTCAACTAATTAAATTTGAATGATATAATTTTTCAATAACAATAGAAATCATCTAAATTAATTGATCTGAAGACAGATAAAAAATATTCAAAATTTAATGCTTGCTTTTACTTTTTGAGTAGTAAGTTTATTTTTTGTATTGAATATATCAATTCTTTCACCGGCTCGATCAGGAAAGAACATCACATAAATAGAAATTGATCAGGTAAACTTATACTTGATTTTGTCAATGAATTGATGTTAATATATTAAATATAACAGTTGAATTTGGCACATGTTTAATTGTATAAGGAAAGTTGATATCTTTATTGAATATTGATTGCCACAGTCTATTCTATATGTAGCTTTTAGAAGTGAATGTTTTAAAAGTACCAAAGTCCCAATCATTGTTTCTGTATGTATTTTTAAAAGTCTCCATTACTCAAATCTTTTGCTATCTTGGAATTTTTGTTGACTCCATCAAATTTGAGATAACGAAGTTTGACTGTATCGGTTTTCTTTGCAACTTTTTCATGTGTTTTTATTAATCCTATTTTAAGATAAAGAATATTTTATATCTCTAAAATAGGTAGTCTAAGTCTAAAAAGACTGAAAGATTTATATTGAAATTTTTGTAGTTATTATAAATGAAATCTGCAAGTTGATCTCCTTACCTCTAAAAAAAATGAAATGTCATCTACTTTAAATAAAGATTATGTCATATGAATTCCAGCAATCCCTTGACAATGCCAATTCAGTTATTTTTTTTTCTCTCAAAAAAAACCAAAACCTTGAATATCTTTAACAGCACAATCTTGTAATTTTATAGCAGTATTACATGCCTATTTTGTTTTTAAGTCAAGCACAATTACTTAATAGAAATTTTCTTCTCTTGCACACTGTAAGGTCATTCAACAGTATAGATGTGAGCAAAGGCCTATAAATAGATTGTCAGTATCGATTAACGCTGTGTGTAGCTTTTCCATAGATACATTTAAATATTTGACAGCAACTACAAATTGCAGGTAATGTATGGCCATATGGACAAGTTTTTAACCATTTTAAAATTGTGTTTGTGGACTTTTTAAAAGTGAACTTGCGGATCCGTCTGTTATTTGTATATACAGTTTGTGTGTGTTGTTAGCAAAGTATGACACAGTATTGATTTTGGATCAGGAAGAGTAATTTGTGCACAAGTAAATATTGATATCATAATTTGAAGAAAAAAAGGGAGAGATAATGCTTAAGGCATGACAAGGGGTTTATTGGCTATTTTTAAAAGGAATAATTTTTCTTTATAAACTGGTGTTAAATATAAGGAAGGAGATGAAAGAAAGAAATCAAAAACATATGATGCTTGTATTTCTGTGAAGTTAAGTTGCTACTATACATGTGTACATAACTACTTGTTAAATGTTTAGTTACTGAGAAAAACCCAAATTTGTTTCAAGGATGTAAAATTTTGAGACAGAAATGTTATTTTCCATTAATAGTACACCAATACGTGCATTCTTTTGAGTGTTTTATCTTTAAGAAATATGGAACACTAAATTAATGGAGTTTTATGGAGATCTTCCTTTATACATGTAGAAGAAAGCTACAGGGTACTTGGAGTGCATGTTGATAAGATATCTCTTTTATATTTTTATATGCATGTTGAACAATTTTCTCTAGATAGCACATATTTTGAATGATGATTATGGTGAAGTACATGTATACACATGTACATGGCCCCTAAAAGTGAATCCTTCTCGCATGATTTTCCAGATGTCAGAAACTATGCAATTGATTGAAATGAATTAACTTAAAACAAAGTCACCGTATTTTGTAGCTAAATAATTCTTGATTTTGAAAAATAATAGGTTTTCCTTAAACATTTGTTAAAGGTGTATTTCCTAAATAATTCTTGATTTTAAAAAATAATAGGTTTTCCTTAAAAGTTCTTAAGTATATACTCTTTTAAATTCTTTTTTCCGAAGAGGAGTACGTTGTAAGTTGATGAGAGGAGATGTGTAACATACCATTCAGTGCTTGTTGATAAAATTTCATCGTATTTGACTTGCATTAATCGTGTGAACACATTTATTCACTTAATTTACCTTTTCATCATGTCAGGTACAAAAGTGATCATCGTTGATTATTTTTCCTTTTATCCTCCTTACATTTATATATATTTCTTTTCAGAGAATAAAGGTGTTGTTGATTAGGAGTTTCGATTGACGTATAACCATTCCATCTCTATTGAAGAATATTTCGTTATCATTTTTATGTCCCACTGTTTATTGTGTGAAACACACCTATTTATTAAATGGTTATCTTTTGATTCCAGAATGGCAGTCACACCCACAGGAAAAGGAAGATCATACCAGTATGACTCGCAAGGTATAATGCTCTTTGTAATTTGGCCAAAGTAATTTTTTTAAAAGGATACCATTGTTTCCTTGAATGTGATTTAAACCCAGTTTAATTCTGCCAATATTGTTATTTTACCAAATGGTTTTCCACATCTTTTATGAGTTTAAATTCAAATCTGAATGTATATCTAAATCTTCATCTTTTGAGATATTTAGTTTGTTATAATTTCAAGATTTTTCCAGTGTTATCTTTTCAAATTTTGTACAGGATAAAAATATTTACCCATTTTACTTACCAAGTATAAAAGTTAAGGGCCGGATTAGAGGAAACAAAGATATCTTTAATGACGGCTTAGTCCATGCTTTCGATAAACAGACTTGCATGAATACATGCATAATTCTTCCTTCTTTTTAAACTAATTACAGCAAGCTCTATCAGTCTATGTGCTCATCTCCCTTTGAATAATTATTTAATTGGATTTTAAAGAATACACTCTTTGCATTCTAAATTAATTGAATTAAATCCTCTTGTTAACATATATGATATATTAACAATAAACTGAATGGGTTTCATGTCATTTTCGTATAATCTTTTATCAGAATTTCTAAATAAGGGCATTTAGCTCAAAAAGTTAAGAATTATACTGGCACGCCGGCGCTTCATTGGGTACGTGCAGCATTTCTTGTATCAGAGTTGAATTGATTGGAATTACTGTGAAAACAAAAAAAATAAAAATAATGGAAACAATTGAAAATGAAATTGATTTTTATATTGAAGTTTTCCAAACTGCTTTTAAAATTGCCAGATGCACATTTATTATTCATAAAGAGTCAACATCAAGGATATAAAATAAATATTGAATAAAGGTTATGTTGGAGGGATGGATGGATCGGAGTCATATAGGCAAAATGATTTTGTTTGCATGGATAAGTATACATTAAAAGCTATGTTGTTAAAAAAATAAATGTTATATATGTATATGGGATTGAATAGGGAATTTCTATGATGCCATACTTGCTGTAGCTTATTGGTATGTACATTCTTTAACCTGAAGGCGGCCATATTGAACTGTAGGTGCTTTGACGTTCTCACTGCACCCAATTAGCTCATTTTTTCTGGCTGTTCCTCCGTCTAATATTCAATTATACACGTATCATGCGTATTGTGATTCATTTATTGGAAAATATTTAAATAATTATTCAGGTGATATATGATACACAGAAGAATTTTTCCTCTGTATTTTGATCAGGACCTTAGTTTCATATTTCCCCTGTTATTGATATTTGTGTAATGTTACTGTTACAATATTGAATTTATCAAATGTTTGTAGATTGACACTTAGTTTGAATTAATTGGAATGGATATTTCATCTTGATAAGAAAATAGATTTTGATATCTATTCATTTTATTCCTTACATTTGGTATGATAATCTTTGTAATGTAAATTAAATGTGTATTATACATTTATAACATATATTATTAATATCATTGTCATATTGAAGCAGATTGAACTATAATTTGTAGCCAATATCAAATTGATAATATATTTATCCTGCTAAGAGAGAATATTGTTTTGGTCCTTCTTAGCTTCTCATGCTTCCTTCGATCTAAATTTTAACTAAACATGATGGAGACTTCCTACTTACATGAAGTGACCTCAAAGGTTAAGGTTCAAAGTTAACGCCATGTTAAGTTCAAGGTCACTAACAAATAATGAATATATTGGTTACAGGTAGTTATTGTTTACTCAGTGTGGCCATGTTCATAGGCAATCTAGTGCAGAAATCAAATCAATATTTAAAACTGTTTTATAAGATGCAGCAAGCTGCTATTGTTACTGTAAACCCACATCATCCCAAGAATTAGATTATGCTTGAATTATATAGTATGAGAATGAGAATGAATGTCAGATCTATTAAGCAATTCTTAAGCAGGCATAGAAAGACACTACAGCAATCAGTAACAGAAATGAATAACAGCACACTGAATTAAATCGAGTCTTTCATTTTGTTTTGTACATTTATTATACATAGGAAGCTTTGATTGGGAAGAATACCTCAAAGAGAACGATGCAATACCAGCGCCCCAGTCTTGTTTCAAACAGGTATGAGTTGACATGAAAGAAAAACTTAACAATGATTTTAATTTTTTTTTTCCTTGAGTGAGGATCATATTCAACTAGGATGAATAACGTTGTTTGATATATTATATATTCATTTGAATGATTTTGTTTACAAATTTGCAAAGTCGTGTATAAGAAATGAAACAATGATGAAAATGGGTGTTCTATTGGTTGGAGGATAATATTTCATCCAATTGATCTGCACGAGCTGTCATAAAATAATGGATTTATACTTCTTGCTCTTATGTTGGATGTGTATAGTATGTAAATGATACATCCAATTTCTGTACATACCCGTATGTACTTGTGTAAAAATAAAATCCCCCATTCCCCCCCCCCCCCCCCCCCCCCCAAAAAAAATTAAATAAAAATTAAGCTGTACAATGATATATCAGTAAAAAACATATTTTGAACAAACAAAACTCTAAATACAAAACTGGACCAGTTTATATCTCTTTTTAAGTTAAAGTTGTATATTATCAATAAAGAATTCTAAATATTTAGTCAGTGGAGCCACCAGTCAACGAGTTCAAACTCCATCAGAAGATCGAGGCAGTGGACCCTCGTAACTTGACCTCGATTTGCGTGGCGACAGTGGTGGGGATGATCGGTCCACGTATCCGCCTGCGACTTGACGGAAGTGACAACACCAACGATTTCTGGAGGCTGGTGGACTCTTCCGATCTCCATCCGGTCGGGTACTGTGAAAAGACGGGGAAACTGCTGCAACCTCCATTGGGTTTGTGTTATATCATTCATAAAGTTTTAATTTTGCAAAATTCTCAAGATTTGATATTGATATTTGTAGATGTATGTATTTCTTATTAGAGCAATTTGGTGCATTTTTAATGCTAGTGGTAAAACATAATCAAAGATGGCTTTGGAATATTAAAACAGAATGTTGGTCTTCTAATGTTTTTTTTTTTATGAACTTTAGTTTCAATAAAAGTTTATCAGTGTGCCCTAAATTTTAGGAAATGGTCGTATTTTATCTTGGAGAACATGATATAGCGATAAAAATCCAAATCCACATGTATTGTTTACCCAGTTGTCAAGACTCCTGCTATCAGTTTTGAAGGGTCTTGCGCCAATTGATTTTTTTACAATCTGCAAGTCATACATGTAAACTTATGTCTCTGACTACCAGTAATGCTTGAGATACAGAGAAGATAAGAATAATATTTTTATGATTAGATAAAATCAGCAATAAGCAAAAAATACTGTTGGTGAGAGATTTGCATAATAAATTTCCAATACACGTTACATATGTACAACTTGTAACAAAGCTCTCAATTATCTGAGCATTTACAGAAATCATGTACCGGTATTTTATCTTTTCATTGATAGAAACACTACACCTCTCGGATTTTCATGTTATAAACACTCTTTAAATTGTAATAAAGCTCTCGACTACTTTAGATAAGAGATCATGCATTTAAATTTAACTTTAATAGCAATTTGCAATCTGCCCTTCTCTGATTTTCAGGCTTCTGTAAAAACCCCACACTATGGCCGTCTTTCCTTCAGAAGACCCTAACAGGGGCAGAGAGGGCCCCAGAGAACTGTTTCAAGAAGGAACCCTCCAACCCCAAAACCAATGAGTTCAAGGTGGGGATGAAGCTGGAGGCGGTGGATAGGAAGAACCCCCAGCTGATTTGTCCTGCCACCATAGGGGCAGTCAAGGGGGAGGAGGTGCATGTCACGTTTGATGGTTGGAGGGGGGCGTTCGATTACTGGACCAAGAGGGACTCCAGGGACCTGTTTCCTGTAGGATGGTGTGCACTGAGTGGCCACCCCCTCCAACCCCCAGGTCAGAAAGGTCAGTCTGCAGACGTGACTTGATTATTGATACTATATGCAGGATTCAGCAATGTTTCATTGTTAATTTTGTATTTTCTTTAAATATTCCATTTTGATTATCAGTCAAAAGATTTATGCATATAACATTTACTTATTTTTTTCTGTGTCAAGTTATTTGCAGTTGGACTTGGGTAGGGAGATAAATTTTTCTCCCAACTTCTCTCCTAGCTTTTCCATGGCATTTGCTGTTGCTGGTATAATATGTAATGATATGTTTTGACAGGTACGGCCCAAGTGAAGAGCAAGTCCCGGGAACCCTCAGTATCACAATCTGCTCACTCTCCAGGAAACCAGAGCAATGCTTCCAAGTCTTCTTCCACATCATCCTCCGGCCCCACCAGTCCTAACCTTCCCCATGACCGGTCTGTGTCCCCCCTCCAGGCAGAGTCTCCCGCCATCACGGTCACTGAACCAGATACCAGCTCCTCCACCACAGCCACTGACAAAGGTAAGTTAGCGAGGCGAACGTTTATTAGGATAGATCGGACATGTTGAATTTTTTGAGAAGTGTTTTCAGTTTTTTCCCAGCAGTTCAGACAGTTTTACAGGAGACTTTGTCTTTGATGGGCATTTGTGAAGAAAAAAATTGATTACAACTTTCTAATCTGTCCATTACAGTTAGATAAACATTACAGTCAATGCTATCTTAAAACCTATATCTTATTTGTGCATCAGATTTTGTTACAAATAGCTTGTATCTTTGTTTTGTAGCTACGCAATATCTTTGTAGCATCTATTCAATAACAAATTCTTTATCCTTCTTTTTAGTCACAATCTATGTAAACCACAACTGTAGCTGTGGAATCTTACTCAATCCTAAGAAAATAGAACAACTTCCAAATCAGTTCGGACCGGGTCCCTATCAGAAGGTCCTAAGGGAGGTAATCCAGTCCTGTGTGGATTGTGCCAAGCATGAGAAACAGGTGTATAACTTCATTCAAGATGGCAATGGGAAGATCGTCATTACAGGTACGTATGTTCACATTTTCTGTCTGAAAATTTAGAGGCATGTGTAGATTTTAAAATTAACATATTAGGATATAACCAGTGGTGTCAAAAGATAATTAAGTTGTACATAATATTGATACCATAGTCATTTTAAAGAGATTGGTATGACATCTTTTTAAAGAGATATACAGTGAAACACGCTTATGTCCAGGGACAAACGATTTTGATCTGTTAAAAACCTTATATGTTATATATGATAAGTTTATATGTTTTAAGATTAAAGGGGAATGAATCTAACTTGGCTGTAGGCATGAATTCATTATAAGTGCATTCTTTGTAAAATGAATGCTTTACCATATGAAATTAAGATAAGCTATTGCAATTGAAAAAGAGCCTTGAAATATAACGTCCCCCTTGCTTTGTGTTTCAGCAAACCAGGGCAATAAAACCCACACGAAGCGTCTGCCCCCGATCGACAAGGTGTCGGACGTGTGGCGATTCCTGGAGAAGTCCCTAGAGGAGCTGGGCTGCTGTGAGAACCTGTTTGCTAGTCAGCCATTACATGGCTACTGCGCTCAGTGCAACAGGGAGAAGAAGACAGGTAGTGATTTTAAGAGTAAGTGGGTCTGTTTTGGCATGCTTTTTATATAAGATGTATAGGGCTCTCAAGATGCATGTATTACATGTACAACAGGAAATGGTATGTTAAGGAATGGGTGAGCTGGTACAAATACAATATGTTGCAATTGTTATAGATCACCAAGTGCTGTAGATAAGCAGATGTGGTATTATAGAAATATTAGATTATTAGAAATCATACGTACATATCATACATGTTTTTTTTAAATTATCTTCTTTGAAAAAGGTATCCATTAAAAGACTTTCCTTGCATTTATGTGGACTGTTTGTCTTTATTTCAAACATGTATAGCTCATGAAGCTCAAAGAAAATTTATTAATAACAAACAATTCATTCAGAACCTTGTTGTGTACATCACTAGAACAGACAAGTGACATATAATACAGTTACATGTAACCTTATATTATTTATATATTTTTCCTCTTTGTCGTTGTAGAGCCCTTAGAAACAGAGGAGTACGAGAATAGAACCTCCATTAACAGAGCGCTGAAGCGGAGGTGGTCAACAGACTCCCTAGAGAACCAGTCCCAGAAAGCGGCCGCCGCTCAGCAGAAGATCCGGAGGTACTCTGCCTACGACTCAGCTGAAGGTCTGGATATATTGTCTTGTTGCTTCCCTCCCCCCTACAAAATAAAAGAAAAAAGGACAGAATTGTAGATTTGTTATATACTTCAATGCATGTGCTTCCTTTGTGTTGTCAATCTACTGTTGATTTTCATAAATTAAATAAGTGTAATTGTTGAAAGCTTTCAGAAGAATTGTGCAGTGAAAGTTTTACCTGTATATCAGTTAAATATATTCAAGTCAATAGTTGAAGGGAATCAAGTGCATTTGTTTCAGTTTTGAACACAATTGAAACAGCATCTATGTGTATATTGTACATTTAGCAATAAAAATGTGATGCTTTCTATTTTATAGCAAGTTCCACAACAGACAGTAGACCCCCTCGTAAACTGTCCGCTGACCCCAATGATTGGACGATTGATGATGTGGTCCAGTACATTTCTGAAGTTGATTCCAGTCTTGGTACTCATTCAGAGGCATTTAGAAAACATGTAAGCAAACAATGAAAGGTGTCATTTTTTTCTTCATGATGGGCAGTATTTTTTTCCAATCATGATGAAACTTGGTATGAAGGTTACAAATGATGAATGATTTTAAGTAAGAATACAGTCCGTTTAGTAGAACTATTGATGTTTTAGCATTGTGTTGAGTAACTTTATGACTGAACATGTCTTTCAAATCTTTTTAAAGGAAATTGATGGTGGAGCTTTCATGTTGCTGAACAGTGACATGATGATGAAGTACTTGGGTCTAAAACTGGGACCTGTCCTGAAACTCAGCAACATCATAGAGAAGCTGAAGGGCAAGAAAAGTTCCCACTAATTAGTCCGCAGCTCCGGGCAAATCAGTCGTCAGGAGAACCAGTCCAAATCTGGAGAACCAGTCCACCAGAAGATGTTCTATATATCTGTGACTTGTGTCTGTGTAGAAAATACCATTGTCTTGACCATGTTACTCATTGTGTGGTGCATTGCTTGTGGCAGACTCTTACACTTGTGTGTATGATATTTGTGATATCTGCCATAGTTTTGTGAAGAACATGAAGAAAGGAAATTTGTCTGTGGTTATTGTTTGTGTTGGAACATCAAGGAACAAAATTTTGTTGAATACATGTAAGTAGGTATGCCTTTAATGCCTATGAATATATGTCCCCATAATAATTGTGTACCTGCCTATGTACTAAAAGTATCAGTTCACTCGATTAAATTCCCTTCAAACCTGCAAAACTTTGAACAAATTGTGAAAATTGGTCCCCATGTAAATAATTTAAATGTTCAACAATATGGTGCAGTTAAAAGGCTATTTTATGGGTCTATTTTTTGCATGAAACATGTTACTGGTTATGATTAATAATTACCGTACATATCATTATCCATGCATATGCATTTGTCATGATAAAGATAAGAATTGTTGTAGACAAATTTTGAAAAAGAAAAAAAAAGGTTATGCTTGAAATGTAACTAGGACAATTTTTGATGTTTTTAAATTAAACCTTCTTGAGGGATTTATTATAGTAATTCCAGAGGACAAATTTCCAATGTCTTGCTTCTTATGGTAATAATGTATTGTTTTGTTGTAAAATAGCAATTCTTAAATTAATGAAGTTAATCTGTTACTGTCTATGCATATTTGCTATATTGAACAATCATGTTAACAAATCTTTTTTTGAAATGGAGAAAAAAAAGATTGCTTAAATTTTGGTGCCATTTTTCCTGATCAATCATTTTTTCACCTTCCATCCTCATTTTCATCTTATCATCACTGAAAGTGAAACCATATATTGTTATTGTTATTTCTTTACAATGGTGAGCAATCTAAGACTTGTTTGTTGAATTTCTTGTTAAAATTTTTTAAATTGTTTTCTTGAGGCTTGTTAAAATTTATCGTTAGATCTAAAAATGTACCGGTACAAAAGTGTGTCTTGGGTACTATAAATTGATCAATTTTTTTTTTTCTAAACGAAAAATTATACAGTTTTTTTTTCGATGTACATTTCTAATTTGGTTTTATAGATGTGACAATTGGAGTAAATATTGATGAATGTTGTATTTTTTCCATCTAAACATATGAAATAATTATCTTTCTTGTGCATGTTGTGCAAACAAAATTTATAGGCTCAATCTTGACATATATGAAATATAGGCCATGGGGGCTTTTGTGTGAATTATTTTTTGATTTGGAATTACAGCATCTCCAGTTTTGTTTGATTTTATACATGTATATAGTTTTTTTTTCATGTTATTGTATTTTAAGGGATTTCTTTAGTATTGTATATATACATGTACACATATATTTTTTTTTTCATTGTCTTGTAATCGTACGTAATCGTTTACACATTTTGCTTAAAAGAAATGACCTTAGTTCTACCAAGTGGAACCTTTTCTCCCCATATTGTGTTATATTTAATTGTCATTAACACTTATGTACAGAATACGTACACAGCTGAAACGGTCCTTATAAGTCAGTGGAATATTGCAATGTTTATTAAGTTAAAACTTAAGTTACCTCTTGCCCCTATTATTTATTGCTATTTAATCTTGTGGTATACATGTGTATGTATATATTTCTGATACAGTTATTCATTTCCTTTGCATCTTAACACATTTTACACATTGTGTTTCTATTTTAACATAATTATAAGCATACCAATTTACATATATTGTGCATACTTGTAAATAAGTTTCGTAGGTTTTCTTTTGTACATAAAATGTACAACTGTAGAATAATTAGTTTTCCTTTTCTTTGATTCAGGGGTTTTTATGTACCGATGTATTTATGCTGATTGTGTTAAAACTCAATGTATGGTGTGTGTTTATGTAATATTTGAAATATGCATTAAAATTGATTTAAGACACCTGTGAGATCCTCAGACGCATGGGAATTTGAGGTCATCTGAAGGTACTTAGGGTTTCTTAAAATATTTTTGCATTACACTTACATGACTTAACAAAATATTTAAAACATATATTTATCCATGATTTATACATGTAATGTTTTCAGTATTTAATAATTTTTATTAATTTTTATCATAATAAATGGTTTATATAAATTTAATTACTTTAAGTAAATGCTAATTATGTTAGGAAAAATATATTTTAAAAAGATTAGAATAAACTAATTAATTAACAAAAAATAATGATTATTATTCATGCAAATCTTGTATAATTTAGATTGTTAATTTCCATATCATATTATGCAATCACATGTTTTCCCGTAATTTACCGAATCATAATGTCAACTAGCTGTCATTTTACACAAAAATAACCATGCAGTATACATGCAGTATACATGCAAAAACCTTCATTGACAAATGAACTGCTATATTTAGACACCAGTTAAAAGCAGTTTTAATTACTCACTTAAAGACTGATGGATATTTTTGATTAATGAATGCAAATTAATTAAGTTTGAGGATGTATGTAATTATATAAATATGTATATTACATTGTATGGTTTTAATGAATTCAATGACTGGACAACTTTGTTTATATATTTCAAGATCTGTCAGAAGTAGTGAGTTAGTAAATCCAAATAAATCAATGTGGTGCTAAAATCTGTACCGTGCTTTTGTGTTCTTTCAGCATAGAAAGTAATATGGCCTCTCATTTATTAAAAAAAAATTGATCAAAATCATATATTTGTGCAATGCTGTATTGATTAGACCTTAACAACTTATTTTTAATGCCTTTTGTCATTTTTAAAAGATACCACCTAAAATATCTTCGATCTGTTTGTAGTTATAACTGAAGTATCATGTTTATGAAAACACACAGAGGTTCTAAAAATATTTTTTTAATTTTATCACAACAACCTTGACATTAGGAGGGTTAGAGATTTATATGGCCATTTTAAGACTATTTTAATCTCCTTGTGAAGATCTTTGTCTAAAATGGAAACGTAGAATTTTAAAGCAAATTTGAATTTTATCTTTACTTAACAAAAGTTTAGCTAAAAAAAATTAATCATCTCTCAAAATTCGACGGTAGATCTGATGGGTACTCTGTTGACCATCCAGCCTCCTTAATTACATGTAATATAACGACGGATTGGTGTAACGTCAGTAAATATTAAAACCGTGTCAAAATCTGCTTAAATGTATGCTTCACGCTTGCGTATTTTTGTATGATTTTTGATAAAATATCTGAAGCGTGTAAGACTATATGACAACCTTGATTCTGAAAACAAGTGAAGAATATGTAAAAAGAGTGTTATAGTATAAAAAAAAATAATTCACTATATGATAAAACATGCTTCACAAGATTGTCTGACATGTGTCAGAAGATACTAGATATGAATAAGCATCAAAATCTTATCGAATGAAGTATTCTATTATGATATTTAATTCATTTTCAAAAAACCGTTCCAGATATTTTATCAAACATCAAAAATATCAAAAATACGCAAGCATGAAAGCAGTTCAACAATGTAGAAATTGAGCTGTTCATATATTTTTAACCTATACCTTTCTTATGACATTGACTTTGATCGTATTTTGTAACCATTTTTATCAACCAATAGCATGGAATAAGATTAGGACAATTTACCTAAACATCACATATAAACCCGTATCTGCTTTATTTTCATTTTTAATGTATTGTTAACTGATATGTTTTTGCCTAGATAGGAATTTAAAAAAGCATTGAAAATGGGTCGAATTCATACTACCCATAAAGCTTTAAAAAGTCAAATAATTATATCTTTATGTATTAAGCAGTGTTCCCATAAATCCTTGCACACAGGTACACAAACCACAATAGTTTATGGTGTACGACAAAATTCCAGTCAGACACAAAATATTTTTTTCGCCCTTCTACACTTACAAACGGTTTCACGCAGTCTTGAATTCGCCCAGATGCTGTTTTGTTAAAAGAGATGTTATTTCCGACAATGGAATTCGCCCAGTCTTAAATTCACCCGCTGACAACGAGGGCGAAAGGGGTAAAAATAAAACGGGGGCGAATATTTCCCTGTATACAGTACTTCCACGCGCAGTGCCCATGTGTTATAAATTAACATAATTACAACACTCTAGGTAATGAATCAATATTTGATAAAAATAGTTGCGGTCAGCTATTTAAACAATAAAATCCATGTCATAACCTTGATTATTACAAAAATTGGTTAAATTGCATGCCCACGAACAGTGCTTGCAACCTCGTAAAGTTTCACTGATAAGAACGTAAAAGTGTGCTTGGTTTTTTTTTTCATAATTCGCCAATATAACAGAAAATAGTTAAATAAACACTATTATAATAAAATAACTTTAACAGCAAAGTCAGCCCCATTCCATATAGTTTTACATCATATAAATATAATAATTTACATGTAATTTATAACAATCAAATCCGTTCATTTCTGGCAATTCGCAGTAGATTATTTCACTATTCGTATGAAATGGGTTCAGTGTCTAAAATTTAATGCAATCATAAAAATTACAACTCATGAACATGATTTTTATGTAAAATAAACATATTTATGACAGATAGAATTCAATTGTGTACATATCTTATCTCTGTCCAGCCAGATTCCTGCCGGGATCGACCCTGTGACCCTTGACAATATCATGGTTAAACCAATCTGACCAGCAGTTGTTTCATATTCCTAAACAAAACCGAAATAATAATGCAAGTTCTTATGATTACTTCGAGGTATAAAAATACAAACAGTGAAATGAATGTCTCTAAGACTCTTTTAAGACCGCGGAACATTAACTGGCAAGATTGGAAATATACAGCTTACGTCAACTTCACCTGTTACAGTGACTGTCAAAACATTTGAAAAGGGCGGGACAAATTGACGCAGAAGCAAACTTATCGCGTAGAGTCATAAGATGACTCATCAAATTCTACGTATATTTTGAAAAATTGCAAACTTTTGAAAACTTCCATTTTTACATTTGAAAGCACTTTTGTTTCGACAGTTGTGTTTATTTTTTAGTTCCAATTACTCCTTAGACAGCAACATATTTTCAAAAATGAAAAAGAGAAGCAGAATTGTATCATGATGTTGTTTTTATTTCACTTTTGAAGATATAGACACTTGCTAAATGTGAAAGTTTATGAGATGCACAATTTCAACATAAAATCGGAAGTTCTATAGCGTCAGTCAGTTGTTTCTGTCATCCGGGTCTTCTCCGACACTGTGTTTGTTACGTTAATTTCTATGGCATCATCCAACTGTCGCAATATCTACATAAGAAAATAGACCATTGACAACTGTTCTTCATTTTTGCAAGCACACGAATAGTCGAAAAACAAAATGTCAATATTTTTAGTCACCTCGATAATCTCTTCTTATGGACTATGTCAAATTGCAGGTTAAATTTAATATTATCAGTTTATTGAAAGACAGTATTCTAATTATACTGGGGTCTACTTATTATGGCAAAAATTGTTTAAGAGATCTAGTTCTTTTAATGTAAAGATGTTGCTACAACGAAGTCTACATATTTACGCACCTTCTTTTCAGCATTTTGCCGTCTATAGTCAGCCTTAATAAATCCTAACAGAAAACAAAAACCGAACAATTAAGAGTTATAGTTTAACAAAAGACATAAATACATTCAACCAAACCGTTTTATGTACATGTATATAGCCTGTAAAGGTCATAATAATGTCTCAATCGGATCATTCCTCAGCCTTTTCCGTCAAGTCGAGAGAAAAAGTTCTCGACTTGACAAAAAAGGCCGATCGATCTTCCGATTGAATTATGTCTGTTCAAAGCCGTATGAATCGATTTTAATATTTCAAACAAACAAAAATTTAATGGACTTTGAAAGATATTACATGAGTTGAACATTACGTCTTTAATTATTTACCTGTACATATTGATCCCAGAAGGAGAGCGCCGGATATCAGAAGATTCAAACCAAATGTTCCAACTTTATTCATCATAGCTCGACACCCGATGGTAAAGATGATCCCAAAAAGCTGTTTATTGTACAAAAATGATACATCAATACAAAAATTATGTGAAAATAACATGTTTATTTCAGTATCACACATATCTTCAATATTGTTCTGCAGCCCAGTTCTTTATTTGTATACAATACATATAAATATGCAAATGTATTTTGATAATTTTAAGGTCCATGATTTAACAAATTATTGTTAGTGTGCATTATGTAAAAACTTTTCAATATCCTTTTGTAACACTCTCAATCGCTTTCACAAACTTTGTAGTAAAGTCTGTATCCATAATACATTTGTTTTTAAACTTAAAACATATTAGTAGTTTTACTTCAGATTGTTATTTTATAATCTGGAACTTGTCTGAAGTATGCAACACTATCGAAAAAGACGACCAACCTAATTTCGCTTTAGAACACAACGTAATGATCTGTTTTTATTTCCAGTACTATGAAGTATTTATTGTTACTATTAATTCAAAGCACATCTGTACACGTACTTAAGTTAGTTTTTCATAATACAGTTGTCACTTATCATTAATTTCAAAAACCTGAAAAAAAAATCAACCAGCTATATCAAAAGAATAAGTTTTTTTTAGATATCTAAATTCACTTTCTGTCACATGAAGAAAGAAAGCATTATAGACAAATGTGTAATTTATTCAGATTTCCGTACTTCTGCAGACTCATTAAGTAAAGCAGATGATATTCCTTCCGATTCTGGATATGTTATTTCAGCGCCAAATTCAAAACCAACGGGCAGATATCCAGTCATAAAGAATCTATACAAAATAAAATTACCAGGAAATAAATTGAAACTTGCTGGAACTGACATAAAATGATTGTAGTCTGTCTTGTATGGCTAGATTGAATCATTATGATATTCATACTGAAACATTGATGCATAAATTCTTAGTTATCATTTTAACAAAAAATTAATATAGATAAATAACACAGAAAATAATTATTATGCTTAACTGTCTCACCCAAAAATCCCTGCACACAGGAATACAACCCATATTAGTTCAAGCTTTAGGGTGAAAGTGAAGATCAACATTCCAGCCAAAGACAATAAGTAGATTCCTAGTGTTGTGCCTCTGTCATGAAAATGAATCATCTCTTCAGTATACTAAGCAGATTGCATACAGGTTAAAAAAATGTTTAATGTTACAAAAACCAAACGTCACGAAAAAAGGATATCTTATGGGAACTAAAAGATTAATTCACATTTACCGCTGTTTTTTATTCCAAGCGGTAAAAACAATAAAAGTTTGCGGAACAATTTCTCAATATGATACTAGCATTTTGACCTATCAAATATTCAGAATAATCACTTTAACATGATACATGTGTACACGTTTACTTGTAAGTCCTGGTTCTGTCAAGCCATATTCCTGCGACGATGGATCCAGCAACTCCTGCCAATACAATCGTTAAACCGATTTGTCCTGCAGTTTTTTCATGTCCCTAACCAAAAGAGAATTATATGCCTCAGCGCATGCGCAACTTTGACATCTAGTAACATTGAGAGTTTTAATAAAAAGTACATAATACATGATTGCGTTACCTATTACATAAGACTGTATCAAATTAATGTAAATATATTTTGAAAAAGATACCATAACGGTTAAGTCAGAAAAGTATATGTAACAATTTCATATTATTTTCGCTTTGAGGCGTTAAGATGAAACTTAAATGTGAAAAATCAAGTCCATCTCTTGTATTTCTCCGAACTTCCAAATCAATATATTTAGTCTAATTCAATGTATTCCTCAAAGTTAAACAATACCAATGCAATTGAATGTCTGCAGCTTATGGAATCTGCGTTATTGCAAACAATAATGAAAACTGACTCTTGTATTTGTATTCATTTCACAAACATAAATTATGCGTGCTAAACAGTTTTTAATGGGTATAAACACTGTCATGTAATATTCTTACTGGAAAATTTTCCAAGACGATCGGATTCAGCAAGGTAGAAATTGCATAATAACACCCTGTGTTTACACCTGCAAACAATCAAACAATATTTTTATTCATGAAACAATTAAGAAAACATTCCAATAAAAAGAACCTAAATAAAGTTCAAATACACTGTAAATTAAGCAAATAAAGACTTGTTTGTGATGCATGGTCTTACCAAATGTTACTACCAGAAGATCGAACCCGAAATTTTTGAAGAGATTTCGGAGTGTTTTTCCATAGTGTTCTTCTTGTACTCTCTGTGTGGCTAGCATCTGGGCTCGACTTGGGGGTCTGGGTGGTCTCTCTTTAAATACTACAAATAGTCTTAATTATTTCAGATATTTCTAGCTTATGAAATGTGGTGAATAAAAAGATAAAAAAAAAACCACCCAGATGTGGATTAACACAATTTACAATGTATATTACTGTATATCCGGGTTTGTTCGCGTGTCAGAAATCAACATCACAGGTTTTGTTTCAATGTGTTTATATGGGACATACGATACGATTGACGAGTAATGATGGACAAGAAAAAAGACAGTTCACGTCGTATACTATGGTCTGACATGCTTTTAATTAATAGAAGAAACTGTAGTCACTACAATTAAGTTGATGAAATAATCTTAATTTAAGATGTCATTATTATGTCTCGAGCCTAAAACTAGTTAACTTTTGGACAGAAAGTGCAGAAACGTTCGGAAGGGTGAAATGTAGGCATACATGCTAATATATTCTGGATGTCTGGAATTGAAATATGGCAAATAATTAAGTATAATCATAAACTCACTTATTACGATGAGTATAAAAAGGAATGTCATGAAGCCAGCCCCTGCATAAAACATGATATTGAGGTGACTGCCAATTTCATCAAGAGATTCGCTGTTTGGGACAACAATGGGTGGAACCAAGAATCCTATTGCAACACCTATCTGTAATGCACCAACTTAAAATAATGAAACTTAACTACTGTTCACCACATTTAAGCCTTTTTCACGATTTATCGGACATAAATTGGTTCGCAGAGACTTATTTCCACGAATAGAAAAATTGACTATCTAGAAAATGAAAAGCTATATGAATAAAATAAAGACATTTTTGAAGGACATGATCGCGGCGATAATAATTAACGACGATTAGGTTCTTGCGAACCTCGCCAAAATTTCTAGCACCCGAATAACGTTGATTTACAGTTAGTTTACAGTAAGTGAGGGAAAGAATGGGCAAATAGTAAATACATGCAGCAGACATATTAAAGTGTTAAATTATTTTAATATTGAAAATGATTCATCATCAATGTAGAAATACCTGGAATCCAAATATCCCTGTTGACGTAGCCGTTGAAACCTCATTTGGTCCAAACCAAACCGCTGCGATTTTAGCTGGAAGTCCAAGAGTAAAGATTTGTGCCACTGCACAAACGGTCTGTGCGAACATTAGAACCGGAAATCGGTCCGGAGAAACACAGGCGACTTTTAACCACGCCCCTAGAGCATTCAGAAAAGCACCCACCACGAGACATACCCGAACTCCCTTCTTCTTCAACAAGAAGGTTCCTGGGAACACCAGAGGAATATACACTATCATATAAATCATGGACAACCAGTCCAGCGTTGTCTCTCTCTGGAACTTGTCGTCGGGGAGGCTTTCTCTGTAATATTTAATGACGATGTTTCCTATAATATTCAGATGAATCCATTGATAAGAATTTGTCATGGCGTAGAGGCAGTACAATAACATGATGATCCATCGCCTCTTATACACATGTGTTATTGACGAATGATCCTCTGTTGGATGGTTTTCCTCCGCTTGAAGTCCCATTTTCTTGTCCAAAATTGGTTCATTTTGCATATTTTTGTCGTCGGCGGAAACGGTTAAACTGCGAGAACTGACTGTTAATGTAACCATTCCGATGCAGCTGGAAAAAATAACTCCACAGATCAGTATAATTCATTGCATCCAGAATAACATTTGTTTGTAAACATAAAATGATGTGTGCACTGCAATGAAAACTAGGGCATATTTCACGCACGAAAAACAACTAAGTACTAGAATACAAAATGATACAAGTTCATTTTCCGAATAAAAATCTGTACATTGCTTCAGAGCTTTAAAAAAATCAATAATTAACGTTAGGAGTTAAGGGGACTGGGTGGTCCAAAAATTAATTAACCATCAGATCTACGATATGATTTGTTAAGCTATAAACAATTATTTAGCAAAAGAAAAAATCCATATATTTAACCTTTTAAATTTGGATATTCTCTATATTTTTAAAGAAGAGTTTGTGAATACACGTGAAATCAAGATTCTATTTTAATGACATTGTATAAGTTTTCTGCGATTAAGATAATCTCGCAAGCAACATGATTACTCATTTCAATTAAAATCAGGGTGGGTGGTGTTTAAATGGTTTTAAGTAACAAAGAAAATTCATTGTTCGTTAGTCAAAGGAGATAAAAATGGCCACGACCATCGATCCCTCTTAGTATATTTGATTACACTGAATGTATTAGATACGCTATTTATACAGATTTATATGTACAAACCTTATCAAAAATCGTTTAACATTGGTATCAATATTATTTACCTCTGTACCAAGTGAAACGAATTGTAAGCACACAAATTTTAATCCAAGATTTATAATAGAACAAGTATAGACCGCAAAGAGAATATTTTTATTCGTCTAAGCTAGCAGATTATCGCTGTCCTCATCCCCCCTTCCTTAATGTAAGAAATATCCCTCCAGATGTACCCTCTGGACCACGATAAACTTGACACTATACTGAACCTTATATGCTTCACTTGGGTAGGTAAATAACCAAAGGCTCTTCACAAACAAAGTCAGTTTCCTTGATGTATTTAAAACATAATCCACAGAAGAGGGTCATCGGAAACTAGGGTACATTCATTCTCGATAACGCAGCTATTTGTTGCTTTTATTAAGTCTTAGAAAATTATCACCACACATATCCACGTCTGAATCAATTTTACGGCAAGTCAATTAAAACTGCATTTGCAATCCATTCATTTAGAAAGCATGTGTTATTTGAATTAAAAGATTATTCGGCAGATAATGTAATGCCATTTATGGTTTTTCACGACATACTATTTTTGATAAGTATTTGAGTGTAGATACGTGTTATATATACATGTACATATCACAATTAAACTTTTCACCGAGAGTTGACCCCAATAAAAGTTCACTGCCATTATGATATCATAATATACAAAATTGAAATCTCTTTATATTTATACGAGATAACGTTTTTAATAGTTCAGCACATGCATGAGGGAATAAACAGCCATTACACATTTGTGCTGTGCATTTAAAAAAATATTCTTTTGCAATTTCTTAGTCCGATTCAATATATATTATTGTATCTTCTTAAGTATTGCAATCCGTCATCTTTGGAAACTGTTACCTCAGCTTAATCATACACGCATTCAGGACAGTTATATTTTATAATAGATAATCAAATAAATAATTTTTTTTAAAATGTTGATTGTGAAAAATACGACACATTTACTAAGCTTAAATCCTTAATTTAGCAAATACTAAACAAATAATATTCTTATTTTACATTTGAAAATAGTTTCAATATAATTGACGTACATACCTTATTTTAATATAACTGCTCCGAAATACAAGGTCGCACACACTGGTTTTTTTGCTATTCAATGGACAGTCAATTTACTTTACAAAAAAGTGTTTACCAGCGGTGTATTCTGACCAAACGTTATCAATATACTCTCATTCAATATCAATAGATTGATGGTCAAAGTTGTCAGATTTAAAGTTTATTTGATTAAATAAAGGTGTCTTAAATTTCAATTTGACCACGTATTATCTGACAAAGGTATCGTACTTTAGAATGTAAGAAGGGAAATATGAACCTTAATTTCTAATTTGAAATTTTATAAGCTTGGAAAAAACCCATTTACGTTGCCATTTCTAATAAGAACAAATTAGAAAATTGTTCTTGAATCAGTTTGACTCGCCAACGCAGTTGCTGAATTTTTTTTCCAAAAAGGAAAAGCATTAAGTCTGCCTTTTTTAATGTATGTACAGGTGTTGTATAGCAGTTTTCCCCCTATAGTAGCCTTCCCTCCCCCCCCCCTCCCCCGGGGGGGGGGGGGGAGCTACTATATAGTAGTTTTTCCCCCATAGTAGAGTTTCTCTCTCACGTTTTTGGTTCAAATGTTATAAAAAATATTTATGGAAACCCAGTAAGGATTTAAAATCAATGTTTTTAACCCTAACTTTGCATATACCTGCATTCATTTATACAGGTTAAGTTTTGTTTTCTCGATTAATTATTTTTTATAGACAATGCTGAAAATTGAACATATGTATCAGGGCAAAAATAGAACTTATTTAGATAATTATCTGATAAATTGCATGATTTGGCAAGATATACACTCATATGCTTCCCAGTGACGGCCCCGATGACTTGATTGTTTCTAATTAGGTGCCCTTGGTTCAATCTTCGAAATAACTGAAGTCTCTTTCTCTTTACATTTATCTTAAAATTGACGAATTGCAATTTTTTACATTTTAATTTTGTAAAAAGAAATAAGTAAACGAATATAATGTGTACGTTCAAATGTTTCTCGGAGATGTTTCAATAGAATTTAAAGAAACTTTATACTCTATTTAAAGCATTATTTAAACTTTCTCTAAAGGAAAGAATTGATTTAAACCACTGTTGGACATTCTGTGTTTTCCACGAAACTTAAAACTAAACATTCCACGTATAAAGGACCTTTTATAGTAGATGTTTCTTAGGGAATTTCCTTGTATGTATTCTTGTCTTTGTACATTGTACATACATTGTAATACATGTACATATAGTCTAAAGTGATGGTACTTATCTGAGAATTTTATTTGTTGAAAAAAATTAGAACAAACCACCTTTCTGAGTATATGAAATGTAATGAGTTGTCTAGTTTGAAATACATTTCACAATCTGAAATTTCATTTGATTTAGAACCCGATCAAGCGAAGTAAAAAAAAATCAGTTTCTCGTCAAATCATTGCACCCGTTAGATAATTATTTAGAAGTAAAGATACTAGTATATGATTACATTTAAGATCGTCATTTCGAAAGGTATTAACTTAAAAACAATAGCCTTTGGGGACAAAGGGGGTAATAAATTTCCACTCCTTAATCCCTCGGAAAATTTAGTCAAGATTAATCAGTTATTTTAATTGAAAGGAGCTTATTACCTAGAAAATAATATATAGCAAAATTTGTATCACACCCTATATCAACCCGAGACTCCAATATCAGCCGGAGGAACGAAGGCCATGGGGCTGATATTGGTTGAGAGTTGATTCGAGTGTGATCCAGATTTTGCCAAGTATTGTTGTTTTTATCATATTTTTGATAAACAACTCGTTTATATTTTCATATGAAAAGTTTATCCCAGTTCTCCCATCTAATTTTGACGGTCAAACGGATTGTGACGTCCTCTAAAAAATATCTCCATGTTATAATGTCATAGTCAACACCGTAAATATGCATCGATTAAAGCAAAAATATCGAAAATATATTTCGAAATCGGAATAAAAGGTCCAAAAGTGTTCCAAAAAATCGTAACAAAGGTTGAAATAAAGGGTGATGATACAGGAATGCGATAAACGCGTGCCTTCGTTCATATAAGGGATGAAAAAAACCCTGTATTTTATACTATGTGTTAATAAATGCATTTATTACCCTAAATTATGAGTAATCAATATCATCTCAGATATTGCAAACTATTGCCACGAGTGTTCCGCCGTAAACATGACCGGAATGTAAAACAGGGGGAAAATCTACTATATAGTAGGTTTTCCATGGGGGTAATCTCTGGCTATAAAAAGGGGGAAAACCACTATATAGCCGGCTTTCCGTGGACGAAGATATACTATATAGTCATTTTTCCGGGGGAGGGGGGGGGGGACCTGCTATATAGCCATCTTTCCGGGGGAAATATTTTTAAACAAGAGTTTGTAAACATACGTGAAATCAAAATTCTATTTTAATGGCATGGTATCAAAGTTTCCTGCAATTAAGATAACCTCGCAAGCAACATGATTACTCATTTTAATTAAAATCGGAGTAAGGGGGTTAAGGGTATTAAAGGGAAAGGTCAGGCAAAAGTAAAGAAGAGTTGAAATAATTATATTTTCCATAAAAATGATGTCAGCCATTAAATTTTTCTTAACAAGATCATAACTTAGCAACAATCACTGATTAAATATGAAAGTCTGACAAAGTCACGTGAGCTGCCATTTTGATGCTCTTCACTGCTTAGAGTTAAATATGTTGTGGCTTATCATCAGGTTTTATCGCAGCATCCCGATAACTTCCACATGCTCTGTGATGTCAGCAGACCCCATTCACAGTTCTTATCAGTTCACAAGTGTGGTCAGTGTCGAGGGAAGTTACACGCCCTTGTTGTTTCTTAAACATCATAAATTGAATAAAAGCACTGGAAAGAACATCTTGATTAAGAATTAGAAGATCGAATTGGTCATGGTCAGTTATACAACCTAGCTCTCTAATATCCCCGATTGTATAATCACAATGTTTACAACATATGCACTCCTTGGCAGTTGGCATGACCTCTCACTTTCAACAGGAACACCATTCCTCTAATGTTGGAATAATTGGACTTGATGAATTATTATTCGCATGGAGATTTTCAAGTTCTTCAGTATATTCAGGTTTAAATGCATAAGGTACTATCCCAAATATATTTTCTTGCGCCATTCTTGCAGAGTTGTGTTATACAATTAGTGGGTCAGTTTATTGAAGTGGTGTGCTGACGTCACAGAGATGCTATCATGGCAGCCTCCATGCACTTGCAGGAGATTTCACACTGACCAGATATTTAAACCAAGTTTTATGGCTTAGGATGAGATTATGAGATAAAGTATATGGTGGATGTTTTAAACAAACTTTAGTATATCTATTTCACTAGAGATGTGTTATACCTGACCTCTCCCTTTAAGAAAGAAAGAAAAATCATTGTTCATTAGTCAAATGAGATCAATACAATCCAAAAATGGCCACGACCATCAGTCCCTCTTAGTATAATTCATTACACTGAATGTATTAGATACGCTATTTATACAGATTTATAAGTGAAACGAATTCTAACCATACAAACTTTAATCCAAGATTAATGATAGAACAGGTATAGACCACAAAGAGAATATTTTTATTTATCTAAGCTAGCAGATTATCGCTGTCCTCATCTCCCCCTTCCTAAATGTAAGAAATATCCCTCCACATGTACCCTGTGGATCACGATAAACTTGACACTACTGAACCTTATATGCTTCACATAGGTAGGTAAATAACCAAAGGTCCTTCACAGACAAAGTCGTTTTCCTTGATATATTTAATACTTAGCCCACAAAAGAGGGTCATCGGAAACTAGGGTAAATTCATTCTCGATAACGCAACTATTTGCCGCTTTTATTACGTCTTGTCACCACACATATCCACATCTGAATCGATTTTACGATGTCCGTAATATTTGAATTTGCAATCCATTCATTTAGAAAGCATCTGTTATTAGAATTAAAAGACTATTCGGCAGATAATGTAATAATATTCAAGGTTTTACACAGCATAATATTTTTGATAATATTTAAGTCTTACGTATCTACATGTATATCACAATTATTCTTTTCACCAAGAGTTGACCCCGAGAAAGGTTCACTGCCATGATGATATTGTACCTAACTTACATATTATACAGACTTGAAATTTGTTTATATTCATATACGAGGTAACGTTTTTAATAGAACAGCACATGGACGAGGGGATAAACAGCAATTACACATTTGTGCTGTGCATTTAGAAAATATTCTTTTGCAATTTCTTAGTCCGATTTAATATATATTATTGTATCTTCTTAAGTCCGTCATATCTGGAAACTGTTACCTCAGCTTAATCATACACGTATGCAGGACAGTTGTATTTTATAATAGATAATCAAACAAGTAAATGATTTTTTTAAAAATTTGATTGTGAAAAATACGCCACATTTACTAGGCTTTAATTCTTAATTTAGCAAATACTAAACAAATAAAATTCTTGATTTACATTTGAAAATAGTTTCAATATAAGTGGCATACGTACTGTTTACTATTATATTGATTTTATCATCTTCATTTTGTCATTGTAATACATATGTGCACTGCTATGAACACTGCTATGTACGCTGCTACGTGCACCAGCAGACTAATTTAAGATTGCGAAATTTAAAAAAAAAATGTCTACATATGTTTGTAAACTTTACTTATGTATATATGTTAAACCTATGAATCGTATGGTTCATAAATCTTGGTAATAAACAATACAATACTTCAGTTTGATGGTCACAGTTGTCAGATTTAAAGTTTATTTGATTAAACAGAGGTGTCTTGAATTTCATTTTGACCACGTTTTATCTGACAAAGATATCGTACTTTAGAATGTAAGAAGGGAAATATGAACCTTAATTTTTAATTTAAAATTTGCTTATGCATAAGCTTGGAAAAAAACTATTTACGCTGCCATTCCTAATAAGAACAAATTACAAAATTGTTCTTGTATCAACTTCATAGCTATAGACTTGCCAACCGCAGTTGCTGAACTTTTTTCGAAATGAAAAGCAATAAATATGCCTTGGTTTAATATGTGTACTATTTAATAAACTCAATTTATAGTATAATGTTTTTCCAAGTTATTTTCTAATGAAATTTAAAGTTGTGGTGTATTTTTCATCTTACGAATTAATTACAAGAAATGTTTTGTAGGTAGATTTTATTTTCAAATTTACATTAAACCATTTCTTAAAAGAAAGTATATTTTGATTAAATCTCGAACTTGTGTGCAAAGGTTTTATTCTATGTTATATTCTTATGAAGCAGAATTTATTCAAAAACTTCGTGAAAAAAATAAATCACTCGCTGTGGCCTTCAACTCAACATTCAGGTATATCGACGACGTATTATCAATTAACAATTGTTATTTCCATACTTGCGTCGACTCGATATATCCCAGTGAACTTGAAATAAAAGATACCACAGAGTCTGCGTCATCTGTTTCATATTTGGATATTTTACTGGAAATGGACATTGATGGTAACCTAACAACAAAACTTTATGATGAACGCGATGACTTCCATTTTTCTATAGTCAACTTTCCTTACTTATGTAGCAATATACCTTCATCACCTGCATATGGTATTTTTGTCTCTCAGTTAATTAGATACGCAAGGGCATGTTCTTCGTATGAACAGTTTCTAAGGCGAGGCAAGCTACTGACAAACAAGTTGATAAAACAGGACTATCAACAGGCTCGTTTGAAGTCATCTTTTCGTAAGTTCTATGGTCGATACAACGACCTTGTCAGCAAATACTTTCATCCACTGGGTCGCATGCTGACTGACGTTTTTCATACTGATTGTTAGACCATAATTTATCACCTAATTGTCTACGGACTTCTCCGTTTTTCCCGATTACGACAAAGAGCACATGGCGGGTGCGACCGGTCAGCAGAGGATGCTCACTCCTCCTAGGCACCTGATCCTACCTCTATCTTTTTGGAGGTCCGTGTTGCTCTGCTTTGCATTTTTATTTCGTTCTATGGATTTTTGAGATTGTTGACGGTTTGTTATTGTCATTTTATCATTTCATAAATTGTTTTCAATGCAATTCAATTTATTCACTTTAACTGTTAACTTGACGGTACATGAGGTTTACACATCTGTAAATATTTACAAATTATATACAATGTCAGAGATACGATATAAATTTTAGACAAGAGGCCCATGGGCCACATCGCTCACCTGAGCAATAATAGGCATGATAAAATCAGCTTAGTGGAATCATAATACAAAACATCTGGACAATGTGGTATAATACATGTAGATCCTGTGTAAATAAAAATCAAATCCATTTTTCTCCCTGGATATTCTTATGTTTATAATCGAGTGCCTTTTCTAACAGGATGATTTTATAGTCATATCACATGTTGAGCATTGTAGTTATCAAAACGATCCTAAACAATTGTTTGAATATGGGATATAAACTACATCAAACTCTAAACCCCTTGTGAGGCCCAAAAAACCGACAAAGGGCCAAAGTCTAAGAATCAGTAATATGTCAAAATGCTTGCATATAAGTAAAACCATGTATGATAACATGTCAGTTTTATTGAATTAAAATGTTTTCCTTTGTAAAATTGGATCCCTAATATGGCTCCACCCTACTTTTCAGATTTTGATTTTAACGAATTTGAATCTTCAATATCTGAGGTTGATTTCACTAAAGTTACAGCTTTTCTAGGCAAATGATTTTTAGAAGAAAAATTGTAAAGAATTTTTTCTATATACTGCTATGCAGTGGTGTAGCTAAGATTTTTTTTAGTGTATTCAAAATCGGCAGGGAGTGCAGGGTATGGAACGAGGCGGCCCCCTGAAGCTCCTGGATTTCAGGTTTTAGCTTTTGTATTTTCAGGTTTTTTGATGATGAGATATTCTCAAAATGTTACAATTTTACATACTCTATATTGTAAGGGAAATGTTGAATTTTAAAAGAATGTGTATATGAAACGCGGATGCCCAGTGGAAACCAATTGCAAAAGACATTTGATATAAGGTGTTTTGAAACAGCTGCAATTTTCAAAAACAAAACATACGAACCTTAGATGACAAATTTTTGATCAAGTTTTCTATTGTTACTTTGTTTAAATTTGTATCATCCGCCGACTTACAATTAAGTATAGACAAAATACAATTACGGACAAACAGGCAGGCATACATGTATACTCAAAATTTATTGTGTTTTCAGATTTCAGTATAAATATATAAACTGAAAAGAAGTTAAAGGTTGTTCATTTCATTTTAATGATTTTATTGAAGATTATTCTTTTAGCAAATAGCATGAAAGTCAATGCAACATAGTTCGTCCATATATTAATTCAAACGAGTTTACGATGAAAATTGGGCACTTAAATATGCAGATTATTCTGTGGAGCCTAAGGGGCAATTCGATGTGTTAACGTACAAACAATAGGAAAGTCTTAAGACCTATGCTTTGAAAAATTCTGTGTATTCAGTTGCGTTTTTGTGTAAAGGGCGCTACGCCACTGATATGTATAATTTGTGCCCTCTTGTGACCCCATCCTACCATCATGATTTGAAAAAAAAATGAATCTACCCTACCTGAGTATGCTTCCACACAAGTTTCAGCTGTTCTGGCCAAACGGTTTTTGAGAAGATTTTAAAATATTTTTCTTTATATATTGCTATGTAAAAATTCGACCCCCGCTTGTGGCCCCATCCTACCCCCAGGGATCATGGTTTGAAAAAAAGTTGAATCTACCTTACATGATGATGTTTCTGCACAAGTTTCAGCTTTTCTGGCCAATCGGTTTTTGAGAAAAAGATTTTAAAAGATTTACTTTATATATTCTTATGTAAAAAAAATCAACCCCGCATTGTGGCCCCATCCTACCCGTCTGGGTAATGATTTTCACAACTTTAGATTTACACTACCTGAGTATGCTTCCACACAAGTGTCAGCTTTCTTGGCTGATTGGTTTCTGAGAAGAAGATTTTTAAAGATTTACTCTATATAATTATTCCTATGTAAAAAATTCTACTACCCCCAGTGTGGCCCCACCCTACCCCCGGAGGTCACGATTTTCAAAACTTTGAATCTACACTACCTGTTGATGCTTCCACATAAGTTTCAGCTTTCCTGGCCAAATGGTTTTTGAGAAGAATATTTTTAAAGATTAAGTATATTTATTCCTATGTTAAAATTCGCCCCCCTCTCCATTGTGGCCCCCCCCTACCCCGGGGATCACGTTTTTCACAACTTTGAATTTATACTAGCCGAGGATGCTTCCACATTAATTTCAGCTTTCCTGGCTCATTAGGTTCTGAGAATAAGATTTTTAAAGATCTACCCTACATATTCCTAAGTAAAAATTCGACTCCCTCATTGATGCCCCACCCTACCCCAGGGGGTCATGATTTTCACAACTTTGAATCTACACTACCTGAGGATGTGTCCACATAAGTTTCAACTTTCCTGGCCAAATGGTTCTTGAGAAGAAGATATTATGAAAATTTCTGAAAAAAAAAACTTTCAATAATTCCTCATCATCTCCCCTTGAAAAAGGTACTTTGAGTTATTTAAGTTTTAAAATAGACATCACTCAAAAAATTTAAAAGTATTTCGTCTTTCACAAAATCTAGGTTCTAAGAATTTTTTTCTGATACATGAAAAAGCATTACATTCTAATACAAATTGCATTTCATTGGCCATATGATTATTATTACATAAAGTACAGCGTCTTTCATTGAGAGGAATACCTACCCATCTACCAGTTGTCGATAATTTGACATTCGAAAGAGCTATAGCGCCTTTTCACATTATTTCGCGTACAATTTAGCGCTTTTGCAAAGTTCAGACATTATCAATATTATACAATATTTAGTTAAAATGTATTCAAAGAAACAAATAACTCAATTGCCATGTTAAAAGAGTCTAAGTTATCTTACACGACATGATTAAAATCTTCAGATTTTGTTAAGTATGTTTAGGAATATAGTGAGTATGCAATAAAAAGTTGAATATTTGACTATTTGAATCACTTTAAACCAAAGATATCCGATTAAAATTATGTTCTGCAAGTAATGTAGTACACGTTTACATTGAAATAATTTTGGTTTAACGTGGTCTTTGTACTAAAAATTAGACAAATATTTTAATAAGAGACTTTTCTAATACAACCATATATATAGCCATATATATTGAAAATACATCCTATTAGAGTAATTTATGCGTGGGCTAGCGGTAACGCGTAGGTATTTTTAAATTTACGGCCGCTGGATCGATTTCATCAAGTAGTAAATACTTTTTTCTCTTTTCACTTTATGCATGAGAAGAATAGCAATTTTAAATCACATATATCGAATCTGCTGGATATTTTTTTTCAAATTCACTTGTTAAATACTTAGTCTGAGCACACCAAATATAAACAGATCTTTTCAATAACACTATACTCTATTTATACTCATTCTATTTTGCTGAAAGTCATCACCGTTCAGAATATTAACTGTCTTTATACAGGCAGTTCTATATAATCATTTCTCGATGTAGGCCTAGGTTTACTGAATATATGACAGATCAGTGGTTACTGACGCCATTATAAAACCAGAACCTAGCTAGGTATTGCGACAGGTACCTGTATCTATTTTTAGTAACAGGTTCAAACACGGGTGTAGGCGAAAAAGTGGGAAAAGGCGCTTTACCTCTTCAACAAATATTTTTCGAAATTTTGATTGCAAAATATTCAAGTACCCTTAATATCCAAACCTTCAGTAAGCAGACAGTATAGCTAAAAACATGTGTGTTTTACCTCAACTTTACCCACTATATCGTTAGGAAATAAGAAATAACGTTGATCGTGACAGTTGAAATACATACAAATACCTTTCACATACCTTATTAATGTAATTATGAGCTTCCGGATATCAAAGGGTCGTACAAACCGGATTAATCTTATATCGTTTACTTTATTTGTACCACGTGGATTTTGATTGACAGTAATTGACACGTGCTGAAACCTACAAGACCGTCGCCCGACTACGGTCATCATGGAATACGAGGTAAAAGGGACTCACTAAACGGAACACATCATTACATCCTCGATATATTATAAATGGTTTACCAATTTCAGTTCATTTCAACATGAACAGAATATTTTATCGCACCTTTACTAAAAATTGCTAATATACGTAAAAAGAATCATTCTTTAAAAATTATGAGGTGATGATAACCTCATAACATTCAAAAATGATTCCTTATTCCTTAATACATATAAAAAACATTATCGTGTGAATAGCGATTTAATGTTAAATTGTAAATAATAGAATAATGTGATTGCATTATGAGGAAATATGCTGTGTGAAGCTGCATACATTTTTCATGGCCATAGTTACAATTTGATTTGAAATAAAAACTTTTTGAATATCAAGCATTTTATAAAATCAATCCAGTCTGCTTAGATATGCATTCAGTATTATTTTGACATAATAAAACATGGGGGTTTAATGTATTCAGTTTAAGCTTTCAACTTAAGGCAAAATTCTTGCAAAATTTGGCTCAAAAAATTTCAGACTTTTTTCATATATTTGCATGACTTTATGCTAAAAGTCTGTCACACTCTCAAGATTTAATTTTGTACATGTTACGCAGATCCTATCGAATATGTTCTTAACCTATCAAATGTTAAAAATGTGCGTTATGAATAAAGTATAATCAAAAGTATGTTGAAATTTCATAAAATTGCTTGATTTCTGTCATTTTCGTCTAAAAAACCTTCAGCACGAAATAATAGTTCCCCCGAAAACTTGTTTGTTTATTGAATTCGAATGGGTTTCTTTATGAATGTTGTGTAATAATGAAAAAAATAATCATTTTGTGCTGATTAAATAAATAAAATCATACTCATTTTAAATATATTATATATATAATATATATATATATATATATATATATATATATATATATATATATATATATATAATGATGTGCGCAATGAAATCAAAACGTGACGAGTAAGATATCTTAAGATTTTACTTACGAGTTATCCTTTCCCTAGCAACGATATCAATTCACTTAAGTATTCTTATGTAATAGTTAGATCATATTAAGTAAAATTTATGCGATTAAGAAGGAGGCGGGTGGATGGGGGTGGTGGGGGCGAAGCAACCGAGCCCATTCTTAATCGCTTAAATTTTACTTAATATGATCTAACTTACTTAGAACATAACCCGCTTTTTCATTGGTTTATCAAAAGTTTTGCGCCAATCAGACATTATCTTTCTTTTGTTTACGGATCTCTTAGCTGTCAATCTAAATGTGACGTCGCTGTGAAATTCTTAACGATTAAAAACATTCACTTAATAGAGAATTTAGCGTCTGCTGATTGGATGAAAAAGTGGGTTATGTTCGATCTAAATATAAATAAACTTAAATTCTCATATACAGGACGCAGAACTGAAGTTAAACACCACTTACATTGAGTGAAATCAATGCGATGTAGTAGAAATCAAAATACGACGTCACAATCACAATGTGTGTTTAATGTGATGTAGTAAATCTTACGAGAAAAATTTTACGGTAAAAATTTTTTTCATTTTGTATTTTTTCGACAATAACTGCTTTATAATGCAAAATAATAGTATAATGTGGCTCAAAACGTTAAATTTAGCAGGTTTTATTGCATATTTTCCATCATATGATGATTTATTTTACAGTTTCGAAATACTTACGAGAGGGTATGTGCTATTGTAAAGTTACGACGAATTTTACACGTTAGATTCTCATGTTTTATGAAAATGAACAAAAACTAAAGTTTTCATCACAATAAAAAATAATCGTAACATTTTATGTGAAAAGGGTTACTGTTTATTATTATAGCATTTATAATACTCACAATTTAATAATGTTCTTATAGATCATGCACTAGTTGTATACAAGTACATGTATACTTGTCCATATCTTGAATCTTCACATGCATCTAAGAATCAGAAAATACTAAACTGGTTAACAGGTTACTGGAAAGAAAAACATTTCCATTCTTAATTAATTATAACGATTTTTTACTTTTGGGATCTTTCAAGTTAATCGATCAGAGGTTTTTTTGGTTTGTCAGTCTTTTATTTCTTTATTCAATTATCTATGCAGAGTTATTTTTCTTTGTTTATATTGTAGCACTACAACACACGGAATCGATTTTTATCGTCCAAATTTAAATCATTTAAATGCTTTATGTAAGAATCAAAATTTCTTCTTACTTTCCGATTTGATAGACTTTGATGAGTAATAAAGCCTGGCAACATTTATTTGTTGCTGTTGCATACACATTAATAATACAATTTCTTTTTTCCTACCTATATATAAGAAACTGTTTAATTTTCTTATATACGACTCTGGAATAGTACCGGAAGAATGGTTAATAGGTATTGTAAAACCAATTTATAAAAACAAAGGGGACCCGTTACAACCTGGGAATTATCGCCCGATTACCCTTTTAAGCTGCCTGGGGAAACCTTTTACTAGCATTTTAAGAAACCGTTTAGAGACATTTGCAGAAAGCAATACTTAAATCAATGAAAGCCAAACAGGGTTTAGAGAAGGATACTCTACATTAGATAATTTACTGATTTTACATTTTTTGACTCAAACACTTATTAATTGTAAAAAAAAAGTTATACTGTGCTTTTATTGATTTCAAACAGGCCTTTGATACTGTTTGGAGAGATGGCCTCTGGTACACACTTTTTTCAAGTGGCATCACCGGGAAATGTTTTATCTTTATTAAAAATATGTATGCTGGTATTAAATCAAAAATTACTGTGAACGGTATGTCATCTGATTTTTTTAATTGTAATGCCAGGGTCCGAAAAGGGGAAAATCTATCACCTTTTTTATTTTCACTTTATATTAATGACTTAGAGAAATATCTTATTGAAAAAGGAATAAGTGGTTTAGAAAATTTTTCTAAAGATATTGAAGATGATCTATGTATCTTTATGAAACTGTTTATACTTTTCTATGCAGACGATACTGTAATTTTATCTGAAACCCCAAGTGATCTTCAACATGCTCTTAACGAATTTTTTGTATATTGTGAAACATGGAAACTCCATGTTAATGTTAAAAAAACTAAAATTGTCATATTTTCGAAAGGACCAGCTCCTAAACATACATTTAAATTTAACGACGAAGTTATAGAAATTGTCAAAGAATTTAACTATTTGGGTATTTTATTTTCAAGATCGAGATCATTCGGCAAGGCAAAAAAACATCTTAAGTTTGTGACCAAGCACAAAAAGCCATGTACGGCATTATTAGAAAAATACGATTATATAATTTACCTTTAGACTGTCAGCTTGATTTATTTAACAAAGTTGTAACTCCTGTCCTGTTATATGGATGTAAAATTTTGGATTTTGAAAATTTTGATATAATTGAAAGTTTACATTTACGTTTTTTGAAATATATTTTAAACCTTAAATCTAGTACTCCAAATTTTATGGTGTATGGAGAAACTGGACGTTATCCTCTTTATATAAGTATTTTTACAAGAATGATATCATTTTGGGGGAGATTGATATATGGAAATGATAACAAACTATGTAGAATTGTTTATAAGCATTTGTATAATAGATATACCAAAAACCAGTCCACCAATCCATGGATATCATGTATACATAATATTTTTAACACAACAGGAATGAGTAATATTTGGATGGATCAAGATTTTTACAATGTTAAGTGGATAAGTGCTTTAATTAATCAAAAGCTTAAAGATCAGTTTCTTCAAAAATGGTACAGTGATATCAACATCTCTAGTAAAGGAATCAGTTACAGAATTTTTAAAACAATGTTTGTTTGTGAAAAATATTTAAACACACTATCTAGAAAATTCCGAAATATTCTTGTAAAATTTAGAACAAGTAATCACCGTCTTCCGATAGAAATTGGTCGCTGGAATAATTTACAACGCCACGAAAGAATCTGCAATATGTGTAATAATAACCAAATTGGGGACGAATTTCATTATTTGTTAGAATGTAATGCATTAGCTTCAATTAGAAAAGATTTTTTAGGAAGAAAATATTATGTCCAACCAAATATTATCAAGTTCAGTAATTTATTGACAAATACCAATTCTTTATTTTTACGAAAACTATATATTTTCATTACAAAATTTTATGAGATCTGTTCTCCATATGCAAAATGAGCAAGCTCTGCTCACTCAGACTTTGTATATATGTATATATGTTATATATTTGTAATGTACCTCTTGTACCATTTACATGGTTTTGAGATAATAAATGAATGAATGAATGAATGAATCCGTTTATCTATGGCGTGACGTAACAACATAATGAGGAGCGAACAGTGCACGGACCTTTACTTCCCGGATCTTTTGGTCGCGGGTAATCGTGACGTGATAGATTGCGAATTTAAGGTCACAGCGCAATATCTTGAATGAATTTAACCCATGTTTTATGTGTTACTAAGGAGGCTTAATGGTCAACAAAATAATCAACATATCTAGTACTTTAACTTTCATAGTTAGCTATAACTTTTATTTAGTACAAAGAAATTTCATATATTTTCATTTAAAATTTGAATGTTTTTCTAGATTCATATACAACGCTCTTCGTCTTAAGAAGCGTTTTATTGGCTAAAATTGGCATCGACCATCCAACCCTCTTAAAACTCCATATTACATACATGTATATCTACCTGCATGTAAGTGTGTTTATTAAAGTTATTTTTAATTTTTAATTTTATATGAGAAATAAGTAATGAGAGGGTGGAATTAAATTGCGGTTTACGGACATCAAATTAATTATGATGCAAATATTAAAGGCAAAAGTAGTAACTCAGCGTAAACATAATGTTAGTTTTTTGACAAAAGTTATTCTTTAACTCCTCAGTATTTAAAAGTAACAATAAGAATTCCATTCCGTATTTTAGTTGTTATTCTACACAAATTATAAATCAATAACAGCGTAAACTCCGATATGATGAATGTAATGTTGAAATGATTAAGGATAGGCCTATATACATGATACGAGAGAGAGAGAGAGAGAGAGAGAGAGAGAGAGAGAGAGAGAGAGAGAGAATTATTTTGAACACAAAACAGTTTATTAAAGGAAAGGAACATAAATAGGATATTTGAAATTTGGTCGTCGATAATCATGTAAGTAATTCATTGTCATTATTAGGTATGGTTTTGTGAAATGTGATAAGAATAGAATACAAATAAAACAAACCAAATAAAAAAAAACCCAAAACAAAACAAAATAAACAAACAAACAAAATATATAAAAATAGAAAATGATTTAATACAACTCTAAATGTAAATTATGTAAGTCTATACCTAAACACTAATGAACATGCTGTAATTGGTTATCATACATGTATTCTGCACGAAAAAGGAATATTAAAATATAATAGGAAAACAGTAAACACTAAACTTTTATCATTTATACTGAAATATACAAAGGTTTATTCAGGTCAACAAGTACGTTCTTGTATTTAGGCGCATATAGAGTTCAGCATTTTTTTTCTGGAAGAAGCCATTCATAAGGGTATTCTTTGATTTCCTTTTCATTGTTGCCAGTAGTGATATCTGCGTTTCTCCGATTTATCTCCTGTGCAATGACTGCTAAATGTCGCTGAAAACTGTGATAATATAATTATATCTAAAAACAAGATCAGGAATAACTATTAACAATTAATATGAGTTTTGGTGAAATATTGAAACTCCAAAATGAATAAAAATTTAAGTTAATGTAGAACAATATCTGAGCACAAACTTTTTAACAAACGCCTTTCCGTTGCTATCCACTGCCGTCAGATAACGAGCTTCATAGTTTCCGAAAGTGTTTGTGAATACTTAAGTCATAAGCTATACAGCACCGACAACATAAAATAACTCTTTCCCAGTAGGTATTGCGACATTGAGATCATTCTGTTCGTATATAAATTTCAAATTGAAATGTCAGGGCTTTTCTGACTCTATAAGCATCAATATATCGAACCAACATTTAGCCAACTTTGCTACGAAATGATTTTGTCAAATCTTACATCCAGCATTATTTAGTGATATTTTTTATGGTTCTGCGAAGTATGATAAGATTTTAATCAGTAGAATTAAAAAAATCCAATTTAACTATACATATTGCTATATATTTATATTTTTTTTCTTAAAAGGGGTTGGGGGTGGAGGTGGGGTTGAAAACGAGAGAAGCATAAAAATCAATATATTTAATTTGATTAAAACTAATGAAGCTTACCGTTTCTTCTTCGGGATGTCCATGTAAAATCGATGGCATATTTGGAGGAAAGACGTATTGGTCATATTGAGAAAAACTAGCAGTGGAATGTTCTACGCTACATGTGAAAATAAAATTTGTCAAAACATCCACCAGGTTTTTGATGCTGGTAAATACCCTGTAGTTTTAATTTGATAAAGTCGATTAGAAAATTCAAGAAACGCTATCAGAATAAATATATATTTTTCAAGTGCAGCAATTTTGGAAATTATTGGGTTTTCTTTACATTAAATAAGCATTACATAATGTAATAAAGAATCAAGCAGACATACATGTAATGCAACATTCAAAAATAGACTAAAATGAAATCTTCAAAGTTTTAACCATATTATTTTTAAAAATGCATTGAAATGTTATAGCAAATCCTTAAGTTTTCTTATAATGAGCTCATGAAACATTTAAAAATATTTACCTTAAACATACATTCATAATTCCGCTTCTCCCTGTTCCATCCATGGCCCTCGGTAATATCAATTCCTCTCTGAATGCTTGAATCTCAGGTTCTTGTTGAACATTTTCATCACTATCTGAAAAAAAAAAATAGACAACGAAATGTGTACGGCTTATAAAACTCAGTTTGTATTTTGGATAAACCTTAACCTTGGATTCATTTTTGTAGATTGTCAGCATGTGTACTAATTTTAGCATTTTGTGGCTGGGAGAACCTGTTTGGTCTATACTTCTGTATTTTGTTTTCCAGTCAACTGCTTGTGGATCGTCCAACCACCTTTGATGTAGTAATAATGTTCTATATTTCCAAGTCGTTTTTTCAATAAATGGCAATATTTACATTTACGAGGCGTTAATGTCTTTATACGAATAAATGGAAGCAAACGAACTTCAATATTGCCTTTATCGGTTTAAAACATAATTTTGTTTGATACACTTACTGCTGTAGTAGTTGTGTTGCATATTCAGACACAAATTGATGTATTGCTCCTTGCAAACGTAAAGCGACGTCTTTGAAGAAATATCTTGGTATCGTCTATGAAATATTAACGAATGAGATATTAAAAACACAACCAATATAGTTCTTACTACATGCTTGAGATTATTTTAACGTAGAAAGAAAAAAAAATGTAAATAAATTGATAGATAGAACGAGATATTTATTTACAAAATAGTAACCATAGCTTGCTTGGTCTCCAGGCCTGTCACAGTTGATGCATGCGTAGTATACGCCCAGTTTTCATTGCTTTATTTTCGATGAATAAACATTAAACAATGAATAATGTTACAGTACAAGTTTTTGATATCTAATTAACGAAAACCAAATATCAGGCCTGTTTTTTTTTCCCAATTATTTTTGTTATATTCAGTTGTTTCTGAACTGTTAACAATTTTTAAAACATGTTAAAATATACAATTTGATATTTCAATTTTACGTTCATTGCTACTGTAGGGCTGATACTAAATATTAGGGTTTTTGTGTAAGGCAAAATTCTTGAACAAAGTGCATTTGTTCCTTGAGTTGCAGTATTGTTTTTCATTGCACTGATAATGCGTTTACTTTTATTTAATGAAATACATATCATGGCGTCATTTTTTTTTCAGAAAAAAACATTTGTGTTTTTACTGAAAAAAATGATTTTGAATTTGTTTGTGCAGTGATTAGAATAACTTTATAATCTGATTTAGTGCATTAGCAATATTTCTTCATACCACACCGATATCATACATTTTCAGGAGATTCCACACAGAACAGATGCAGTTAACACTGTTGTTTTAACTCCTTTTTTTAATTGTACGGCATCATATATATATATATATATATATATATATATATATATATATATATATATATATATATATATATATATATATATATATTATGTATATATGTAAATATATGTAAACATGTGTGGTGAACTATGTACAGTAGTCAGACTTTCCATTGTCTAAAGTGATAATACTTTTAGAATCTTACTTTACCAAAATTTAGCTGTGCTATATTCAAGTTTGCAAAAATGCGTTTCAGGTATTTTATCACGCCTTATCTTTTCGAAAGTAAATTATCTGGTCCCTTTCCTGGTTTCTTTTTATGTAAACAGATAAGAACATTTTTTTAAATAACTGAATTATACCACAATTAAAACTGTCTAACATCTATCAAAGTCACGGAAAACCTTTAATTCAATCAATTTCCTACATAATATCATCTTGCATATGAATTATATTTGATAAATGACGGCCCTGTTGTAATTTATTCCGGTAAATCTATAACATATTTCGTTTACAAATGAAAACGAAAATGGTAATCTTTAAAATATGTATTTTGAATACTAGTAGCATGATGACAGATATGAATTCCAGTAATACACTGTACTAAGTCGTACTGTTTTGATATGAGCCTAAACATGGTGACACGTCCAATATAACTGTTCTTGTCCAAGTATCACCCGGCCGGCAGCTGTAGATCCCTAGAGACTATAAACACACGAATGCAATTTCTTATGTAGATTTAAAAAAAGTGAACATGTGGTGCGGTTCTTTTTAAAAATTCGTGGGCTTCATATTCGTGGATTGCGTAATCATCGGTTACGTAAATTCGAAACAATTTGTTATTAGAAATATCAGTTCAATAATCGTTAAAATTCGTGGATCAACCGAAGAACAAATTGCACGAAAAGTGCTTTTCATCGCATATTGATGAAACTTCAGTACTTAGGGAACATGATTTTTCAACTTACGTGTTTTTAGCATGTATATAATGGAAATGGGGCATAATTATCTTGAAAATAGGATGTCTGTATGAGAGATTCCTGTGCATTCAGACACTAATATAATTCCCTCCATTAAAAGATGTGTGAATCCTGTAATGTTTCAAATTTTTAATATAACCAGGTTATAATCAAATACTGTGGAATCATTTAAATTCATGGGGGCCAATTTTGGTAGATTGTGTTTTTTTTCCTGTTTATTCGTGGGGATGTTATTTCGTGGATGCGTCGGTTTTTAGTTTCAATAAGAAAACTAACTCTTTCCAATTTTTTTTTGTCGAGGATGTAAAATTCGTGGGTTAGGGCTACACACGAATACCACGAAAACTGAGCCACCACGAATTCTAATGATTCCACAGTAAAATCCAGTTCTTATTTTAAATATATTTCAAATTTCCCGATAGTTTTAGAGTTGTTACACTCAAAATTTGATAATATTGAGTTTTAGCCTTAGTTTTAGAGAAGACGTTAAAAATCGTCACAGGAAAGCACAACGATAGACAAAAAGTGACAAAAGAAAATGATAGATGTAAAAACAGGGAACAGTTACATGTATTACATGTACCAGTCAGAATGCCTAATATGAAGCACAACTAAAAATATACAAGTTGTAAAAGGTTAAATTAATGGCAGTTATACATGTATGTTGATAATTAACAGTGTATACTTGTAAAAATGAAAATGATGAAAAGATGGTTTTACCTGTGTGTGTGATAGATTGATGATATTGAGCTTCTAACATGTTGAACCACGTCCTCATTTTTACTCACTGCCGAACTTAAGAGGTATCCTCATGTACTCTTGGTGTGTAAACCTGGGATAAAACTATCAAATTTAGTTTTTAAAATGCATAATTGTACTTTTGACTTGTGTCGTTATCTCAGAAAAGTCAGCTTTTGCCTCAGTTTTTCTAATGTATCCATATAGAAGATTTAAAACTGGAATATTTGATATCCCGGAATTTAACACAACTATAAAGGCACCTTTCCCTCTTTGGCGTCAGTATTATTCATCCACACAGCAACTGGCATCAATGAATCTTTGTAAATCCCAAATAAAGCCATCGTCGATAGAAGCTACAAAGCAAACGTGTACCTAATATTCATGCATTCCATAAACCAGTTTTACATGTATTTTATAATTCAAGACGAACAAAAAAGAGACACGTATTGTTTTTCTAAAATCAACATCATATCTTCTATATGTTCACTGGTTAGAGAAATCAAAGAGGAAGAAAATATATTCGTTTCTTTGTAATCAAAGCAGGTCAAAGATAGATATATTGTAAGATATTAATATTCATCAAATTGGTGATTCTTTTCAATTGATTTTTACAAAACCGAAAATGAAATTAAATTTGAATAGTTCATCAATGCATAAGGTAAATATTTTACAATTATATTATTGTCAGAGTATTTCCGTCAATATGCAGGATATATGCACTTACCGTTGGTTCGTTAAGAGAAATCTTTGTAAGGTCTACAACATACAGTGTTCCCTGTTAAATATGTTTTCCTAACGTCATTTCCGTTAAGTAGGAATGATTCTCCTCAATGGTATCAACAAAAGGGACAAATCTGTGGAATGAAATTTACTTGTAGATTTAATTAAAGTTTGGTTGTTTTCAATTTTTTCCCTTCAAAATACAGATGAATTTGGTCGACATCATATCTATTCATAAGAATAAATTGAACTTTAAGAATCATAATTACAAAAATTCTCCTAAATCGTGCTAATTGACTTTTCAAAATTGTTAAATACATGTAGATCAATACTGTTTTATGTTCTGGATATGCTTACGCAAAGTGGTTTATGTTTTTTTTTTATCTATAATGGAGTTAATAGTTTTGCTTTAAAACGATGAAACTGAAATTGCTTGAAATTGTTTAACATAAAACTTTTATCTAACTAAATATAATTATAATATACACCTTTTGTATGAAGTTTATAGTGCAAAGGAAGAATAAGTCGGTAATTTACGTAAATAGATTCATGTCCTTGTATTTCAATTTCTTTGGATAATTTTGCCTGTGTAAATACACAATAAAGTATTGTAAGTCAAATAATTTTATACATAATAAAACAAAATCTTACTGTTCTGGAATCGCGTTGACTCGTTTAATAAGATTGCGAGTTACCCCATTTAATCTTTGCCAAGCAAACCAATGATCAGATTGGGCTCTTTGCGACTCAAAAAGAAAGTGAACAATCGATAATTATTTTGAGAAAAAAGAGATTTTAATTTATGTTGTTAATCCTTTAAAAGACATCTGCCATTGAGACTAATATTATAATTTAGAATTATAACAGGAAAAACAACAATAAACAAATCTTATATTTATTCAATTAATTTAATGTTGTCGGTTAATCTAAATGCTAATATGGTATGATTTGAAAAAAAAAATCACCCAAATTTGTTATTGATTTCAAATAACTAAGTAAGCTATATCTATTCATAGTTTTGTTTGATTTGGGCCGTCTATTTCTTCATTTCTCCACACCTCACATCCCTATGAAGAACACAAATGTTTATAAAGCCAGGTGAACGAATTATGAGTCACTTATTGAATTACCATAAATAACTTTTATTGAGTCTCAGTTTCTAAACTAAGCATTTACAAAAACTATTCGGAAAAATCTAATTTCTACATATTGTATACTTTTTTATTTCAATATGTGATTGTAACACGCTATTTCATTATCTGAATCAAACAGTTTACATATGTATAATTTTTTAATCGCTCACTTAGAAATAGCGTATCAATCCACATGACGTTAGGTTAAAATTTTGCGCAAGTTATTATTTATGATCAAGCACATTAATCTCAATTTTCATTCTTGATGATAGAGAATTGAATAATAAAAGATAAATTCAATAGCTAAAGAATTCATGCCCAATTACATATAAACTAGATTGTAACAGTGTAGTCTTTTTTATGATGCGGTTAATTTAAGAAATAAGGTATCATTTTTGGATGTATATGGAGATATAAATGCGAATGGTTTGATTATAGCGTACTTTTATCCACATTAATATCGACAGAAGTACAATACCACCTTAGGAGTAAATTGATTATGTTAGCTCCCCTGTGACAACTATTTTACTCTCTTCTTTGCGTCGAGCAAAATTTTGTCACTCGGGGGTTAAATTATCAATGTAACATTCAACCCCAGATTTACTACTTTGCATTGACGTTTCAATGGGTTTTTTTATGTTTTTCTTTTGAAATGTCGGTAAGAAATGTGCATTAAAAATCATATGGAAAATAGGACTAACATATTTAAACTGGATTAAACCATTGAAATATAAATGATCTCTCATGATTTATGATAGAGTATATAATTTTTAATCAACTTGTTGATTGTGTTTCTATCTCATCACTTAGGCTCTGGGATAGATAACACAACATTTGTTGGAAGAACCATTTACCATCACAAATCATGAGATATCTTTATTTCAAAATAATACTTTACATGAGTTTCTCCAATTTCAAGTGAAAACAAATTCCCAGTGATAATATACATGTACATGTATATATTTTTTGAATACATAGTTATTTGCTCGTTTGGTTATATTTCACCTTTGGTTCTTTCAGTACGTTGGAATCTCTAAAATGTCGTATCATTTGTGGTATTGTCCATTTGCCTCGTCCAAATATACGTATGTCAATCAGAGAGAAGAAAATTCCTGCTCCTAAAAAGAACTGTAAAACGGGCATTTCATCAAAGATAAGGTATTTTCTATGATAAATATATTATGCACCAATTCCAAGTACATTAAAAACCATGTATACAAATTTGTATTGAAAAGCAGGAATTGCGCGTTAAGATCAATTCTCTGTAGGAATCAAAATTCAGTGGCCAAACATATTCACAGATTTTCTTCATACTTAACAGTTTGATAGACTTTGATGAGTGAAAAAGCCCAACACCGTTCAATTGTTACCATCTGTCCCATTGCCATGGAAACAAATAGTAAAGGCGGCAAAATGGTATTTTAATGCTTATTTGATAATTTATTGTGAGAAACGGCAAAAATGTGGGGTTTCCGGTGATAAATATTTTCTATGTAAACTTACAACAAATAAACATGCTATTCTATTTAACAGTGAAATAGTTTCTTACGATAAGTGTAAGACAATTCTTCTATTCTATCCGAGATAAAATTGGGTAGGTTTAAATATTGTGTAGAAAATTTTAGAATTACAATGCAGGAAATCTAACACCTTCTTCCGTACTCTCTAATTCACTGCCTGGTATGTATTTCGTAATATCTTAATGATACCAAAAATTTATCGGTTTCTGTATGATATCTTCTATAAAGTTATATCTGGTTACACGCCTACAAGATTTTGTTGACGGTATCATTCATGACGTTCTCGTATGAATGGATAACGTTGGGTATTGTATATCAAACTTGATGTGTCGTGTTTAGACAATTTCCAATGTACTACTGTAACATTAAAACTCAACGAACACGTAGCTCAATATAATGATGCACCTTGATCCTTCATATAAAATCTTATATATTTTTAGAAAATAATATAAAGCAACCAAAGGAGCGTATATTCATATAATTATACATATAAGGTGTGTTGATCTTTTTACTATGTAATTAAACGACGTGTACAATAAGATACACTGGTATGTAACGTGGAAGTCTTTGAATGGGTGAAACGCGTGCAAAAGTGATATTTATATTTTTAGTATTTAATTCGTTTTTTAATAGGGACATAACGTTTTTAATATACAGGTATGTCAAATATATTTTTTTAAATACATGTACATCATTTGATATGTTGAATATAGTACATTGTATTATATTGTATACTACTAAAACGGGTTAATTAAATAGATATAAGCTTGAACAACGACCTTAATTGCTATCCTTCTTATGATTTCAATTTAAATGATCTGTGAATATGTCCATTCAATTACTAAATTTAGTAATGTTTCAGATGTGAACTAGTTTGCTTACGATAAGTGTAAGACAATTCTTCTATTCTTCTTGATGGGATATCATTCAAGTTATCTATATTTAAAAAAAATAGAAGAACAAAAAATAAAAGGGTAACAAACTGTTGTGTTTACTCATAAAATTAGCAATGATTAATCGGATTGATTGAATAGAAAATAAGACAAAACTTCTTATAACGATATTAAACATCGATCTTTGGATATGAAACAAATATAGTCGTAATATGTACAGGATTAGCGATCATAACTAATTATATATCTGACATTTATTTAACTAATGATTAGTAAACGAATGCTCTTTAAATTTTGAAACTTAACTTAACGAACTCAACATTGCTTTAAAACAATGCCAGATTTTAGGACATTTCTTTTGAGCTCTTTTATAGAACATCTGAGCTCTTTTATACATGTAGAACAATACTGTTTCATGCAGTTAACTGATTGCTCCCTGAAGGGTCTAGAATTATGAGTAAATATCAAGTTTTCCCTTAGATAAATATTCAGTAACCTTTCAAATGAGCGATTGGCGCAGTTACATCACCTGTATTATCAACACTTAAAATAAATAGTTAGCGTTCATGATAACACCCCTCAAGTTTGAAATATCCGAGATCATTGCCTTTTACAATGCATGTTAATTTCCAATTGTGATATGTCCAGTTACAGTACCTTCAAAATCAATATGTACACGAGCGATTCATACCAGACGGTATTTTAAAATACTAACTAAATTAAGCTATCAACATGCTCCATAAAATCCATTACAATCCATTTAATTAAAATCCCACCGTTTTAAAATGATGTGAAGTCATGCTAGTACATTGAAATATTGTTTTCAATTTACATGAATTTGTAAATATTAAAACAATGGATAGGTCTTGTTAACTTAAGTTGGAAGCAAATATATTTTTATTTTTTGTAATGATCGATAAAGTGTCGGACTTGAATAGAAACCGAAACTTGTCAATCTACACACTTTTTCAGTAATATGATACCCAAACCAGAACGAAAATATCATTGGGCTTTTAAACCTACTTATTTCAAAATGTTTTTCAATTTGTTTCGAATAACCATCCCATTTTCTAAGAACTCAGACGGGGTAACATTTAAACAATCTGATGTTAAAGATTTACACTAGTGGATATAGGAATAACAAGATGACTGACAACTCGACTTTGAATATAATTCAGTATGGATCCTTTTTTACAATACGGGTGCTCCGCCCTTTCTTAGCAAAAAATATTTAGGGATGTAACACAAAACTGATCTCATGTGGCAACATGTTACTTAAAAACCCGATGCCAGCCAAGTCCGAATCAGTGTCCAGGATATGAAACACCACGATAACAAACTCGTCGTGCCTTATAGTAAATCCTAGCGTGACTTTCGTCGTTTTTGATCAGCACTGCATTCGCCTTATCACTATTACCTTGCTTGATTACAAAAGTTTTTAATAAGTATCGACAATGTGGCGAGGAAAACATTTACTGTTGCAGAGTCGCTTAACTTTTCAGTGCATGGAGTACCATTCTCGAAGCGTATCGCTTTTGCAAAACGATAAGGATATTGAAACAAGACGACGGAATTTAGAAAAGGCAAAAGGCAAATACCAATTGGAGCAAAAAACATTCAAATTAACAAAGGACCAAAGGAATCGAGTCAATGTGGTCGATGTTCCACCGTTGGTGAGTGCATTCGAAAAAGTCACATTTTATCATTAATCTGAATGAATTCAAACTATACGAATCAATTTATTTGATGAAACAATTGTATCACGTAGCATCTCAGAAAACGTCTTTAAAAAGGCAAGTTGATTAAAAATGTTTTTGTGAATATATGAAATGCAATTAAACTGCTCTTTACTTGTTGATATAAATGATAATGTATACTAGAGTAACGAAGTTATAAAGTAATATCGTATATGAGACATCCAAGCATTGTCAATCTTGTTAAAGAGACATTTACGTGTACTTGCGTCAGACCATTATTAATTTACTTCTGTATATGCTATTGAAATAAATACATCACTGGATTTTAATTGATTAAATCCCTGAACTATATGTAATCAGTAGGAAATATGTTAATGAATTCTTAGAACTCTGATGACTATACGAAGTTAACAGACAGGAAAAAAAAACAGAGAGAAAAAAATATAGAGATGTAGATAAAAGGATGCATTAACGGACGGACATGGGAGAACCAAACGGACGGACGGCCGAACAGAAGGACGGATAGACATATAGATAGATATATTGATAGATAGATATAGATCAACATCTTTAATAACTAGATTATCAAATAATCAAAAGGTTAGCCAAAAATTCCATTTAAACCCTGATAATTTCTTTTTGATGATGTGTGCAGTGATTTTTATATATAGATATGACTTTATATCTGTTGATATCTAGATACGCACAGTACCAAGGGAAGAAAACAGATCGATCATATCCAAGGTAAATATCCTATGTTTAACACTTCATAGTCATTTATTCTATGCTAGTTCTTGCTTCAATGATTCCTCTGCTTTTTTGTATCAAATTGCAAAAATCTGAATAACTTGAGCCGATCATTTCTTGTAATTATATATAGCTGACATTTGTCAGAAAATTAATGCATGTGTATAGAGGTTTTTTATGTTCTCGTGATTTTAAACGTCTATTTATTCCTTTTGCTCTATTAGAAATCCACAATTTTTTAGAGTAATGAAAGTGTGAAGCATAACAAAGTAAAGTCATATTTAGAAAGTATCATTTTCTTTAATCCAAACTCGACATACAATAAATAATAATACCCCATATTAAAATCTGATTGATTTCTAGCTCTTCTTTTTTTGGCTATTATGTTTATGCTTTTGATAAATAGTAAAGTCATATACTTAGCCAAGGCCGATATTTTAATCTTTTGTTATAAAATATATTTGTGATGTTCAAGAAGAATAGGATTTGTCAATACAAACCATAAATCTGCATTCTTATAAACAAGGAAATGAATTAACAATATACATGTACGTCTTTTAAAAAAAAACTAAATTTACAAATATTTGTTTATTTTGCTGTATGTACTTTTGTCGCCAAAAATGACTTCTACAGATGAAAAGTATTTTTATGTTCTGAAGTAACCAAATAAAAATATTGAAGGTATTAATTGTCATCAAAACACTTCGACTAATAAAAACCCCCAAATAAAATAAAATAAACAAAGGAAGGGTTGGAACATATGTATTTACTTTTTTATTTACTCATGTTTGTGAAATGATACTCAAGTTAAAAGTATTTTTACAGATACGCTTTTATGGGACAGGTGGTTTTTACACGGTATATCAATTCATTTATGGAAGAGGAACGTGGACAATAAAGGATATGATCAACCATTTTAAAACAAGTTGTTTATTGTCAAAACCGAAGAAACCAATGGTAAATCATTATTAAAAAAATGTGTAATGTTATTATAAATACGGATTGATCACGTGATAAAATCCATTAAAACCCGATTACCGATTTTTGATTTTGTAACGGTTATTGTTTTTGATAAATAAAGCGGCTAAACGGACAAAAAATGTATCGCCGTTGCATACTGTGTGTGTGTGTGTGTGTGTGTGTGTGTGTGTGTAGGGGGGGAGTTATGTGGTGTGATATTAGAGTTCGGTTTTTAGACCACAAAAGAATTTACTTTTTAACTATCTAGGGGTACGAAGTATGGACAAAAGAAGCAGTAGACGATAATCAACAAACACCGGTGAGTATGATAAATATGGCTAAACCAAAAAACATCGTGTCAACTACAAACATTGGCTTTGAAAGTTGGTTTTTACCATTTTACAACTATTATTTATGATGTACTGATGATTACTTTCAAGTAATGGTTAAGACATAGCCTCAATTGCATAACTGAAAGAATAATTTTGGACCAAGCATTCGAATTTTCAAAACATACTTGTTTGCATAAAAAAGACACTTGTCAGTAGAAACCAGCAGAAAAAATTAAAAATTACCGGTATATGCAATTTGATATGAAATTTTAATGGAATAGAGTAAGTTAATATTGACATAAACATGCGTTCACAATTGTTTCTAGAAGTTTTGGGCAAGGCAAAGTTGTATTTTTTAGCGCCTGAGTAGAATGTCTTTGTTTATTTTAAAATGCAACAACATCGACAAAATTGTCTTTAGCATTTCTGCAGACTGCAAGTAAAAATTGTGGACGGCACCTGAATGTCAACATTAAATTCTTACATAAACAAAGGATTCTTCGCACCAAAACACTAAATGGAGCTGATACAAATTTCTTTACAAATGTGAAAGCTTGTCCATTAAACAAAAAATTATTTTTACCAAATCTGATAATTCATAATAATAGTGTAAAATTACTCTTAATTTCAATTGTCTAAAATGTGTTATTAAAATCTAGTATTTACATAACTACACTGTACATTTTGTTTACGTCGCCCCAAAATTGCTACAACAGATATACAAATTGAATATTCTACGGGAAAAAAACCCCCAAAATCAGTATATTTCTGCATGGTTTTTTTTCGACTCGATGTTTTCACGCACGCCAACGTAAATACATCTGAACATAGAAACAACCTTTTGGGTTTTTTATTGCTGTTTTTATTAAAATCTTAGTTAAATCAATTTTCAATGTCATTAAATGTCAATCTTTAATCAATACTCGTTTGATAAATCGATGCAGTTTACTTTACTTCCCATGTCATTTTAGTTACAGAGAACCCAAGCTGATCATTGGTTTGCATGGCAAAGGTTGAATGGAGTAACTCGCAATCTCATCAAACGAATCCATGAAGTTCCTCAACAGTATGTACAACCTATTAATTTGATTCTGGTTGTAGCGCATTAACTTGTCGGCTAAAGAAATTCATCGATATCGTATAACTTGCCGACGTTTCTTTTAAACTTTGTTTATGTAACACTTTCTGATCTGGCTAGGAGCTTAAAAGATGAGACAACACATGTATTGCGAATTTAGTCATTTTATTAAATGACCAGAAATTACGCAATATAAGGGGATATTGTTTTACATCAACTTGCATAAAATTTACGACAAAAATCTTTACACTTCAGCTAATTATCTTCCCTATTAATACTGAGTATTACAGTTTAAAGGTATATATGCTGTTTTTAACGGCATTTTTTCGATGTTGCAAATTAGACCCAAAATTTGTCAGCATGATTAGATGTATAAAAAAGAAGTTTATAGAAAATTTGGCGATTTTTGTATAAGTATAAACGAAGTACCAGCCATAATTTGTAAATGATTAACGGCGATTTACCTATGCATATTCATAAACGATTGACTTTTAATGTGGATTTGCGCATTTGCATGGGAATAGTAATCAGAATAGTAATCAGAAAAGCAGCACGAAGAACGAGGCAAAACGGCAGGTTTTTTTTTTACCATTGTTTGAATTCATATAAACAGGTGTTTGTGCTGTAAACACAAAATATCAGAAATTGTGATCTGCATTTTATGAGGATGGCTGCATATCGTTGTCGATGACAACTGATGATAGCTCTTTTGCAATAGACATTTTTCATACCTTTAACAACATAAAATTATAAAATAAAAAGTAAAAATTACCCCTTCTGGAGCCCCTCGACTGAAAACATACAATTTATAGATTTTAAGTATTCAGGTGATAGCTATACAAGTTTGATCATATTCAGACAATTAATCTTGTACAATACACAAGAGCTTCTTTTCCTTTACGAGTAAATATAATTATTATTAAACAAAGAAAACACATACTGCTGTGTCACTCATCTGTCTAGCAAGAAGCCGGCACGCTCATAGTAAACATGAAGTTTAACTCATTTCTAACACAATCTAGCGGGCCGATCACATTTTCGAGTCGACATCTTGTGTACGTTCTAAAATTAGCTTTTCGCATCACGTGCTAATGAATGTTTCAAAAATGGGCGCTTACTGACCGACCCGGTCAGAAAATAAATTACAAAGAATTTATATTTAATACTTTTAAGTGCATTCGATTTAAACTGTATAATTTACAGAAAACTTTTGTAGCTTAATGGAAAAACGCAAACATTTCTTACTTTTAAAATTTTGATTTAAAATGGCATATATACCTTTAATACAATAATACAAATAAAAGGTTGGAGTCATATAAAACAAAAAATGCCAACAAAAAGTGCCAAACAGAAATATAAAGGGGAGCATGCACGGGATGGAGGGTGTGTAGTTCTGACGAAAAAAATTCGTTTACACTGTCCACTAAAGTCCTCTAAAGTGACACGCTGAAACTTGTCATGTGTACTGACCCACACATTTGATTGGTCAACAAGCATTGTGGGTAACCCCTGATGCTGAACCCTTGAAGGCACTATACCCACTTATAAATTACATTAAAAGAAATTTCATAAAGTTTACATAAATGTTATTATGTAACAAAAATACTGTAACAAGTTAACGTCATTTCTTTACATAATGCGTTATATTTTCTTATTAAGGTGTTAGAAAATTGAATTATGTTATTTTAATTTCTACCTATGTTATACTATTATATCATAACTGCAGTTTAATAACTTTTTATTAACCGTGTTCCGTTTGTAAAGCATGAACTGCCCCAAGTTGTGTTATACTCGTAATTCAATTCATTAAAAAAAATAATATACGCACTTTACAAATAGAGACAAATATTAGTTAGAAAATGTAAAATAACACATAACTATACAAGTTAATCAAAGTACAATGTAGATATTTCTTCCAATCTACCAATTATATTATATAGTAACGTTATGATATTAATGTTGTACATATAGTACATGAATTTACGCTTGGTTTTCACCACATTTTCAAAGACTTCTGTTTCAATGCTTTTTGTTCAATAATTGAACTCGTGCGATAAATAGAAAAAAAATATTGAATAACTTATAGTAGAGAGGTAATAAATAATAGATTTTGAGCTCGATCTAATTATAAAGAAGTGGAGTTGTCTGTTGCTAGTATAGGTGCAGTCCATTAGATGAAATTCAACGCTTCCTGTTTCATTTGATCTGATTGTCCGTACCTGGCGACCATCATTCTGTTGTGGTTATTTGATGTATATACAATTTAAAAAAAATCTAATGTATCTTTTGGAATACTGTTCATCTTAAAATTGATGGAAAATGCAAATTGTGTTATATTTCTGATAGGTTTGTTTCCTCTTTGGACACCATCCAAGAGAATCATCCATATCTTGAGGGGCTGACACTAAGCGAACATGCTCAAAACGGAACATTGTATACTGTAGACCTTACAGACGTTAATATGGGTGAGAAAAAGGTGCGTAAATAATATTGATAAAAATATAATTAGAAATTCATTGTGGTATTGTCATAATTGCATCTAGTTATATGGTCTAACTCATTGAAGGTCTTGGGTCTTGGGTACGAGTTTGATTTTTACATGTCTCTTAACTTTTAATGATGATATACATGGATATAACTTTATTACTTTTGCACTTGTTTTTAATTTTGATTTCAATAAATGTTCTTGTATTGAATGTGGTTGCAAATATATGCAGACATAATTGATTCCCCGGCTAATTCCCTGCAAAGTGTTGGCAGTCTGTACCACATGCATAACGCACCTTTACATGTTAGATACTTACAGTTGTATAGCTTACTATGCCCCATCCACATTCTTTTCGTGTTACTTTACTTCGCATCTGTAACTTGCAATTTCATTGTGTAAAGTCAACCAAACATTCAAAGCCGCAAGTTTCGTATCTTACTTTTGATTATCATGTACTTAACATTAAAGGTCTACATATTGCATACCAATATCAACAAGAGACATCCCTCTAACCTATGATAATCATTAAAAATTATTTCATCAACTTTTGCAACATTACTAAGACTTCAAATACAGCAATTCTCAATTTTTCCAGAAATATTGACGAGTACCGTATATCCAGTTATTTTTGCGATGATCTAATTTCTGCTTTTTTGTGATCCTTTTTACATTGCAAATATTGAATACGCCAAAAATATATCTTGTATTAATTTCTATAAGTAATTCTTTAAATTGCAAAAAATGACTGACGCAAATTAAAAATGCTATACATTTTGCCCATTTTCGGAAATTTTGTGACACGCGAAAACCCGGATATACGGTACTTTATTCGAAACTGTTCTTGCTACCTAAGACTCCTAGTGAATTATTTATGCAATGTTACGACAAGTTGCAAATGGAATGAAATTTTTTATAAGCAAGTATTTTAAACACTAATATGAAATTGTTTTGTTTTTGACTTATTGCTAGTTTAAAGATTTCAAGATAGCTATTCACGTTCATATCAGTTGTGAACAACGATCCTCTTTCATTATTCAATATTTGACGAACGTTAATGATTAAAGCAATGCAATTTTCATATACATGTAGTGTTCAAAAAGTCTGAATACATTGAAATTGATATATACTTTTTATAATTAAAGCCTGCTGCTCCGATGGCTTTATTTACAGTATGGAAATCCAAATTTTTGATGCCAGTTGCTATTAACATAGATGCCAATCTACCAAAAGCAGAGGTACATTTCAATATAGTTTTTGAAACAACTAAACATAACACTTACATCTTTTATTAATATTAAACTATTTATTTATATAATGTTGCTAATTTTATAAAATCTGCAAAATGTATTTGGAAAAGGAAAAGTATTCCAACTAGCAACACAAACATAATGATTTCTTTTTTTTTTCTTTCATAGATATACTCCAAAGTTTAAAATCAATGCAAATTCATTAAAAATATCAAAACTCGATGTGATTAATTTTGCTTATCTTATATATGGATTATCTTAATCTTATAAAGGTATTTAAGCCTTCTACGTTAGGCACAGCTGAGGACGTTCGGGCATGGGTGAACGCAAGAATATGGTTCAACATGGTAGATGCTCAGTTTCACGAATCAATCACACATCTAGGTAAAGTTCTTTTAAAACTCATATTGTCGACTTATGTAAAGCAATACAGACAGTTAAAACTATAGAGAATATTTCATTTAATACATTAAATACATTAATTAAAGGCGTGAATAGTCAATATAGACTATTGATTGTTCTACGGATTTTGAAACAATAGTGGATATTGGATAAGAAGTTATAATATATTTAAGATTAATGATCTATTTACAAAGATACATAATCTGTATGAAAATATAGTTAGAGTACCAAACGATGACACTTTATAATTTAATCAAATAAGTTGCTATGCATTTCAGTTTCACTATATGGTCAATACGTGGGTATATTAGGAGGCATATACGCAATTTAGTGTCTTGTTTGACTGTAACAAGCAAATCGTAAAATTAAATGACTGTTCTGATTTAGACACAAACTTCGTATTTTCTATTTAAGTAGATGTCAGTGCAATAAAATTTGAATAGTACATTACTACAACCTTGAAGAGTTATCACGGAATAGCTATAAATTGCTACAAATAGCTACAAATGTTTCTTAATAATAAAAAGATCTAGAACTACACTACCCCGATGTTTCCATAAAACAATAAACCTAACAAGGTAAGGCAAAACATCTCAGGTTTTTTTTAAAGTAAAACCTTCTGCTAGAATCATCTATTCTCTTTGATTAAATAGTTACTATAAACCAACTTTTAATCGCGTGCGAGAATTTTTTGCAAGGTGTACGGGAGCGTCATTGTCGCGAATATTTATCGCCGCGGACCAGTATTGGCCATATAGTTGTAATAAAAAAAACCGGGTGTGATTAAGGCTTAACCGCGAAAATAGTCGTCGCAAACCAGTTTATCATAGGTAAATCGCGAAATAAAGTCGTTGCGATTAATAGTTGGTTTTCTGTATTTATTTAATCTGTGAGATACCTTAAGGTATCTCACTCGTCACGTTTTGAATTCATTGCGCACATGTTCATTTTATTTAAAATAAATATGTTTTTATTTACTTATTCATCACAGAAAGACTTTTATTTCATAATTACACAACATTCATAAAGAAAACCCCTTTAAATTCAATAAACAAACAAGTTTCTTTGGTAAACTATGTTTTCGTGCGGAAAGCTTTTTAGACGAAAAGGATAGAAAGAAGCAATTCTATGAATTTTCAATATACTTTTCTTTTTATTATACTTTAAACATTACGCACATGTTTAACATTGATAGGTTTGTAACATATTCTATAGGTTCCGTGTGACATGTACAAAATTAAATCTTGAGAGTATGATAGAACTTTACCATAAAATCATGCATATATTTAGAAAAAGTCTGAAATTTTTTAAGCCAAATTTTGCAAGAATTTTCCCTTTGAAGCCCTCTATCTAAAATTGGACATCACTGACCCCCATATTTTATTATGTCAAAATAATACTGAATACATATCTAGGCAAACTGGATTAATCTAATAAAACTTTTGATATTCAAAAAGTTTTTATTTCAAATCAAATTGTAACTATCTAAGAAATTGTCTATTTTAAGTGCAAAAAGGTCACGAAAAAATTGATGGAGCTTCATACAATTTTTTTCTTAATCTCTCTATTCAGTTTGATCATTGTGCATAATTGGAAACAATATTTGATGAAATAATTCTGCTTATTTAAAAACACTGGTCAGAAATGCTAATGAAGCTGAAATTGCATTTTAGGTGCAAAAAGGTCAAATTAAATGTGCCATAACTCAGAGGATGAAAACTGATCCCCTTTTTTCTTTGTATTTTTTAAGTATGTTTTGTCTACAGATTTCAATAAGATGCTTCACAAGAAATTCTTGATAATACAACAACATTGAGGAGTGGGATACCTTAAATTTCTAAATTTTATAAAGTTGCAGGGAAAATAGTGTGTTGCATCAAAGCAATTAACATAAAACACAGAATTCTAGCCCTATAAACTGTTACATGGGAAGTTTAAAAAAAAAGAAGGGAATGTTTGTTATAATCGGATTTTTAAACCGTAAACAACGACTAGGGAACGCCTGGTCGAAGAATAAAAGCATAATTACATACCTTTAAGCGAATAATTGATAAAGTTAGCATCTGTTTCCTTATTTTCTTGTTAAATTTTCAACAAATCACACCAAACTATTTATATCTTCTGATTAGAGTTCTTACATTACTTGTAATTTGAATCTGTTTACACTGCTTTCCGATCAATTTTACTGACTAATACAGTCATGACGTCATAATGCAAAAATCTTCGTAATAGAGTCTAATTGTCATTGTCTAAGATCTTTTTTATTTGCTTTTAGCCTAGGATGGGTTCTTTTGATATTTGTATAGGTACAAATTAACTGCGATTTGATCGTTTGCAGAATTACACACGTCAGAAAGATTCCATATGCTTCCTTATCACCCCTGTCTTTAGTCTAGTTTAATACTAATTAGAACATTCTTATGCAAAGAACTTCCACATTTTTTAATCACCAATACAAAGTAACGAAAAAAGAAAAAAGAAAGATAATGTAAGTACATACACAGATCACTGCTCATGCGGGGATCCAGAACATTTTTACAGGGGGTCTAAGGGATATATTTTTTGTTTCCAGGTGACAAAAATTTGACCAAAATGTGAATCTTTTCAAGTAAAGAAATTAAAATTTACATAATTATAAAAACAGTATTGGTTTTCCGCTTATGTAACTGTAGGTACATACACAATAAAATGGGATTTTGGATAATATGATTTACATTTATTGGGTTAAACAAAACGTATTCATTGAACACATGTATAAGTACATCACATTAAACAAAAGAAATTCAAACAGAGAAATGAAGGATCATTATATGATTGCTCCTCAAAAAGTTCTTGGGTATCATATCAATCAATTTGCTCTTAATCCAGAAGATTTATAGCATTCAAAAATAATTGCGGTTTACATTTTTGTTATTTATTTACCAGGATTCACACATCTACTGATGGATGGAGTGAGTGTTTGCATGCATAGAAATCTGTCAGACAGACACCCTATCTACAAGTTGCTTCTGCCACACTTTCAGTATATGCATGCCATAAACAAGTAAGTACCATCGAATTGTTTTTGTTTAAAGTATAAATAATTTCCTTCTTCAATTGTTATAAAAATTTAACCATATATGGTTATACTTTATAAAAAAATGAAACATTTCAAACTTTATTACAAAAGTGCCAACAACTTTCTAAATGGCGTTTCATATTCAAACGCCTTTCTGTTTCTGTATAATGTTTTCATATTCTTACTTTGTATCAAAGAAATGCTCAGGATGATTTAATTGAACCAGGAGGATTTGTGGACAAAGATATGTACTTTGGAAATATTCACATGCTAAAACTCATAGCCAGACAGTAAGTTGAAAAACAGGTGCATTTGTGTTTTTTTTTAAAGTTTCAAACAAATTGAAATAAATTTGTTCACATGTTTTTTAACACGTATATCCATTCTTACAGCAACAAAAACTGGAAATATACTGCCAATGCATCAATTCATGCTAGCCTGAATTCCAGAGAAGCAAATGTACCCCCCCCTCTCTGTCTGTCTGTCCACTTCCCTCTCCTTCTCTCTCTCTCTCTCTCTCTCTCTCTCTCTCTCTCTCTCTCTCTCTCTCTCTCTCTCTCTGAGTCGTTATTGTAATTACTATTAAACTCGTTTAGATTCGAAATATGATATGTACATGTATTTAATTCAAGGATATACCGGGATATTTCTTCAAAGATGATGCTTTGCGTTTGCATAGAGCAATTCGTCAATTTGTTTCTGAATATGCGTCACACTATTACAGAAGTGAGTATTTCTTTTGAAAAAAATTAAAGAGGTTTGAAAAGTTATAATATCATCCAAGGGGATAATTACAATTGCTTTTTGGTGTCTCGCATATTTCCTTTTTAGATAGCGACCTGAATGTACGTAGTGATAAAGAGATTCAAGCATTTAGAGAGGAACTTGTACGTCCGAGAACAATGAATGGGGGAGGAGGATGTGGACTGAATGTATATCATTTTACTTTTGGATTGATTTCCGTTGGATTTATTTGAATATTTAAAGTTTTCACGAAAATGATAAAGCACTTCATCGAAGAGCGTGGTTCATAAATATTTGTAAGAGGTGCATTTAGGAAATAAACTATTTTTAGCAAACCCCATAATTACGGATAGTTAATTGAATTTGTCCTCTTCATACGTGGAATAATATATTTTGCTTTATAAATGCTTTGCAGATGCTAGTTTTGGGGTATTTTTTATTACATATTTTATTCTAATACAGTTGTAGCTGATAAAAGAACTCAGAAGTAGTTCATTTTTATAGTTTATATATTTTTTAAGGGTATTCCGGAATTTGACAACATCCAAAACCTAGTTGATGTTTTGACAAATTTCATCTACATCTGTAGCGTGGAACATTCCGCGACCAATTTCCCTCAATATGACCAATATGCTTTTCCACCTAACATGGCAGCAACGTTGCATGACAAGCCTGATAGATCAGCGGTAGAGTTACTAAATATGACATCTCTCTCTCTCTTTCTCTCTCTCTGATATATTTACGCAATGTGACATGCAATTTACTTGTAGTAGTGCTATGTCTTTTTCATTTTGCGCATTTTATGATTGTTATTTAAGGGTACGGTTTCCGAATAAATTAACAAATCAACAATTTTATTCAAATGAATCTTATAGTTACACTTGGATTATTTTATGAAATTGATCGGTATATGATTTTAGTGTCATTTGAATTAAGACGAACCATGTATACACCTAATTTGAAAAAGCAAGTTTGCACGAGGACATGGTCTTAGGCATTTCTTTAAAAGAACAGAAAATGGTCTAAACATACATAATTATGTAGTAATTTCTTTTTAAAAAAGACAAAAAAATATGTCCTTTCCATTTTGATGTACAACAAAGTATTAAATGATGTTTGACAGTCCGTTTTGGGGAAACAAATTTGTAAAATCAAAATTTGGTTTTGATGTATCAGCTTTTACTTAATTTTTTATATACTCTTCCAAAGACGACTTTGCAATGGTTATTATATTTTATATGAATATTTATCATGTTATTTTCTTAACAGTTAAATCTTGATCACGCTATGCCTTCTGGTAGTGAAATGTTCTCAGCAATAACAGTAATGAAGATTTTGACACTAGTACTCACCAACAGTCTGGGAAACTACAAATCTTCTTACTTGAATTCAATGGACAACGAAGGAAGATCTTTTGTTCGGAAGTTTGTATCTTTTTTTATACAAATATTAAGAACCATGAACAAAAAGAAGTTTCTGATTTGCAATTGTATTGGTTTTGCATAAATCATCGTCTTTAACTTTGTAGGTTTCAGAAAGATTTGAAAGTCATCCAAAAAGAAATTAATCAGAGAAACTCCGCCATCATTGCAAGCAACAAAGAAAATGATGTTCATGAATATCCGTATGAATGGCTTCTTCCAGAAAAAGTTCTTAACTCTATTAGTATCTAACCAACGCGAGAACATAGATATAAAAGAGAACCAGAAAACAAACCTATGCTGTTTGTTTAAAACGGCAGATTATACCTGCTAATCAACAGATAAGATTTTCTCAAAACGGATATAGAACACTTTGTCTTGACAATATAATTTGCTTGTCCCCAAATTTTCAACTTTATTTAATATATGTACTTAGTTTCATTTCTAGGTGTGTTTTGTTGGTTTAAAATTGCTTAATCTGATTTGCGTTTTAATATGACACAAAATTATTTAATATCTTCATTGTATTTTAAGAAATGTATATATCGATGTCTTTGCATACCAAAATCTATCGTTTACCATTTCAGAATTTTACAGATAAAATAATATCTATATATATTACGAACAACTGATTTTGTCAACTAATGGGATACAAAATATATTAACCAGATGTTTATTCTCTTTTTAATGTTACTTTTAGATATAGTTGATGAATACTTTTGCTATAAATGTCACCAGGGTTGGTTTATCAAATTTTATTATCCAAAAAAGTTGCGGATTAAATACAATTTGATAAGTCCATACACTGTAAGTCATTGTTTTGTGTATTGAGTTGAAACAACAGTAGGCCTGTATATTTGCTTATGTATCAGGACTATTTTAGTGTATGTTTCATAAAAAGTTGAATATTAATTATAAAAGGGAAATAGAAAACCTCTGTTCGATTAATTTTTTTTTTGAAAGAATAGAAATATTAATTACTTATACAAAAGGTGGAGTGAATTTCAAATATGTTAGTAAATGTACTATATCAATCGTTAACGATTAAAGGTTTTAATTCATGTTAACAAACATTACTAAATACATACATTTAGTAATGTATATGGTATATTACCTATGAAATCCTCGAGTCTTTACAGAGACAAATGCATCCCTCCACTGTAGAAAAACTGGGTACGGTTAAAGAGGAATTGTTTAATGTATGCCCCTCTTCAGGAGACCACCGTTCTTATCGCTTCCCCCTTTTAACCTGGTTCATACTCTCCTGGGAAAAATTCAAGGGTACATGACTTAACAAACTTGGCGTTTGTAAACAATTCTTTACATCGAGATAAAATTACGTATGATGCCCAACAGGTGCTTCAAGTGGGTTTTACCTACAGTGTTAACCCTACAGTGCACGATAATCGTTCCTGGTAAAATACCCAGGTTCACGTTCTTCAAAATTTTAGTTTTAAAACAAGATACAACAGTCTTATCCTACTTTAACGCTGCCACCAAACATTTGCATTTTGTATGGAGACGTTGGCGCCTCTAATTCTGTGTTTGGCAGCAACTGCAGCTCGCTTGATGATAGAGAACCCTAAAATCCACACATTGATTTGGTATGTAGTTTTGGGATTGCTTTCCATTGCATTTGGTACCGTGCCAATATTTTGCGAATGTCAGAGAGAGAGAGAAGAGAGAGAGAGAAAGAAAGAGAGAGAGAGAATGAAAGATAGAAATCATATAGTCTAAAATTATTCAGTTCTTCTGCAGATTTCATACCAGGTGGTAAATCATCTGAGTTTACTAATTAATTAACGTAATTGCAACGATTGATTTGCTGGGATATAATACATATACATAAAAGTACTCAGAATTGCTGGCCAAGGGTCTGGTTACTTTATTCTCATCTTTTGGAGAGGAGCATTAACGAATTAACATGAGGTAAGAATAGCCAAACTGGGGTTTTGGCTAAATAAAAAATGTATATATTGTAAAGCAATCTTTCTATAATTACTACTTATTATTATTAAGCATAATATATTATAAATATATTAAAAAACTTAAGCAAATAAATATAAATAACCCTCAGTTAGTATTTCCCCAAAACATAATCTTTTCAAATGGTCGGCGATTTATAATGCGTCATACATGTATATATCTTAATCTAAACATTCATAGTCATTCCCCATTTAATTATATACGTACATTTGAAATCACGAAATTTTATCAAAAGTAATAGCATCAAAACTAACGACTTATTTACACTTTATACAACCATTCTCAATGATTACTTAAAGTCCAGGCTGTTTGACATCATTGATAGCTATTTTTTTCAATAAAAATGGATCTCGTAAATTTACTTACCATGTTGTCGGTCATTTACAAAACCATTTTTTGTTAATAACCATTCATATTGCGTACACAAGTACTCTGAAGATGATATAAAAAAGATCCTTGCGTTTCTGATTGACAACATCTATGCAGTTTTTCGGAAATCAGATCTTCCAACAATTGGAAATTGGAATTCCGAAGGGTACTAATAGCGCTCCATTGTTATCAGACTTATTTCTATATCCATATGAAGCAGAATTTATTCAAAGACGTACATGCATAAACAAAATCACTCGTCGTGGTCTTCAACTCTACAATAAGGTATATCAACGACGTATCATCAGTTAATATTATCAATTTACAATTGTTACTTCTATTCTCATAGTACCAATCAGACCCAACCTAACATAAAGTAGACCCCAACAAAACCCTGGGTTTACTTTCGGGGTCTAATCGATTTTTACTCCGGGTTTACTAAAGCAGACCAAGAGTAAACTCCGACTTAACCCACAGTATACCCAGAATGGACACATAGAGTAAACCATGATCAGAAGAAGACATCTGAAAGCAGACGCTACATGTGTATTTGGAATATACAAGGGGTGGGAATTACAGGTGGTAAGATGGTACTAATATAAAAGCCGGTCTGCTTCACACTTCAGTGCGCAAAGTGGACCCCAAACGCAGACCACGAGAAAACCCATAGTAAACCACGAGTGGACCCAAAGTTAACCCCGCGTGGACACACATTTTTAAAAAAGCAGACCAAGTGTAAACCCCAAGTAAACCCCGAAAGTAAACCCTAGTTTTAGTTGGGGTCAGTTCTGGAGTTAAGTTTGGTCTGGACGGTACTGTACGTCGACTCGATATATTCCAGTCAACTTAAATTTAAAGATACCACAGACTCTGAGTTATCTGTCATATATAGATGTTTTACTAGAAAAAGACTTTAATGGTAACCTAACAACAACACTTTATGATTAACGTGATGACTTCAATTTTTCTATTGTCAACTTTCCTTACTTATGTAGCAACATACCTTCACCACCTGCATATGGAGGTTCTGTCTCTCAGTTGATTCGGTAATACACAAGGGCATATTCTACCTATGAACAATTTCTAAAACGAGGCAAGCTACTGAAAAACATGTTGATAAAAAAAAGATTATCAACAATCTCGATTGAAGTCATCATTTTTTTAAAAGTTGTATGGTCGATACAGCGGCCTTGCCAGCAAAAACGATCTTGCGGTAGGTTGAACGCTAACTGACGTTTTTCAAACATATTGTTAGCCATTATTAATCACTGAACTGTCTTCGGATTTTTCCGTTTTTCTCGATTACGACAAAGAGCATACGAAGGGTGTGACCGTCAGCAGAGGATGCTCACCCCTCCATGGCACCTGATCCTACCTCTAATTTTTGTAGAGATCCGTGTTTGCTCTGCTCCTGTTTTGTATTTTTCCTTTGGACTTTTGATTTTGATTTTGTTCGTTATCACCACATTTCATCTTTTTGATACCATGACATCAGTCGTATCTTAGCTATTATAGGTCTCATATTTAATTACTTCTCCAAACAGGGGGATAAAAGGTGGCTTTGTCATTTGAGGTTTTTCTGATTTGGATAATAATAAACATAACTCATGTTAAGGAATCTTATTCAAATGTGTTTAAAACATGGTACAATACAAAAACACTTTGAAAAGTATAACAGTTTTCTCAGTAATAAATTTATCTTCCAGACTAAATCTGTTGCAAAAATTATGTAGATGAGATATAAATGATATTTGATTTACCGTAACGCTTCTAAAGTTTTAATTTACAATTCCGGGTAGATTTTTTTTGTCAACTGGTCCGAAAATGTACCGAATGACTAGAAACTCAATATTTTGTTAATAAAAGACGTGCTTTGCCAATATCTGTCAATTACTTGTCATCGTAATATTTTACCTCAATTCTGACATGTGTCACATTTATTCAAAGATTACTATCATTTTTTGATCGGTTTTGTAATATCTAACAGGTCGATATCGGTGTCCAGTAAACAAATATTTGACAAATTGACTTTTTGATCATAAGGACGCTTTTTAAGACAGTGATTTTGACTTGTTCGATCTTTGTGATGTTTTGTGAGATCCTCAGGTTGGTTTGTCAGAAAAAAAGATGATGAATGGGAGACATAAGTTGAGCATCTTTAGGTTTGAGTTTTCAATTCTTTAGATCTGTGAATGATGGGCAAGTCGACATGAAGCAAACAAATTTGAAAAGTGGTGGCAAGCTTAGGATTTTACCATGTTATACGCACAAATCATATATATATATAGAAGGCGACAACTGATATCAGACATCATAGACGGATGTGATATAATGCACCCGCTAATTGTTTTAAAAAGAATCAATGTATTTACATATCTTTCTTTGTACATGTCATATTTGTCTTACAGAACACCATTTCCCCTTAGTTTTGAGTGTATCTATGTATTGTATGTTCTATGTTATCCCAAAACTAATTAGTGATACATGTTTTGTACTTCTTCTTGATAAAATATAAAACTATGAAACAGACTTTCTTTTCACTTCTGGGAAAATTATTTAAGGCAATCACATGTAATAATTACCGATTAATAGTTCTACAGATTTGGACAGGATCGTACGCCCATTTATTTGGATATCGTTTTTTAAGTTAGATTGCCTAACCTTGGAAAAGATAAGTATCTTTTTACGTGGTATTGCCTGATTTAAAATTCATAAAGACAAATAAAATAAGAGAATTTTTATATGGATTTCATGAAGGAAACTGTGTGTATACTCAGCAGAAAATCTCCTTTTTAGTCAGAAGTTTACAAAAATATAGATTAAAAAAGTAAATAAATACTTAACATATTACTTTAAACTTAATGAACCCCACATTGTAACATTCTAACTTTCACAAAGTAACAATATCAATGATAACATATATTGAATTAAACCAATAACATTTTTTTTTACACAAGCTGCAAAATAAATTCAGAATTATAATACAATCAAAACTACATTAAGCAAGATTTCAGTTAGATTTTACACAGGTGTCGTATTCTTCGAAAAGCTGGCTCGATTATCACTCAAGATATTTAAATTTGTAAATATTATTTTAATGATTTCTTGGAATGTACCTTTAAATATACTTGAGACTGTTGAACTAACATGACTTGGTGAGATGGTTGTATCAAGAAGCATGCATATTAAATCTCGCTAACAAAACGATTTTCCAAGTATTCGTACATGTATAGAAATATAGCCTGGAGTATTGATTGAGTACCCAAGGTATGGGATTTAATCAGTTTGAAATTCAACATGCAACTGTCAAAATGATGAAATACGATCTTTTGAGTGATTTGTTTCTTTGTCGATTAAAAAGCATAAAACAATCCAATCATTTTTAATTGAACTCTGTTACGTCTCTTATCACATCCTATCTGTATAAAATCTATCATGCTTTTCTGTCTCTCAACCCGTCTGTATTAACATATATGAAATCTTAAGAACTGTTTTATTTTAATAAAATGTTCTTGTTTGGAGTTTAGCTAAGTAGGCATTAAGCAATACTGCAGAATAACCTTTAACAGCGCTAGTAGCTGCATACCAAACAAAATAGTGTAGTGTTTTCTAAGATGGAATAAGACGCCTGGAAAAAAGTCTCTCCGATTGGCAGTAAATTAATTGATTATGAAAGATAACATAATAAATAAACTGTACATATGTAAAATAAGCAAAAAATTTGCGATTTCGGGGGTAAGAAATGAATATCTAATGATTCAGTTCAGTACGTTACAACAAAAGCCCCAGCGGGATTCGAACTCGGGATGTAAGGATCATAAGTCCGACACTCCAACCACTCGGCTACGGAGTAAATTGTATGTTACCGTCGATAAACTCCTTTTAACTAAACTAAATTGCGTTTCGATCAGAGGTCAGCAATTTTGTGATGATGTGTTATTCCTTCTTAACGTCCTGAAGATGACTTGTAAATAGCCATAGTTCTTGGTGCTTACCGCTCTTCCCACAGCACATATCGAAGAAACTGACTAAACATTTCAAGTTTTCATAGTAATTCTCACCTGCGTGGACGTATATCTTACCTCGCTTACATTTTTTACCTAGACGCAACAACTTACCAGCTAAATGCAGTACATATGCACAAGAAGATTCATAACGTCAATATAATGGTCAATGCAATAACTTTTGTAAAAACAAATGTATTTAACACGTCGCACACCAGGTCCAAGTATGAAATCAAGTGTAACAAAATCAAAGGCTTGTATATATCAAGTTTCAGGCAAGTGTCTATTTACAAGTCTTGTTCAGCTTTAATTTACATTAACTTTTGTGTATATGATAAACCATAATACACATTTAAAGAAAACGTCATTTCGATCAAATTTTCTTAATCAAAAATAAATTGAATAAGGATAAATATGGATGACTTCAACGCCATTTTGATCCTTCTGGCCTTGGATACTTTCAATTGATATTAATTAAACATATTCCAAAATTTTAGTAAGTCTCATTTTTGACTAAGCTTGCACATAAAGTAAATTTCCTTTATAACTGAGCTAGGTTAGCGCTTTTAAGTACTTTCAGTACTTTGATTGTATAGTAGCATGATCTTCATGTAGAGCAACACATATCCATCTAGAAAGTTTATTGATAACTTCGGTTCAATCATGCTGATAACCTATTTCAAGTTCTGGAGAAAGAAAGATGAACATCTTAAAATATTTTCCAAATAAGATCTAAATTGGGAAATTATTCAGTTTATACATATGTAAATGGTCATCTGATAAATGATGTTTACCCACAGTGTCATAGTAGAGGATTTACTATCCTCCGTTGATATTTAACCTTGTTAAATTATAATACAATGAAAAAATGACAATAACAAACCGTTAACCATCTCAAAAATCCATAGAACGAGATACAAATTCAGAGCAGAGCAACGCGGACCTCATTAAAAAGATAGAGGTAGGATCAGGTGCCTAGGACGAGGGAGCATCCTCTGCTGACTGGTCCACGCACCGTGTGCTCTTTGTCGTAATCAGGAAAAAACGGAAAAGTTCGTAGACAATTAGGGGATAAATTATGGTCTAACAATTAGTATGAAAAACGTCAGTCAGCATGCGACCCAGTGGATGATTGTATTTGCTGACAAGGTCGTTGTATCGACCATAGAACTTACGAAAAGATGACTTCAAACGAGCCTGTTGATAGTCCTGTTTGATCAACTTGTTTGTCAGTAGCTTGCCTCGCCTTAGAAACTTCATACGAAGAGGATGCCCTTGCATATCGAATTAACTGAGAGACAAAAACACCATATGCAGGTGATGAAGGTATATTGCTACATAAGTAAGGAAAGTTGACTATAGAAAAATTGAAGTCATCGCGTTTATCATAAAATTTTGTTGCTAGGCTACCATCAATGTCCATTTCAAGTTAAATATCCAAATATGAAACAGATGACTCAGACTCTGTGGTATCTTTTATTTCAAATTCACTGGGATATATCGAGTCGACGTAAGTATGAAAATAACAATTGTTAATTGATAATACGTCGTCGATATACCTGAATGTTGAGTTGAAGACCACAGCGAGTGATTTATTTTTTTCACATACTAGTTTTGGAATAAATTCTGCTTCATAAGAATACAAAAATAGGTCTGCTAACAATGGGACACAATTGGTACACATGGGAATTCCAACAGATTGTTTGAAAACTTGATTTCCAAAAACTACATAGATGTTGTCTATCAGACACAACTAAAACTACATTAAGCGAGATTTCAGTTGGAATTTACATAGGTTTCGTTTGTATTCTTCGAAATGCTGGCTCGATTATCACTCAAGATATTTAAATTTGTAAATATCATTTTAATGCATTCACGGAATATACCTTTAAATATATTTGAAACTGTTGAACTAACATGGCTTTGTGGGATGGTTGTATCAAGAAGCATGCATATTAAATCTCGCTGACAGAACGATTTTCCAAGTATTCGTACAGGTATAGAAATATAGCTTGGAGTATTGATTGAATACTCAAGATATTGGATTTAATTACTTTGAAATTCAACAAGTGTCAAAATGATGCAATATGATCTTAAGAGTGATTTGTTTCTTGTTTCTTTGTTGATTAAAAAGCATAAAACAATCCAATCATTTTTAATTGAACTTTGTTACGTCACTTATCACATCTTATCTGGATAAAATTTGTTATGAAAAATAAAAAAGGACACGACTGTTTTTATAATATTTGTGTATTTATTTTTTTTTGATACTTTGATTATACCGTATCAATTTGATTTTGGCATTGTATTTTAAAATGTATAAGGAAGCTTCATTAAGTTGCTTTTTACTTTTTTAAAAAGTCTTTAGAATGGTTTTAAATGCAGATCTATCGCTCTACCTTAGAACATGTCTTGACATGTCCTAGAGCTATAATTCCTCACAACCAACAAACTACACTTCTTCACTTTATGAAGATGATGAAGGAGTTGTAAAGAATTTTAGACACAATCTATGTGAATTGTTGGCATCCGTGTTTATTATATGTGAAATTTATTTAAATATAATAGAAAATTATATAAATTCATACAAAGCTATTTTTTTACGCCGTGAACTTTAAGTTTTTTTGTATGGTAGCATGCATCTTCACGTAAAGCAACACATTTCCATCTAGAAAGTTTATTGATAATTTCGATTCAATCATGCTGATAACCTATTTCAAGTTCAGAAGAAAGAAAGATGAACATCTTAAAATTTGGTTTTCCAAAAAGATCTTAAATGTGGAATTATGCTGCATTTACAAATGTAAATGGTCATATGATACATGATGTTTATCCACAGCGTCATAACAAAGGATTGACTATCCTCCGTTGACATTTAACTTTGATTTACGGTATTATAACTTTTTCCCTTTAAAATATATTTCTAACTAGCTTGTGTTTTTTTTACTCTATCCAAAGATTTCCCTGTATCTCATTTTGCTTAAATATTCAATACACATTACTTATTTCAGGGCTGAAACGACAGTCATTCACTAATAGGAAAAAAGTCCCAAGATACAATGAATATACCTCCAAACTCTACCTCTTATTTTTCAGGTTAAGGTATGTGACAAAAAATACGGATTTTGGGTTGCAAGCGATATGAAATACACTCTCGTATGATGATTGTGTTTGATAAATATTGAAGTTTGTACATGGAAATTTCGAATAGATGAAACATATCAGATCTATGCAAGAATTTTTTATTAAGTCAATTTCTCCGCTCAAAAAATGACTGCAGTTCAATGCAGAAATCTTAGATTTTGCCATTTATCTGATTCATTCTTTGAGTATTATGAGGTGATTATTTCGGTCGGGGCGTGATCAAATTCAATAAAGCCCGAAGGGTTTTATGATAGATTTAATACAAAAATCGATACGTAGTGTTATCATAGGCAAAGACATTGAAAAATGTAAATATTTGCATATATCTTAAACAAAAGCTGTCAGATCAAAAGTGTCTGCCCTACACTTTCCCCCATGGCGGTAATTAGTCAACCCGCCTTTTTTAGCACCTGTTCTGTAAAGTTATTTCCCTGAAAACTAAAAATGCTTCAAATAAGTCCATTTTATTTATTAACTTTTTGTATTTACCAAAGATGTCCGATCCAAAGTATGTGCCAGAGATGCATGATGAACTCGTCTGCTAAGACATTAATTGGTCAACCTGCGTTGACTTCTTTGTTATCCCGTTCTGGAAAGATATATGAATCAAAACTAAAATCACTCATTCAAGAAACGAATTGGCTCATTTTTTAATTCAACATTGGCCAAATTGGTCATAATTTCTATGTATACCCTAAATAATTTCCAAGTAAATATATTCACTCTTTACGAAATCATTCAATATTATTTCATCGCAAGTATATATTTTGACGCTAACTCCCACTGCTTGGTTCCACCAAAGCGTGTCCACCACCTTACTCTCATTTTGCTATTTCGGGCTTATTTATTGAAAATGAAAGTAGGTTTTCAATTTAATTTACAGTAATTGCTTATCAGGTAAAATTCAATTTTAGCTTACGGACATCAACTCACACGTGTTGAAATACCAAAGGTGTAAACAGTACTTCTGGTGCAGGCATTTCGTAGTTTATTGGCAAATGTCTTAATTTATAAGCATAGATGTACTCAAAATTGTAAGCATTCAACATGCTAAAATATCCTGGTTTTTGGATATCTTAACCGACCCATTCCACTTAGTTTTACAATAAACTCATTTATATAAAGTCTTAATATTGCACTTTTTTAAATTAATAAATATGGGGGAAATATTTCTCATATCTGTCATTGTAATAAAGGAATATCTTTATCTGATGCTTAACTTAAATAATGATGAAGAATTAAGGTTGTATAGTAGCCGAAATTGGTAAAAAATTACAAGTTTAAGTAAAATGTTACCTGATAATATTATGAAGATTTTTTTGTTTTCATGCAATTGACACCTCATAGTTTTAAATGATTGAAAACCTAACCATGGTACGATAATTATAAAATCATTGTTAAGTATCTTCTGCATATTCTTACTAAACGTCTTCCTAGAACTGAGATGGGTGATTATGTAGAATGAAAGACGCCAAAAACTTTAGCTGATGATTGACAACGTAATTTAAAAGTACATACACCTTACAATTTATTGAAACTCGGTGAACTCCTCCCTCTATTCACTCGTATCAAGATATGATTTGATATGTTCACTGTTAAGTCTTTTCTTCATTCGTGTAACTATAACAATCTGGTGCCAATCAAATCTGCCATTGTGTCAAGAATATAAAACGCCAAGTGAAACAGGGATGCCACAAATCAAGTAACTGTGGCTAAATAAAGTAAATTTACCCTCTTTGATTATCACAGTCCCTCACAATTTTACTGTGTAAAATTTGTATCGGTAATGTGGCGGGAAAGTCGTCTTCTGTTGCGGTCTCCGTTAGTTATTCAGCATATAAAGTGCCATGATCGAAATGTATCGCTCTTTCAAAATGATAAAGACGTAGATACTAGAAAGACAAATTTACAAACGGCGAGAATGAAATACCAATTAGAGCAAAAAACTTTCAATTTACTAGAGGACCAAAGGGTTCAAATTGATCTTGTCGATGTCCCGCCGTTGGTAAGTGTTTACATAATTATGTGATTGATCTTCATCAAAGCACCATCAGCAAACAATTTGATGTTGTTAGACTATTTAAGAAAAATATGTGTTTTTGCTACTTTTACTTTGCAAAGTGACTTAATTGAAATGTTGATAACATTTAATGTAAATGAAAACAAAACTGAATCTTGAACAGGATATTTTTATACAGAATATTTCATGGTTAACAATTATTTCTTTACTAATTAAAATTTTTAACCGAATTGCATTTTGTGGTTTTTTTTTAAATGGGCTTAAGTCTCGAATGACGTAATAATTGATAAGATGTAATTAAATGAAAAAAAATATTTTGAATATCTTAAATATGTAATTTTATGCACGTCTTTTGCTCAGTAAGTTAAACAATCATATTCGTAGATTTATCATCTACTATTAGAATGAGAATGTATATTATTATCAATTTTATGCAAGAATCAAAGATTTATATAGGGGTCTGGACACGCATAGTCACCAAATTTCTTTATATTTCATGCATGGACACACCTAGGTGTAAAACGCAAAAAAACTGTCTAAAAATGGTTGGGGGGGGGTAACCTTTGCCATGGTAACTGAGACTAAAGATGGAAAAATAGCAAAACTTACATACTTTGAAGCCGTATTAGAAGGTTTTGCCCGCGAATATAAAATACCAAAGACATAAAACATTTGTCCTTTTGAATTTGACAGTTTTTATTTCATAAAAGAATATTGATAGAGAAACCACTATTTTTTAAATGTTACCATGGAAACCTTTAAAAATATTTGAAATCGGTTTTTGACGTTTTTGTTAGCGTTGAAATGGGAAATTATTAAAAATTTTCAATTTTTCTCACCAATTAATATCAATTATTTATACTTTATACGTGAATAATACACATTCAAAAATGCCTCAAAATATTAGAATTTACCTTATGTTTTAGCTTGTTACCATAGCAATGGTTCTCATTTTTTATTTTAAAATTTTTAATTGCACAATTATGATAATGCTTACAAAAAAAAAATATTTTTGCATTTTGAATTCAACCTAAATGATTTTTTTGTCGATTTTCTGATTTGTCACTTTTAAAATTTACTTTTCTTCATAAATGTATTTCTTTCTCTTGAAGAATGACAATTTTTAAAAAATAATGTGTATTCTATCCTGGAAACCCCAAAGTGTTTCCATTACTCAAAATATGTTTTCAAATAAGCATTGAAATGCCATTTTTATATCTTTACCGCCTGTTACCATGGCAACGGGACCAACAAATAAATCTTGTTAGGATTTTTCAATCAATAAAGTATATCAAACTGTAAAGTATGAAAAAAAATCCATGACTATGCGTGGCAATTGAATTTTGATTCTTACATAAAATTGATCTTAATATAATTATTTTGATCATGATTTGCGTAAAACAAACATCCACAAAAACTGAGTTTGTTTAAACATATAGATTTTTTCAGCACACAAATAGAAAATATTGTTATTCCCTACAATGAAAAAGTAAACTTTTTTTTTTAATTCTGTTGAATAGCATTTATAATTGTTCAATTGTAACTATGTGTTCACATATGTACCCTTCGCTAAAATGAATTAACTTTTAAATACAGAATATATCACCGAATACCAAGAAATATGTCAATGATACAAAAAAGGCAAACAATCCCGTTAACGAGAAAACATTGAGTGTAAGAATGCAATATGATATGTCATTAACATACCAAACATTGTATGATAAGTATTTCTTGGATAGTCAACCTTTGGATAAGGTTTAATAAACTGTTCTTAAACATGACTCGCCATTCTAGTATTACTTTCTCAAATACCAGGAACCGGGTATTTAAATCTCTTAAATTGTGACATTGACATTGTTTTGTAAAATGATTTAAACTCTTAAAATACATGGTATATCATTTAATTCCAAGAAGCATGCGAATTTTTCCAAAGAATAAGGGGAAACACCCTTTTCACCCCCCTCCCCCCCAAAAAAAACCAATGACTGTACGAATGTAAGAAAATACGTCATTAACATACCAAACATTCTAGATTGTATGATAAGGGTTTCTCGGGAAGTCAGCGAATTTTCCATAAACATGACTCGCATTTCTAATATTATTATCTCCGATACCACCAACCAGGTGTTTAAATGTTTTAATTGTATTTGTTTCAGATGGTTGCATATCAAGGCCAACGTACGTGTAGCATTCCATACATTGTATTAGACAATGCTTTATACTAGTAATGTTTAGCTTTGATCTTCTTACTGGTGACCATTCATCAAATGAAAGTGCCATGTTCGCAGCACTGTTAAGGTCTTACAACCTTAACCTACAAGAAAAAATACGGCGATGTGTAATTTTACATCACCCAAACAAAGAAGAAAATAAAATGATTTGCGATAATATAATCTGTACGAAAGTATAAAAGTACATATAACAATAACAATATAACAAATAGTGCTTTCCATTGAATCAGTTTATAACTTAAGAACATTTACATAACAATTAACAATATAAATCAACTACAAGGCACGTTCGAGAATGTTGGGTAGTATTTCAGTAAATATTTTTGGAAAGGTAAAACTTATAAAAGCCCCGGCGGGATTCGAACTCATGACTTACAGGTTCTTAGTTAACGCTCTAACCCATTGCTCTACGCTGTTAGGTAAGACCTTTGGGAGAGAAAATATTTATAAAATTGATTTTATTGTTTATTTCGAAAGGAAGTAGGTCACAATATGGAAGTGTCCAATACCATCTTAGAATTAAATGACGGAACTTGTATTGGAACTCTATAACGCCCCAAAATGAAATCTTAACGCATTTATTCCCAACATGTAAACAAGCTTGCTAACCGCTTTGTGATACTTTCAGGACTTTACTTTAAGTTGTGTTCAGCTTTTTTACAGGTTTTTCACTGCAGTTGACTTGTAGCTCTGGTTAAATATTTGAGAATAGGACATTTTAAATGTCATGTTCAATATGCCCTTAAATGGAGTGACCGTTTACTCTTTGAGATGAAATAAAAACTCAAATAGATCAATAAAAAGGTTAAGTAATCTTATTATGGATTTTCAAAGAGAAATATATACAGTTATAACTTAATAATTATATAAATTTTAGCTACACAGAGTTCCAAAGGAAGAAAAAAGGTCGTTGTCAACTGAGGTAAATATTTCATGTTGAAAATTTGCATTATTATACTCTAAATATGTATGCATAAAATAATGATCATCGTATTAGTTGCGTAGATGTCGACTAATCAGTACCATTACAGATCTGAGATATTATTGGCAATTAACGGATATTACAATATTCTACATTGTATGTAATTATTGTCTTTGTAGAACTCAACTCATATACAATGTATACATGTATGTATGCAACAGAAGTTTTTTGTTATTAAAGTTCATTTGAACTTTATGCACATGCAATTCTAAATTTCCTGATTTAGGTTGTTCAGTACAGACTATTGAAAATCAAACTTAAATATATTAAGGGGGCTGTATCTATGTACATCCGCGTTGACAATTAGAAATTATTTTTAATCAAATGAAAATTAAGATATTGCAGGAGTAATACATATACACTCAAGCACTGCTTATTTCTGTTGTATTGCTTTGAAATTTTAGTTGATTTTACTTCTTTTTTTCAAATTTTGATATGTGAGATTGATTGTTTCCAGGTTCGATTATTAATTAGAACTCTATTTTACGGAGAATACCAAAAATATCTTGGAAGAGGGAACTGGACAATACAGGAAATGATCAATCATTTTAGATCTAGTTGGATATTAGCGGAACCAAAGGTAAACAATGAAATTCACGATATAGTGGCTTCTCAACAGCATCGGCCCTCGAAAGAACTTCAGACATACAAAACTAACTATTCTAGCACTGAGAATATTAGTGCACAAACCGCTCGGGCATTTAGGCAAATAAAATATTTGCTTGCTCTCGATAACTTCTTCACACATTGCTTTCTAATTGTATTAACATGTGATTCGTCAACAACATATTTTATTGTCCGAGAAGTCAACAATGATAGCATACTGGTAAATCAACTCATTAGGTATATTATTCTACTCCGAACCATGCAATTGTGAAACTCCAAAACCGTGAATTATTTTGAACTTATTTATCATTTTTTTTAAAAATAATATTATCCTTTGCCATGCAATTAACTACAAATGATATACTTGATATAAACACGTAATATTTAGAATGTTAATGGCAGTTTTCTTGATACCGGTCAAGTAGAATATGTTTTAATATGAAAAATGTTTCTTAAAACACATGTTTGATATTTGTAATGTGGAATTGAAAAACTTCATCATTTAGGGATGCGAAGTATGGAGAACAGAGGCAGTAGATGGATGTCATCAAACACCAGTAAGTATGGGAAAACCATTCAATCTATATGGTGTATTTGACAGTGCACTGCAAAAATAATTATAGTTTTTCAAAATTAGGAAATCAGCAAAGAGTGTTCATGTTATTGGTTGACACGATCTCGAGCATATAAGTATAATTATAAGATAGTTTTGTAGCATTGATACAAGATGTGAAATAACAATGGGGGCAGCACTTATTTTTCTTTTAATTATGACGAAAACATGAGATACAAATCCAAACACGGATAACTTTCCGGATTTAAAAAATAATACATTTACATATGCGACACAAGATACATGTTGGACATACTTCATATACAATAAAGGAAAATTGAACAGGACTAACTTTTACATGTTAGATAACTATAATAAATGAGTGTCACTTAGTTTATCGGAGACTTTGCTTAAAAATGTACACGTATGATGCATCGCTTAACAAATAACAGACAGCTATTGATATTTATTTATGAGGTGTCCTATTCCGTCATTACTGTAACTTTAACGATTAGAATTACATATTTACATATTTAAAGAAAAAGAAGTAATCTTAAAAACAAAGAATACCTTTTAAATTTCTGTTGTAATTTAATTTTTTTAGATTCAGTGTTGTAGTATTTTTAAAGGAGACCCATTACTCTCCTCATTTATTAAATGTTCTCGTCTTGTTTTAGTTACAAAGAGCTCAAGCTGACCACTGGTTTGCATGGCAAAGGTTGAACGGAGTAACTCGAAATCTCATCAAACGAGTTCATGAAATTCCTGAACAGTATGGTTAAACTCTTTAAACACTGTACATGTATCTGCTTAGTATACGCATATGACGTAACTTATTTTAAAGGTGAAATAAGGCTACGTGTGGGTGTTTCATGCAATTGAGTTAATTAAAAAGTAATTTGCGGCTTCTACACAAAGGTGAAAATATATATTCATAATATCGTCATTATATGAAGTCAGCAATTTGGAGAACAAACAGCTTTTTTTTTTAAAGTTCCAATGCAAGGACTTAAGGTTTTTATAGAAAACTATTTTAGTATCATACGGCGCATAAAATTGTAAACATTTTTGATAAAACTGCACGATTGTAATTGTCAGCAATTCATTTGGTAATACTGTGTATATTATCAATTAAATTTCAAACAAAAATATAAGATTGCAATGACATGCACCTTTTTTCAAATTTCTGATGAAATGAATTTTTGCTTAGGAATTGAGCAGTGATAAGTATCGACTTCCTGTTTTATCTAAATCCACATAAGATTTCAAAATCATTCTCAGAGAGAGATACAGAGTGATACTGAGTGATACAGAGCAAGAGAAATTTATTTCATTTTAAAACTGGCGGTGGTATTTATTTTATTCATTGAATAATAGATATACATTCTAATAAAGCAAGTTAGTTGGTCATATGTATCTGCTATTTATAATTTGCAACTTGTTTTATGTCATTTTACCTTTTAACATAAACTACACTGAATGATATTTGTATTTGTTTGCGCCACCCCAATTTCTTTAAGAATTTATTTATATCTGTTACAAATGTATGTCATTAGATGGCATATTGGAAATGTCATTCTATAATATATAATATATTATATTATAACAACCAAGCACATGCGTGTCTTTGTAAAGAATGTCGATGCTCTGGACTTTATAATGTCAAAGTTAAAATATATGAATCATATCGTTCTAATCATGTATCTTAACCAATCGATAAGTGCATCATATTGTCCGTATATATTTTGAACATCGCAGTAAACAGCTTGCTTTAAAAGTTAACTTTATGATTCATGAAAGAACAATGTAAATATTCACAAATAAAGGCATTCACTTTCTGATATCATCGTTTGTAGTATAAACGATTTATCATTTATTAACTTAATATATAATTAAGTTAATAAATTGATAAATTAACCAATTCTCTGCTGAACTGAATGTTTTAAAGGTTTGTTCCCTCTTTGTACGACATACAAGATAACCATCCTTATCTTGGGGGCATTTCATTAAACAATCATGCTCAAAACGGAGCACTGTATGCAGTAGACCTGACAGACGTTGCAATGGATGCACAAACGGTAAATTCATATTTTTTTCATAACAGGATGATTTATTTCTGAATCGGGAGTAACAGTATATTGTTAATAATATTGTATATAATGCTATCATTTAATGTTTAAAAAACATTATCGTTTGCTTGATGTATGGGGCGTAATAATGATTGCATGTTATGCTCTTATATATATATATATATATATATATATATATATATATATATATATATATATATATATATATATATATATATATATATATATTTTAATACGTACATGATTATATGTTTAGCTAAATAATTCCTTTTGTTGGATATTCATTATTATTATTATTTTTAATGAAAGTTTTGTTTCACCTGATTAGAAAGAACTATAACATGATTTGCATATAATATACAACCAAATGAGTCTCACAAATGCCACAAATCTAAAAAGGAGCATTTAAAATTTCGGAAAGCGATGAAGAGATGAATGTGGAAAGAGTACAACTCTTCTTACATATTCTGACAAAATAACATGGATCGTAAACAAATATGGCAGGAAGCATTATTTCCTCTCTTATAGCCAGAAGTTCCGATAGCATTATTTACAGTATGGAAAGAAAAACTGATGCCTGTTGCTATAAACACACATGCTTGTCATGCAAATGGAAAGGTAATTAAAATCTATAATTTCTCTTGTGAACCATCTACTAAATATTATCTATTTCTATGCATCACAATTTTCAATGATTCATTATGTCCGACAATAAGATTTTTCTTTCATAAAGATACTAAACTATTTGGATGAAAACATCTTCAAAAAAGTTTGAAATAAGAAGTACATATTTATACCTTCATCATTTCATATGCGTATTATCTCACACTACAAGGTATTTAAGCCATCTACGTTAGGCACAGCTGAAGATACACGAGACTGGGTAAACGCAAGAATATGGTTCAACATGGTAGATGCTCAGTACCACCAATCGATCACCCATCTAGGTAATGGTCGTCTTGGTATCAATGTATACAATAATGATGCACGATCAACGGTGAGATGATGAAAGCAGAATAGCACATTAATGCCTCTTTAAAAGACGGTTTAAAGAAGTTGTTCATATGAGATATTCTTAAACTACATATCACTGATCTAGACTTGATTGTTTATGCTCATGCATTAGAATCTGATAGAGCTTTGAATACCATATAATATATATTTATTTTACAGTGCAGAAAATTCTTGAAAAATTGACATGCTGATTGCAGTCATATGTAATAAGATTATTTTTTAGAACAATAATAATTGTTGATAAAGTTATTTATATTGTACTTTTTAATGAAGTGTCAAAACTATTGAATAAATATAAACTTAAGGTAATTCATGCTATATTAAGTTAAAATACGCAAATACTAGTACAGGTAGATATGGAAATAAAAGATTTAAATGTTGAAGATCTAAGACAACTAAAAATCGATCAATATTCTAATGTTCTAATCTCATTAGGATTCACGCACCTACTGATGGATGGAGTAAGTGTTTGCATGCACAGAAATCTGTCAGAGAGACATCCTATATACAAGTTGCTCTTGCCTCATTTCCAGTACATGCATATCATAAACAAGTGAGTGCAAAAACATCATTTTATTTTGGTTTTATACTCTGTCCCAAGATATCCTGGATTCACATTTTGCTTGATTACTCGATATTTATAAATACCTCAGGGTTCAAACGATGTTCATTCAAAAGTATGAAAAATTTCCAAGATTTCTCCGTTGAAATCGCCCTCTAGCTGATCATGTTTCAATACATGGCTAAAAAATGTGATGTCTACGGGGATTTTGTATTGAAGTAGACCCGGATGATAACGTTAAAAAATTGCGCGAGGTATTCCGAGTATTTTCGAATGGAGAAAAGATGTAAACATTTCCCATTATAATTCTCCGTAAGAAATCTTTTTTCGTGCCTGTGAACTTTTATGAGTGAAAAATGGTAATATGTTAATGAAGATATTTTGGAAATATTCCCTTTCATCGATTTCAAATGCACTTCTTTCACATATATGTGTATTTTTATTCAAAATCGGCAAAATGTGCTGCATGAATATCATGGGACAGACTATAGTGTTTTGATTTGGAATAAAGTCACTCGCATATGTCACAGTGATGACATTTTTTTTTAGTTCTCAGTAAGTTTTATCCTTTGAATCTCTGTGTGCCAAACGCTAACTTAACTGTTTTTTATATTTATATTTACATGTACATCATATTTTTCTTTAGTTTTAGTCACTTATCATATTTACTAGGAATTTTTGATAGTTTCATTTGAATTGAGTACATGTAGGTGCTTTGTTGTTTGTTTATATTGAAATTGTTTAAATAAAAAATATCAAATTAATCCGTTCGCTATCAGTGTTTGTTGATTTCCTTGTTTGTTTGGTTTTTTTTTTGGGGTGGGTGGGTGGTTTTTTTGGGGGGTTTATTTAGGGGGGGGGGGGTAAATTTGAAATGTGCTGGAAATGTAAGAAGTATGAACAACGGGCATCGTAAGGATGAGATCAACACTATAATTTATCTGTGGATCGGAAAACTTATTAATATATTATACTAGTATATGTTCATGGGTTATTAAATTTAAGTTTAGTAATCAATAAAATAATGATCATTAAAAGAACACAATAAGAAAAACACACAAAGAAAAGATTCAATACTGATGGTTACTGTGTTTGGTTAGATGAGTAATAGCATAGCTTTCAATTGATCTTACTGCACAATTTTCCTCATAAAAGCTTATTCGTATATATTTATTCATATACTACTTTAATGTAACTTTTCTATGTTTCCTTTTGAAGGGACGCTCTATCAACATTGATTGAACCAGGGGGTTTCGTGGATGAAGATATGTACTTTGGACATATACATATGTTGAAACTCATATCCATTCTGTAAGCTGTAAAAGAAAAGCAATTTTGTTTCAAAGATTCTTGAAAAAGCTAAATGGTTATAATTTTCTTTCATATTATGTGTATCCATTCTTTTAGAAACAAGAAATGGACATATCAAAAAAATGGATCTATTCATGCTAGTCTGAATTTGAGAGAAGCAAATGTATCTATCATCTATCTATCTATCTATCTATCTATCTATCTATCTATCTATCTATCTATCTATCTATCTATCTTGTACAATATTATTCCATTTCCTTTCTTCATACACTTTTTAATAACTATTTCATAAAACATCTACATGTAAATCTAATTTTTACATGTTTCCATTTTAAATTAATTTTTCATTTTTGAATATAAAAAGGAAATACCGGGATATTTCTTCAAGGATGACGCTCTACATCTGCATGGGGCTATACAGGAATATGTCTCTGAATATACAACACACTATTACAAGAGTAAGTTAAGTAAAGTTAACTAAATTAGTATCTTAAAAATGTTCCAAATTACTTTCTTTGTAAAATAATCAAAAGGATAAGTAGAAAGTGTTATAGTATGACAAAAGCTGTTCTTGAAATTTTGTTAATTCGAATTCTAAATTTGAACCTTTTTAGATAGTGACCTGAATGTGCTTGGTGATCAAGAGATTCAAGCATTTAGAGAGGAACTTGTACGTCCGAGAATAATGAATGAGGGAGGAGGATGTGGAATAAATGTATTGCTCAAACAGATTTATTTTATTAATATAATCATGCACGCGTTAAAGGCTGGTTTTTGTTTACTATATGGTCTTAATTCAAATCAGCCTCGAGCCATGAATAATACATTGTACAATATACTGTTTATAGAGAAAACAACAATTTTGTTTTTCATAAATGATCAAATTCAAACATACATGCATATGGCACTAAATTACGTGTTTTTTAAATTTAGTGAACATTTAATAGAAAAATTTCACATATACATGTAATTGGTCGTACCCATGTAGTTGTATTTCAAACAGCTTATTTTTGGTGTTAACTATTTTGATATGTTTTTGATTTGTTTTGTTTTTTTTTTATTTTTAGGGTATTCCCGAATTTGACAACATCCAAAGCCTTGTCGATGTTTTGACAAATTTCATCTACATCTGTAGTGTGGAACATTCTGCGACAAATTTTCCTCAATATGACCAATATGCTTTTCCACCTAACTTTGCAGCAAAGTTACATGGCCACCCGGATGATGCAGCGGTAGTTCATTTCTTTGTAAATATTTCACACAAACACAACCAAACACATTTGAACGTCTTTGTTTTGACAACTACTTTAATTTTAGATTTGTTGTTGTCATGATGGTGCCTAACTAATGGTCTTAAAAACAGTTTAAGCTTTAACGATTGCTTAGAAAAAAGAATGTAGGCTGTTTCTCTTATCTCTGTCTCTTCCGTACTTGCTCATTACATTATTAAATGTTAGTAAATGAGTACTTTATAATGTAATGAATAATCGGTGTAGATACATTAACATGTAGGTTTTGATCATTGCAAAACTGATTTTTTGTACTGTGAATACATTGCAATTGAACATCTATCAAAACTTTTTTTCATGAATAATTTAAAGGACTCGTGTTTGTAAGGTCCATTAATTATATGTACATGTAATCATCATATTAGATTTTTAGGTATCCCGTTATTCTACATCTATTCTTATATAACATAATCTAAACGAATTACTCATATAAAACATTTTTTTTTTCATTTCTTGTATTGACCCGTCAATATCATTCTAAATTCAATGCCATGGTTTGGGACTCCTTGTGTCATTAAATTAATTTTACATATTTTTTGTTCTTATATAATATTTTGCAGACTTGGACATTTTTAAACAAAAACGCATTCAAACACGTATTCATACAATACATGTGTAGTGAATTTTTCAAGAGCAAATGTTAACATAATGGATTATTTTGATGTATTTTTATAATATGGTCTTAAATACTCAAAAACATCCAAATTGTCTTGAATATAAATGAATACTAGCATTTTAAAACTGTATATTTTGGGATGATCCTGTGATTTAGGAAATCTATGTCATTGAAAAGCTTTGAGGAAAATATTAGCATATTAGCAAGAGCATATTAAATATTTGTGTCGATAAGAAAAAAAATATTTTGATCTTCTGATTTCAACAAATATGGATCAGTCCTTTTTACCAGAGACGACATTAATTTTTGCAGTTTTAAGTTTTACCAATAGTAGTACTTTCTTCTACTTTAAGCAAGAATTATATGTCTTAAACATCTATTAAACAACACGTTCATGTTCTTTACCTAACAGATTGGTCTCAATGCCGGTATGCCTAACGGCAAGGAATTCTTCTCGGCGATTTCAATTATGAAGATTTTGACTCTTGTGCTTACTAATAGTCTAGGAAACTACAAATGTAGTTATTTGAAATCAATGGACATGGACGGAAGGGTTTTTGTGAAAAGGTTCGTAGATATACATATATATATATATATATATATATATATATATATATATATATATATATATATATATATATATATATAAATATTTTTTTTTTTTTTTTTTTTAAATGTTAATACATAATCTAACAAATGGCATTTGTTTTTAAAGTTTAACATTTTCATTAATTTGATTGAATTTTAGTTTTCAGAAAAACTTGGAAGTCATCCAAAAAGATATACATGATAGAAACGCCGCCATTATTAAAAGCAACAATAAAAACCAAGTCCAGGAATACACGTATGAATGGCTACTTCCAGATAGAGTTCTAAACTCCATTAGTATCTAACGGAAGCGTTTATATACACGTAGACTGTAAAATATGTAATTGGACAATCATTATAACTGATACAACTAAGCAACAGTTTACGAGAGCTTCATGGTCATATACCTAAACAATGTATATAACTTTGTCTTCACACGTGTAACATATCTGTTACCATTTTTTTGCAACATCTTTTGTCTTTCATGCTATTATAATAATAATAATTAAGGTCTTCGGTTTTCCAACGGAAAACCTTATTGTTTTCGTTCGGTTTCTTTTTCCCAATATTATTATTTTTTTCTTACAAAATTTGTGCACGCGATTTCTCGGAAATGGCTCGGCCGATTTTCATGAAAAAAAGACAATAACAAACCGCCAACCATCTCAAAACTTTTTGATCTAGTAGATATTGATCTTAACTTCATATTATTTTTTTTTGTTTTGATGACGTCATTTTCGTTCTTGAGATAATGACGTTTTAGCGATTTTCAGAGGGTCGGCTTGTCCAGGGATTTCCTCCTAAACGGATATTGAGTTAAAACTTTCAGGGATTTTAAACAAGAGATTGTAGATATGCTATTTGGAGTTCATATTTGCTTGCTTAAAAAGTGTTAAAGCTCGCCTGGTCCCGAAAATTGAGACTAAAAAAAAGTCGTAATTTTTCATGGTTTTCTTTGTTTATCTCCTTTCTGAAAAATAGTTTGTTAAGACATGTAATGTAAAAAAAGTTAATATCTACGAGACCCTTTGTTTAATATCGAGAAAAATTAGGGATCCACAGGGGTCTAAAGTCTATTACCTATAGCTTTTTACTGGGGAATATTTTGTAATAGATTATATAAGCAAAAATGTCCATCTTACTGTTATGTACCTATACAATATAATAATTTTCTCATGTGTTACGTAATTAGGGGTTTTTAGGGGTGAGAATATCAAAAATGTAATCACCTAAATCTCATAAAGGAAAAATATTTTAATAAGCTGTATAGAAGAAAATATGCTTATAATGATCTACTTAACAATTTTCAATCATCAAAGTTTCGTTAAACGGCCCTTATAAGATAATTAGGGGTCGGCCCCTAAAACGTTCATTCTGAGATATCTCAAGAACAATATCAATTTCTTAACACATTGAACAAAATATGTTTAGTTTTAAATGGTCTTTCATTCAATACCAAGAAAAAGGGGCAGGCCCCTAAAATTAGGGAACCAGAGAGGTCTAAAGTATTTTATTTTAAGTTATTTACTGGGGAATATTTTGTAGTAGATCAAAGAAGCAAAAATGTTTATCTTACTGTTTTGTACCCGTACAATATATCATTTTTTTCATGTGTTACGTAATAAGGGATTTTAGGGGTCATTATATCAAAACTTTCATCACCTATATCTCGTAAAGGAAAGATATCTTGATAAGCATTATAGAAGAAACGATGCTCATAATGATCTACTAAACAATATTCATTCATCAAAATTTCGTTATAAATAAGTAGAAAAGGGGTCGGCCCCTAAAACCTTCTTTCTCAGATATCTCAAGAACAATAACACTTTTCTAAACACTTGTTGAATAAAATATGTTAAGTTTTAAATGACCTTTCGTTCAATACCAAGAAAAAAGGACTGGCCCCTAAAGTTAGGGAACCAGAGGGTTGTAAAGTCTTTTATTTATAGATATTTACATGGGAATGTTTTGTAATAGATCATAGAAGCAAAAATGTTCATCTTACTGTTATGTACCCATACAATATAATATTTCCTCATGTGTTACGTAATTAGGGTTTTTAGGGGTCAGAATATCAAAATTTTCATCACCATTATCTCATAAAGGAAAAATGTTTTGATCAGCAGTATAGAAGAAAAGATGCTCATAATAATCTACTGAACAATATTTAAAAATCAAAATACGGAGATACGGGGTTGGCCCCTAAAACTTCTTTCTCAGATATCTCGAGAACAGTAACGAATGTCTGAACACTTGATGAACAAAATGTGTTAAGCTTTAAATGTTCTTTCATTTAATAACAAGAAAAAGGGGTTAGCCTCTAAAATTGGGGACCAATAGGGGTCTAAATCTATTCCAGATATCTTAAGAATGGAAACAAATTAACAAATTTCTAAACACTTGTTGAACAAACTTTGTTTAGTGTTATAAAACCTATTATTTAATATGAAGAAAAAGGGGATAGCCCCTCAAATTAGGAACCAAGTGAGATCTAAATGTGTCTAACTAAAGCTCTTACACTTGAAATAAAATAGTATCTGACCCTTAGAATGAATACCCCTTTCTTCTATTTTCAAATCATGTGTAGCTGTTAAAAAGCAAATTCAAGGTCATACATATATCTCAAGTTCTAAAATCGGACGGAAGACCTCCTCGTTGCTAGCAACGAAATTGTGTCTAGTTATTATTATTATTTTCATTATTATTTTTTTACTTCGGGGGGGGGGGGGGGGGGGAGGGGTTGAGAGAGAATTGGTGTCAATGTTTGGTTTAAAAATAGTCTAGAATTTCTTGTTTCGTGAGTAAACATATATTTTTGGATTTATGTAATCTGCATTCGTAATGTTATTTTTTTAAATGAAAAGTAAACAATTAAGTATATATTTTATAAACTGTTTATCCATTAAATGAAAAACACAAGAATTTATATTTTATTTTTGAGTGGATTAGAAAAACCCAATATGGAATATTAATGAAACTCAACCAGTAATGATTTAAAGCAAAATAAGCTGCAATTTTTATATCGAAAATTTTAATTGCGAAATTGTAATTTACTTCAAGACTGACCAAAAATTCTAAGGTTCATAAACTAAAGAAATCGCCTGTATGTTAACATGTATATGTTTATGTATGTGTATGTGCAGATTGATAGATATGTATGTGAGATTAATATATTTGTGAGAGTTGTGTTGAATAAAAAAGATAAAAAAAAATGTGTTAGTCATATTTTTAGGATAATTCACTTTAAAGGCCTTGATTGAAGCATATGATCATACTTTTTCGTCCTGAATATTGGTTTGATCAACATGTTTAAGAAGAATTTGTTTTCTTCTGATAAATGTTTAGGGTTTACTTGAATATCAGAAATGTTTAGATTACATGCAAAACATTTTCTTACTGCATGTTTTTGCAGCAAAATTAAATTGTTAAAAAATCCAGTTCATACTGATTTAGGAATTAATTAAGCCTCTGATATAAACAAGGTTAATTATATTGAAATAGAAATTAATGCAGGCAAGGAAATAAATGCTTTATAGCCATGGCGATATCAATATGCTTTTATCTCTAGGGAACATATTGCGAAATGTTGTTATCAAATAAACTTCGCGGACGCGGGAGTTTGATGGAACGTCACCTCACTCTGAGTCTAAATCTAGACAGCACATACATGTATACTGACATTGACAGTTTAATAAAAATCAAAAACAAAGGACAGTGATTACTTTTTATACATGTATTCATTGCAATTAATAATAGTATTACTTATCGTAGTTAATGTTCTAAGAGGGGCGTTCAATGAATAATGTCATCGTTGTTACAAATATAACACAATAAGATATTTTTGGTTATTTTTTCAATGGTTACCTTCAAAACATTCTCCTTTAACAGACACACATTATTCCAACCGATTTATCCAAGCTTTGAATGAATTCATATAATGTGTTTTTGGAAACTGTATTCATGTACAGATAAATGGTTTTTTCAATTTAGATATACAAATGGGAAGATGGACTATCATACATTTATGTCGACCGAATAATCGAGATTTGAAATAGCTTTAAACTTAAAACAGTATAATGGTGAATTTATAAATGTATGTTGTAATCACTATAGATGAATTGAATCAGTATCATTATGAATAATTTTTGTTTTTTATTTTTATCATTTACTCATTAAAACATGAAATTATTTACAAAGTAATATATTTTCTTTATCATTTTTGTTATAAATAAACAATTAACACTTACGTGTACTTAGAAACATGTGCGTATAAAAAAAATGAGGAAAAATGGAGAATATATATTTGAAATTGATCTTGACATTAAACCAGCTATAATAGCAAACTTTGATTTTTTTATTTATTTTTTTTTATGCAAAAAAACACTTACACGTATAAGACAAAAAATGGAGGAGTACGGTTTTTAAACAAATACTAATATATGTATACATCATTAACATTGAAGCATGTTAGAATCTGTACCCTCAACCCGTTGCTTGCAGGGGTCAGGAAGAATACTGTCTCTAGTTATATATATTTATCTGGGTTGAAGTCTCGCCATTTTCTCCATAACAAAATCTGTTGGTAAGACTTGATTAGGCGATTTTCTTTTGTTCACTTGAGGCAATATTTGTGGTCTGCTATCTAACAGAAATAGTTTATAAGATCGTAGATTTTATAACTTTGTGTTTCACAATTACCATTTGTGACGATCGTTTCTTTCATAAAATGACCATATTTGCGTTTGTGATTTATGGGATTGATATGAAGTATCTAAATTCTCAGTAATAATTGTATTACGATTCCAACCAATGGCGTGAAAAAAACCCCGTATGATTATTTTCTCTAATAATAGTTTTCATAGAAATTGTTTTAAGATATCTAAGACCAACCATCCCACGACTTGCCTGAGTGAACATCAAGTTTGATTATCTGAGAGCTCGAGGTTGCTTTGTTATCCATAAAGAGATATCCAAATATAATCAAACTGAAATAACATGTTGTGTTAAAACATGTTTGTTTAATTGAATTGAAGTATTGCACTAGAAATCAGATTGCAAAATTGTGCATTATGAACGATCTCTCGAAGTTAAAAAAATTTAAATTTTAAAAATTATATTTCTTGGTACGAATATTTTTTCACAGAAGTGTGACTCATTTCGAAGAAATCTTTTACAGAAGTGTGCCTCATTTCGAAGAAATCTTTCTCCATTTATCATATTCAAGTTTGAGTTTTGAGTTTAGTTGCATATTACGTTCACTTCAAAAGTTGTAGGTAATCCTTAAAATTGTATGTGTTTGATTGAAATTCACTGTTTTCTGCCGTTTTAATTCCTTCAAGTCGTAGAAATGTTCCCCTATTCTTTAAATTTAAGAAATGTTTTCGACAAACAAGGAAAGAAGGTATGTACATATTTATTTATAGTTATTGTAAGATCTCGTGTTAATATTTATTCCTGAATGCAATAGAGTAAAGATAATTTATTAAAAGAATTGCCGAATCTTTCTGAAATGCCACAAACAATTTAGAATGTTCAACTCTACAGTACGATTTTCCAACATTAATCTTGAAAATTCAAAATTCCAATGTTAGATTTCCGAACTTGGATTTTCAAACACTGTTAAGGTGGTATTTCTAAGATTATTCTTGAACTTTAGAATATCACACATTTCATCATTTCAGTTTTAGATGATTTCTTCTAAAGAAAGAAGTGCGTTTTACATATACGGGCAAATAATGCCTTAGTTCTATATCTCCACCGGAATTTGTATCTTTTTGAACAAGAATTCATCATATAAATCATTTTATTGTCTTCTAATCTGTATTCGACAGAGGAAAACATACATGTAGTAAAGCTCTATTTGACTTTAAAACAAATTTATAAGATCAGATATCTAATACCGTTAAATTTTGAGTAAAATCAATGTATTGTCAATATGTCAATCTAAAGGGTTTTGCAAAACCGCAAAACAAAACCGTGTTGTTTGTAGACTTTCATACACGTCATTATGTATATTGGGTTAACATGGTTTATAAAAATGACTTATTTGAAGAAAGTTTTATGAAATTTTGAAACTTATCAAAGGTCGCATCGTTGGATTATTTTCTAACAAGCACGCCATTTTTACCGAGAAAATTTTTCATATTTTGTCGGCAAAATGTAATAATGTGTTTTTATGCAAGTCTAATATTACCTGCACTTTCTATAAAAAGTTCGGGTATATTGTTGTTACCCTGGTCAGTCCGTCCGTCCGTTCGTCCGTCCGTCTGTCACGCTTTACTTTCTTAAACTGCTCTTACATCTTATAAACCAGCAAACTGAACTCTGGGAGTTTGATTTGGGGTGTTATGTTGTTATGTAAAAAGGTTTCAAAAATTCTCTGGTAGTCATGGGGGTCAAATAATAGGAAAAATGACGTTTTTTTTAAACAAAAAAACCCTGGTTCCTCAAACTCCTCTTTCATTTTCAACAGTAGACAAATCATCTCTTGGAATATGTTTTTGGGTGTTCTATAGATGCGCATTAAGGTTTCGGAAATTTCAATTTTGTTCCGGGTGTCATTTAGTGGCTGAAAAATGACGGTTTGTTTTTATACAAAGGGTCTCTTTTCAAAAACGTCAATTTTTTACAGTAGCCAAATGATCTTCAAGAATATGATTGGGGTGTCACGTTGATTTGTAATCAGGTTTCAGAATTTTTCTTATCAAGGGAGTCGGTGGGCAACCAAAAAAAAATGACGTTTTTTTTTGCAAAAAATATATTCCCAGCACTCCTCTTACAATTTATGCAGTAGTTATATCATCTTTTACGATATGATAAGGGTATTTTAAAGAATTAGATTTCATCCAGGGAGACAAATAGTAGCAGAAAATTGACGTTTATCACTTCTAAAAATTCTAGTTCCCAGAACTCCTCTTATGATTCAATGAATAGCCACATCATATCTTGGGATATGATATGTACTGTCCTATTATAGATGTGCAAAAAAGTTTATAAAAAATTAAATTTCATCCAGGGAGTCAGACAGTAGCACAAAAGTGATGTTAACCACTCCTAAAAAAGCCTAGTTCCCAGAACTCCTTCTATGATTTAATGAATAGCCACATCATCTATTGGGATATGACACTCAAGGGGCTGCCCTATATATGTGCAAATAGGTTTTAGAAATATAAATTTGTTTCTGATGGTGAGTAGTATCTGTAAAATGATGTTCCGTAATATAAAAAAAAACTAATTCCTGGACCTCCTCTTATCTCTTGTGATTAAATTATCATACCATAAGGTGCATAAGGAGGAAGAATATAAATACTGTCTAGGGGTGGGGTCACAAGCATTTTTATACCCGCATTTACTAAAGTGCAAGTTCCACCTGTCCGTCTGTCACGTTTTTCTTTTTCATACTGCTCTTACATTTTACTAATTACACTTATCATCTATTAAGCTAATAATTATTGTTTTGGGGTGTTTTGTTGATTTGTTATTGGGTTTTAGAAATTTCATTTTAATCATAAGGGTCAATTAGTGGCTCAAAAGTGACGTGTTTTTTGTGGTTTTTTTTCTTCAAAAAAAAACCTGGTTCCCATAACATTAATATGTTATACATTAGCCAAATCAACTCTTGGAATATGATTAGAGATATCCTATAAATGTACAATAAGGTTTCGGAAATTTGATTTTAACTCGTAGGTTCAATGGGTTGCTAAAATGACATTTTTTGTACAAAAAAAAACATGGTTCCCAAATCTCCTTGTACAATTATCAAAATTCATCTCTTGGAATATGAATGGGGCTGTCGTGCAGATGCGCAATAAGGTTTTGGAAATTTGATTTTCATTCAGAGGGTCAAATTGTGGCTAACAAATGACATTTATCCCCCAAAAAACATGCTTCCCAAAACTCCTCCTATAATATCCACAATAGCCTAATCATCTCTTGGAATATAAATAGGGGTATCTTGTAGATGCGCGATAAGGATTTGGTAATTTCTGTTGTATTCCAAGGTCAATTACCAGCTCAAAAATGACGTTTTTCCACAACAAAAACACCTAGTCCTCTAAATTCTTCTTACAATTTTCACATCAACCAATAGTCTCTTCGAACATTTTGAAGTAGCAAGCCAAAATCATCTTTTGGAATTTGATTGGTATTTTTCTCTAGATGTGCATCAATATTTTGGAAATTGCTTTTTAATCTTTTGAATAAACAAGATGTAATATATAATTGGGGCAATCATAAATTCTCCTTAATAAAGCAGGGTCATCATTGGGGTAGGTATTACCCATATTGGTCAAACTCTACATATGAATAAGATACAATACTTGATAATATATTTAGTTCAGGAAAGCCAGAGTCTCTCAAAGGGTGCATAACCTATATACCAGTTGATGCACAATGACACAAGGAGCAAGAATAAATATGGTTTAGGGGTGAGGATCATAACAGTTATCAAACTTTTTTATCATTCCCTATTTCATGGGGGGGGGGGGGGGGTTAAAACCAACTCCTGTGGGGCATGTCCTTTACACCATTTCATTCTAATAGTTTTTAAGATATTTGGGCATTTCCGGTGTTATGGGTGTCAGAGCCATCCCATAGGAATCAATGAGCATGTGATGCGCCATAACATAAGAAACAAAATATATATAGGGTTTAGAGGTGAAGAATGCAATGGTTTTCAAGATATATGAGATATGTGCTCATGTTCAGTTCTGGGGAAGATGGGGGTGATGACCCCAGGAGATGTCTTATAAATGTATCGTGAAATTATCAGAAAAAAATAAATGATTAAGGGATACAGATTTCAACCATTTTACAAGATATTTGATCAATTAGTAAGGATTAGAAAAAGAGGCAGGTTAAAATGATCACAGTAGTTTTGCCCAAATGAATATTATTAAATATACATCCATTTAATGTCAGTTTAACAGCTCATAAAGAAGTTGAACAAATAGTTGCAGGGCTATTACCCATGGATAAATAAAAAAAAAATAATCAGAATATTTTGTTAGCAATGAAAGCCTGTACATGTAACTGCAATAAAGAAAGTTGTAAACAGTGCAAAATAAATGTCATATTGCGCAATGATTTTCACTGCAGGACTGCTTTAACGATTTTAAAAGGTGGTATCAAACACAATATTTATGTTGATAAAAGTGCGTACTTTTATATTATATGTAGTTATATTTACTTTCACCGTTTTAGAATTAATTTTTTTTACAAATGAATATTTGGCCAAAAAAATAAGTTTTTAAAATTTTTGGAAACTTAAGGTAAAAATAAGATAAGCTCCAGCAGGATTCAAACTCTCTTCTTGCAGACACATTGTTAACGCTCTAATCCATTGCATTATGCTGTTAGGTAACATTATTTTGGGGGAAAATATGATATTTTATACTTAATTTGTTTCGTTCAATAAGGAGTACATCACAATATGTGGGTGTCCCATACCACCTTAAAGCTGAAAATTGTGCTTTTCATGGTTTATTACCTAATAAAATTGTGCAAGGGGTTTTAAAGAATAAAGTTATGAAAATACATGCAATATGTTACAATTAAATGATCTTTGAAGTTACAAAACATAGGTCTACAGGTTGCAATAGCGGGTACTAGTTTTACACAGCTCTTTGGTTAGATTGGTTTTACGTGGTGTACATGCATATATTTTTTTTGATATGCAGAATAGTATTAATTAACATGAATAAACGTTTCTTTTGTGGTGATATCGATCAGCTAAAGGAATTCATATTGTGCTAATTGGATTATCATTATGATGTTGACAAATACAGGTAAGTATAATACATGTAGTAGCGCAATATTATGAGACACCGGTATTCAAAACAGTTAAGTTTTACTTTCACTTTCTAAAATGTGATCTTCCTTTGCCAGCATACTGTATCATCATCTTTATTTAAATAAGCTTATCTACAGTTTCTGTCATTTTGCATGTAATTGCAAAAGTTATTTTTTTCATTTGTCAGACTTACACTATTGAGTTGACTCCATATTGACCCTGTAACATTTTGTATTACATTTGGGTATTAAATATCATGTTTATATGAGTTATGTTAGGGAGGAAAGGGAAAGGGGCCTTAACTATTCCCCATCCCCAGGATGTGTGGATTAGATACACATTTCTAGTGAGAATTATGTCATGCTGCAGCTTTTTTTTTTCCATTAAACCCCCTACCCCATCATCATACACCAGTATTAGAAAAAGAGTTCATGACTGTAATTTTCTTTTATTTTGCTTATTCTTTTCTGTCAAGAGATATGTGGTATGTCAAAATTTATGACTCAGGACAATTTGTGCATTTTAATCCTGATTGTTAACATACATGTATAGTTATATGTAAAAATTACATGTGATATTATACTAGGGATCCTGCAATCAATTGCAGAATTGCCAATCGGTTATTTATAACTCATTCTGACTGATTAATTTGTTAATCATTTTGAAAATAAAGACATTTCTAAATACATATATAACATATTATCAATATTTTTTGAAGATTGATTTTGTAACTATTTAGGGCCCCACTCTGCAGATGCCCTATAGTGATCATTCTGTCCAATTCTGCTGATCATGTCAAGATACATTCAAGACAAATTGGTCCCTGCCCCCTGGATCATCCCCCCCGAGTTGTTTTTAAACCACCGTCACCCCCTCTTCTGAAATAGGAAATGATAATACATTTTAATAACTGTTGAGACCCCTTCCCCTAAACCATATTCATTCTTCCTCCTTGTGTCATTGTACATCAATTGATGCATGTATATAGGTTATGCTCCTTTGAGACGCCCAGTGACTTTCCAGAGTTGGAACTAATCAAGTAACCTATCTTATTTATATGTAGTGTAATTCCTAGCCCTAGCCCAATGTTGACCCTGCTTTGTTTTTTACAGCAAGGTTTTTGTTGACTGACTTTACAATTTCTACAATTACATATAACATTTTGTTTATCTTTAAGACTAAAAAGCAATTTCCAAATTCTCTTTATGTACATCTGACATCATACAGAAAAAATTCCAATCAAGAAATGATTTTGCTACTGTAAAAATGTGAGAAGAGACTCTGAATTCCCCCCTCTTCCCCCCCCCCCCCCCCGAAAACATGAATAGTCGAATAGTCGATAGTGATAAACGTCAATTTTCAGTTACTATTTGACTCCCTGGATGAAATTTAAATTTTTATAAACCTTGTTGCACACCTATAGGACAGCCCCTATCATATCTCAAGAGATGACATAGGTACTGCATTAATTGTAAGAGGAGTTCTGGGAGCCACATTTATTTTGAAAAAAAACGTCATTTTTTGATGCCCACAGACCCCCGTGATAAAAACAAAAATTTTGAAACATGATTACACATCAGCATGACACCCCGAATCATATTCTAGAAGATCATTTGGCTACTGGCAAAAAAAATTGACTTTTTTTGAAACCAGACTTTTTGTAAAAAAAAAAAAGAAGTCATATTTCAGCCATTTAATGACCCCCAAAACAAAATTGAAATTTCCGAAACCTTATTGCCCATCTATAAGACACCCAAAAACATATTCCAAGAGATGATTTGTCTACTGTTGAAAATGTAAAAGGAGTTCGAGGAAGAAGGTTTTATTGGGGAAAAACGTCATTTTTTACCAATTATTTGACCCCCAGGACTACCAGAGAATTTTTGAAACCTTTTTACAAAAACAACATGACACCCCAAATCATACTCCAAGAGTTCAATTTATTGGTTTATAAGATGTAAGAGCAGTTTGAGAAAGTAAAATGTGACAGACGGACGGACAGACGGACAGACGGACGGATGGACGGAACAGGGTAACAACAATATACCCGCACTTTCTTTAGAAAGTGCGGGTATAATAAAGCAGACTGCTACGTAGTAATTTATGCCCTATTTCTCGAATTTGTTTAAATACATACTGGTCACAAATAGAGTATTTGCATTCAAAAAATATTTTTGAAGCTTTTTAAAGCTCAGTGAAGTAATGTGTAAATGTTAATTTATATCACACACATCGATTTGAACGGAGAAAGTTATACAAGATACTAGTCACTGGCTACGAGAGGAAATCTAAACATTAGTTACTGGCTACGAGATATAAGAATTACTGGCTATAAATTACTAGATATACTAATTATATCTAAATGAATTAAAAGAATTCTAATTAGCTACTAAATCCGGTGTTTGAAATGATCCATTTTTTAAAAAAATAAATGTACTTGATTTATGTAATATAATATTTTAAACCTACATCTGGTAATAACAAGATCATATAACGTCTACTTTGTCCTTCAAATGACATTGCTGTAATATTTGAATTTCTTTTACTGCTTTTGTTACCCTGACTGATACATATTTTTAAAAACAAATACTATTTTAAACATATTTTGATATTTGAAGTAACTGCATATGTAACGTGAACAAATCTGCTAGCGGCATTGATATAAACTTTAACGGGATGAATGACCATCTTTAAGTTCTCCTTTAAGGTAGGTTAAAGATGCTTAAAGGTAGCTTAAAGATGATCCTTAATCCACCTTTAATCTATCTCTGCTGCTTAAAAGAGGCTTAAAGATACTTTAAGGTGATTTAAAGAAAATGTAAAGATGTCTTTAAAAATATAGGATGTATATTTAAAAATATACATTTGCAATAGATTAAAGAAATTCAATGTTTAATGTGTATGATTTCTTAACTTTCGATTTTATAACAATCAATCTCATCATTTACCGTATTTCCTGCATGTTGCATGTTCATATGATGTGCACATACAGAGTGTCCCAGAATATCTGATATCATTTAAAATTCATATAAATTAAAAACAGGTGAATCTCGATAACTCGAACTTCAGGGGACAATGATTAAACTTCGAGAGATCAAGAGTTCGAGAGATCAAAAGTTTAAAAAAAATCCGGAAATTTTTGTTCCCATCATGTTTGTTCTAAAATTATAGTAGCTGGAAGTTTATATTCATAACATGGAATGATAGTCTAACATGGTTTCATTTGTATTGTCTGCTACTTGACATCAAATTCAACAATACAGAAATTAGTTTTGTGTTTATTTATTGTTTTTGTTAACTTATATTTTTTTTTAAAGTAGTTTGATCACAGAATAGTTTAAATAAAGACCGGTTTAATTTACCGTTAATTTCACAAGTTGTTGAAATTTATAGATCAGTTACAAATTAACTATCTACCCTTTGGAGGAAGCAATGGGTAGTGTCACTTCCGTAATTAACCAATTAACACTACCACGCTAGCCCCAGGGGTTCACTCGATCATCCAGGTAAAGTCCGTGCGGATCTAATTATACGCTTGATCAGTCGCATGTGTACACAGCCACCACTTCGAGTTATCAAGAGTCAAAAACAATGAAATATGTATAACGGGACCCAGGTTTTACTTCGAGAGATCAAGAACTTCGAGAGATCGGAGTTCGATAGATCAAGAGTAAATTTGCTAAGTTATATAGGGGAAAAATCGGGACCGTGATTTCACTTCGAGAGATCAAGAACTTCGAGAGATCGAAGTTCGAGCCATCGAGTGTCACCTGTACTTGTTTGGCCAAAACTTGTCAATTGTGACTCTAATAAAAAGTAAATAGTTTAATCTTTCCCTCAGTGTGCCATTCATTGAGTTATGATGTCACAAAATTACATCATATTTCTTTGGTTGAATTGATTTTTTTCAAGATGAATCGGACAAGAGAGCAGAATCTTCCGTTTTAAAACTGTATTTTCAAACACAGACTACAGATATAGTTGTACCAATTATGGAAAAAGAATACTTTGGACAAAAGCAACTCAACAAGCAACAAAATATCTAAATAGTGAAATTGTTTTAGAAAATTGGATCCGTACCATGGTTGCTGTAAGGAATTTTGCCCATCTAATTGACGTTGTTATGGATATCAGGACGTCATTTTGACATCTTTTTTTAGTTGTGTTTTTTAAGAAATAAATCTCAATTTGTCAAAAACTGAAATTTGTTGAGTGAAATTTTCCATGATATACAGTAATGAAAATGTCTTTGATTTCCTGTTAAAAAATACAAAGAGTAAATGGTATCAGATCGTTTGTGACACCCTGTATGATACAACCCTAATGTGACATATTATTACCACTTAATTAAACCCTTCGTTTGTGATAAATTATGCTTCACTTAGTCTCTGTTTTTTACTCTTACATTCATGACATTGTCTATAATTCATAAGATTATATAATCTATAATTTACAGATTATGTAAATAATTCAAAACCCAGGTTATAGAAATGAATTTATTGGGAATAAGTTAAATAAATCAAGATTTCTTTTATCGTATACATGGATAAAAAGACGTCAACACCTTTAGGATCACGGACGTGCACCTGGGCACAGGACACATCTGTCGTATATATCTTGTATATTCTGTGTTTGTTCCATGTTTTTTTCTCAAGTTGAGGAAACAATAGACTTTGTGTAAATAAACACAAACAAATGAAACCATGTCTAGACATAACACCCCCCCCCCTCCAAGCAATATCCCGTACAATTTAAAAGACAAGTAAGTCAAGCAACATAATAACATGTAGTTGCATTTTTTACATGTCAAACTGTTCCAGAATTAGATCTAGAAATATTTAAAATTGATGAATAGAATACATATCATAAACTTATTACAAAGAAAATCCTTTATTATTCATTCATTTTTTCTTTTTTCTAATAAGGTAACCGTATGAATTTTATAAACACCATTTATATAGTTTAGGTTTTGTGAATGTTTGTCATTTCACAAAAACACTCTCTGTATAAAACGTTTTTTTTTTATGGAGATGATGTTTTAGTCCGGTTCAATAAAATTATCTACAAATAAAATACCATGTGCAAACCGGCTCAATAAAGTTATATACAAAAAAAAAATACCATGTGCAAACCGGTTCAATAAAATTATATAAAAATAAAATACCATGTGCAAACCGGTTCAATAAAATTATATACAAATAAAATACCATGTGCAAACATTCCAACAATTGATTGTTTTCTACTTGGTATTATTTAGTCAAATATTTAGTGCAAAATCTTCATTCTAACTAAGTTAACTTTATTCCAGAGAGAGAGAGAGAGAGAGAGAGAGAGAGAGAGAGAGAGAGAGAGAAACTAGATCTATTGATAGGTTTATTATAGGAAACACATACTTTGATATAACTTCAAGCGCGGATCAAGAGAGAGGGTGATCCGTGGGCCTGAAGGCGTCGAAACAGGGGCAGCAATATATGAAAAATTGTTCGCATTAAATTTTATATTAACGGTGATCTGTGTTCATTATAGCATCGATTATAACGGTGACCCGCGCTCAATTGAGAGACGAAATGTGAACTCTATTGTTTACAAATGCAAAACTGAGGTATAGAGACCTTTTCCTGCATGGGTTGTGTTGACAATTAAGACACCATTTACAAATTTAAAGTTAAAGACGCTGAATTCCCTCCCCCATACAACTCTTACAAGAAAACATTGAAATTAATTTCATATGTTTAATATGAAATATGAAATTGTTTAGTTTGATCAAAGTTGACTTCAAGGCTACTTAAACACAGTTTAGGAAAACTTAAAGGAAGTGTAAATGCCACTTAAAATGCCTGAAGGCTACTTAAAGGTAGCTTAAAGGTGGCTTAAAGACGTTTGGACATTAAGGACCTATAAGCTCAATCTTGAAGGTGGCTTAAAGGTGACTTAAAGATGGTATATCTTTTACGGTTCTTTGAGTCACCTTCAAGACATCTTTAAGGACTTGCTTAAAAATGGTTTTCGCCCTTTGATTTCACAATGTCATATAACGCTTAAATGACTCAGATATAGCTTGTGATTTCGTCAGCTATCAGTACTTTCCATTAAATGCCCCTTTTCGGACATATTTGTCCAGAACATTTGAAGTAGCTACACATATAGATGGCAGATATATACTATTGTTGTTGTCGGTAATCCACATGATATTACACTTAAATACCTCAGATGTGTGTTTTCATCTCGTCAATTACTAGTACCTGTATGGAAACTGCAGATATATATATATATATATATATATATATATATATATATATATATATATATATATATATATATATATATATATATAGTTCATAAAAACTCTCTATCATCCACAAGATATTAAACATTAGTTACTCAGATATCTTTTTTTGATAGAGTATTTTCTCCTGAAATGCCACATTTTTGACATATTAGTCCAAGCATGTCAAGTAGCTGCATATATAGAGAACAACTATCGACTAACAACGTTTATGTAAATGCTTTATTAGGTTCTCCAAAAGATGTTAAACTAAACTAACTTACTCAGTTAAGTTACTCAGGTATCTCTTTTTGATATAGTCAGTTTCTTTTTAGTAAATATATATCGGATCATGATGGATATATTTTGCTTACATAATTATTAATTGATTAAAACGACTTTTTGAAGGAATTTATACATAATAATTATCTTGTGTGTTTTGCATTTAATTGGATTTTGTTAATTTAAACTACAGAAAGTATTGCAGCAAAGCATCAGACTAACTTGAGTGAATTTTTTTTCATTATTTTCAAGATGCTTGTATTTATTCCTAAAGAAAATATTTTCATTGCTTTAAGATGATGAGTCCTAACACAGTTTTACTCACCTTTATGGTGGTGAATTTGACAATGGTAAGTTTTTATCAAGAAATTGTTCAGATTGGCATCTGACATACATTTTTGATTGAATAGTAAATGATTGTACAAGAATTACCCTAAAACAACTTATCAATAAGCTATTTCCATTTTATTTCATTGTGTCACTGATACTTGATTATAACATCTTAAACTTCTTTGTGTAAGATAACGGGCAGTAGATATTGTTCCTGGTCGAAGGCAACAGCTGTCTCAGTCACTTGTTGTCCAAGAACAAAAGTTGATGTGGAAAAAAGAGCTAAGCTGAAAAATTGTGAATCTTTAGCCTTCATTCAGAATTGTTCGGAGCCGATGAGATTCAAATATCACTGTGTTATGAACGAAAATGAGAACGCTTTTTTTGAAGTATGTGCTCCAGAATATTACATTCTTGGTAAGTTTTCTTCAAAACAAATTCGTAATGAGAAAATAACTGGTGATATGTGAAATGTATATTAAGCAATCTCTTTGAAAGCATTAATTTCGTCTGTTGTTTGAATGTGTACTAGTTTACATAAAAACTATTAATATTATAAAAAATGGCCAATGTACTTATAAATGGGGATGGGGAATAATAAAAAAAAACAAACTGTGAACTAAATTGTATTTTATTTGGTTTAAAAAATGAAACTTGTACTTTTTGTTGAAAGAAAAAGAATAATATTCGAAGATGATCTTTGGTTGTTGATATACTCTTTTTTATAGAAATAGAAAAATAAAACAAAAACTTCAATCAAAACTCAATACATAGTTTATATCGTATATTAAGCACAGTAAATGTAAGTGTTGCAAACTAGCAAAACCGTTATGTTTGTAAAGTAAGACCTAAAACTTTTATCCTGAAAAATATGAGATAATCAATTCCTTTTTATTTAATTTCGATTTTAGCAGTACAAGATGACTTTTGTGACATACGGAGAAAGCTCACTATTTTGTATGTATCAATTTTGAAAGTTATTGAAATAATAAGGATAAATTTTACACATGCCTGATATTACATCGTTATCTCTTCTAACTTGATCAAAACTTTACGATAAGAATACTTTGACAGAGAAAGAGGTCTTGTTAAATTGGGAATCATGATAACCCCTAAGCTAAAACATTCTGTTCTTAACTCAGAAAACTAAATTAAGAAAGAAATACGTACTAAATGAATTACAAAATTAAAACTAGAAACAACTAATTTTAACTTTTATTATCATTTGGTTTCTAAGTCTGCGAATGGGTAATCATTGACATTTATATATTTAATTCATGCTTTTCGATACATTAAAAGCAAAACAAAATTCAACACTTTTTCTATACATTTTCCAAGAGCCTATTCTCAATCAAAATTTTGCAATTTAAACACCTTATGTATGCACCTTAATTTTGGTTGCAAAAATAACTGATAAATCGTAATTTGTTTACATCAAGGATGGACTTATTAAGTAGACAAAACAAATTGTTGGGGACGATTTGTTCTCATTACGTATCAAAAATTATAATATGGGTTATAAATATCAAGTTAAATAGCACAGTTATTATGGAGTAAATTTTAATATTGAAAAAGATAAATCATTGATTTCGAAACTATGTTTTAAATATTTTGTAAGGTTCACGTTACTGTTTTTATTGAAAGTACTATTTTTTCATTCTTAAAAGTTTTTAAAAATCAAATGAGGATTGTAAAAGATGCGTTTTGGTTAATATTCTCAGCATATCTTGCTAGATAATCTGACATTTTATGAAATGACAGTTGTTTATAAATCCATTGGAATTTATTTGCACATTTCTTCAAAAGTTATAGTTTTTGTTTTCACAAGTATGAGGACATTGTATTCTATGGTATATCTTTTTTTAAGTTATGTGAATTACAGGTCATCTTGATACAAACTTTTGCCACCTTTTAGCGATTACCGAAACTACTTCAAATTGTAATGTTAAAGTTTGTCGACAAAATGTTTAGAATAAATTTCAGAGAATGTTATAACCCAACAGAGTTTATAAAGGTTATACTTTTCAAAAAAGCATGTTAAGTCACGGTTTCTACTGTGCACAAGTTCATCATTTTATCTTTAAAATTTGCAATAATACCCTTCAAAAATGCATGTGCATACATGGAAAAAGATAATAAGGAAATATTGAATGTTTTATTTATGTATTATTTTAGTCCTGTTTTCTTCTATCTAAATTTAAATGTAAATCTTGAATTTTGGACTGATCGCCTTTTGCTTACGTGTTAAATAACGTCATTTGTTTTGGGGGGGGGGGGTTAAACTATCTTCAATCTCTCTTGGTCATCACGCACTTTTCATACGCAGTAATTTGTATTGATTACTGGCTGTCAGTGGGGCTTCTGTGTCGGCTGATTTACTCATGTGATATTCAATATAACCATGTGTAAACATCCGCCACAAAATAGTTCATGTACCTTTTAGCTCACCTGAGCTGGAAGCTCAAGTGAGCTTTTCTGATCACTTTTTGTCCGGCGTCCGTCTGTCTGTCCGTCTGTCTGTCTGTCCATAAACTTTTTACATTTTCGACTTCTTCTCCAGAACCACTGGGCCGATTTCAACCAAACTTGGCACAAAGCATCCTTAGGTAAAGGGGATTCAGGTTTGTTAAAATTAAGGGCCACACCCTCTTTCAAGGGGAGATAATTAAAAATCATTGAAAATTTGTTGGTATTTTTCAAAAATCTTCTTCTCAAAAACCATTAGGCCAGAAAAGCTGAAACTTGTGTGGAAGCATCCTCAGGTAGTGTAGATTCAAATTTATTCAAATCATGATCCCCGGGGGTAGGGTGGGGCCACAATGGGGGTCGAATTTTTACATAGGAATATATAGAGTAAATCTTTAAAAATCTTCTTCTCAAAAAACCATTAGGCCCGAAAAGCTGAAACTTGTGTGGAAGCATCCTCATGTAGTGTAGATTCAAGTTTTTTTCAAATCATGATTTCTGTGGGTAGGGTGGGACCACAATGGGGGGTCGAATTTTTTACATAGGAATATATAGAGTAAATATTTAAAAACATTCTTCTCTGAAACTAATCATCCAGGAAAGCTGAAACTTGTGTGGAAGCATCCTCAGGTAGTGTAGATTCAAGTTAGTTCAAATCATGATCCCCGTAGGTAGGGTGGGGCCACAATAGGGGGTTGAATTTTTACATAGGAATATATAGAGTAAATCTTTAAAAGTCTTCTTCTTATAAAACATTTGACAAGAAAAGCTGAAACTTGTGTGGAAGCATCCTCAGGTAGTGTAGATTCAAGTTTGTTTATATCATGATCCCTGTTGGTAGGGTGGGGCCACAATGGGGGGTTGAATTTTTACATAGGAATATATAGAGTAAATCTTTAAAAGTCTTCTTCTTATAAAACATTTGACCGGAAAAGCTGAAACTTGTGTGGAAGCATCCTCAGGTAGTGTAGATTTAAGTTTGTTCATATCATGATCCCCTTGGGCAGGGTGGGACCACAATGGGGGGTCGAATTTTTACATAGGAATAAATATAGAGTAAATCTTTAAAAATCTTCTCAAAAACCATTTGGCCAGAAAAGCTGAAACTTGTGTGGAAGCATCCTCATGTAGTGTAGATTCAAGTTTGTTCAAATCATGATCCCGTGGTGAAGGGTGGGGCCACAATGGGGAGGTCAAATTTTACATAATTTTTTTTGAGAAATTTTCAAAAATCTTCTCCTGAAGAACTATTTGGGCAGGAAAGCTGAAACTTATGTGGAAGCATCCTAAGGTAGTGTAGATTCAAATTTTGAAAATCATGACCCCCGGGCGTATGGTGGGGCCACAATAGGGGTCAAATTTTTACATATGAATATATAGAGTACATCTTTAAAAATCTTCTTCCCAAGAACCATTTGGCCAGGAAAGCTGAAACTTATGTGGAACCATCCTCAGGTAGTGTAGATTCAAAGTTGTGAAACTAATGCCCCGTGGAGTTATGGTGGGACCACAATGGGGGTCAAATTTTTACATAAGAATATATAGAGTAAATTTTTCAAAATCTTATTCTAAGAAACCAATCAGCCCGGAAAGCTGAAATTTATGTGGAAGCATCCTTATGTAATGTAGATTAAAAGTTGTAAAAATTATGATTCCCGGAGGTATGGTGGGGCCACAGTGGGGGGGGGGGGGGGGGAGGGGGATCAAATCAAATTTTTACATCGGAAGATATAGAGAAAAGTCTTTAAAAATCTTCTTCTATGAAATCATTTACCTAGAAAAGCTGAAACTTGTGTAGAAGACGCTTCTACAAATTAGGTAAGGGAGATTCAAAGTTGTGAAAACCATGAAAAACCATGATCCCCGTTTCTAATGTTGGGGCCATAATTGGGGGGGGGGGGGGTTCGAATTTTTAAATAGGAACATTTAGAGAAAAGTTTTTAAAAGTCTTCCTCTCAGAAACCAATCGGCCAGAAAAGCTCAAACTTTTGTGGAAGCATAATTAGAAAGGGTAGATTTAAGTTTGTTCAAATCATGATCCCCAGGGGTAGGATGGGATCACAATGGGTTGGGGAGGGGGTACACATTTTTACATAGGAATATATAGAAAAAAATCTTTTGAAATATTCTTCTAAAAACCATTTGCCTAGAAAAGCTGTAACTTTAGTGAAAGCAACCTCAGATAGTGTAGATTTAAATTTGTTAAAATCAAAATTTTGAGGAGTAATGGGCCACATTGGGGATTCAATTTTACAAAGGAAAACATTTTAATCATTAACAAAAACTGTAATGTTATCATATATGGTTTTACTTATACGCAAGCATTTTGACATATTGCTGATTCTTTAAAATTGTTAAGACTTTGGCCCCTGGACGATTCTTCGGCCTCACAGGGGGGTAAGAGTTTGATGTAAGTTTATATCCCATATATAAACAATTGTTTAGGATCATTTTAGAACTGCAATGCTCAACATGTGATATGACTATAAAATCATCCAGTTAGAAAAGGGACTTCATTATAGACATAAGAATATCCATGGGGGAAAATAGATTTTTAGTCATACAGTATCTATGTGTATTATACTACATTGTCCAGATATTTAGTATAATGACTCCATTAAGCTGATTTTATCATGCGAATTGTTTCTCAGGTGAGCGATGTGGCCTATGGGCCGCTTGTGTTTTGCTATAACAGTTTCAAATAATTTTCTACACAGACCGATTATTTAGAAAGATATAGACTTTCGCCTATTTACAGGCCTATTTACACCAGCAGAATCGGTCTCCTTTCAAATTTGGAAATATTAAAAGTAAATAAAAATAATTTCTTTATGGGCACACAAAAGAAAAGAACAAATTCAAATGCATGCTGCGATTGTTTAGAAAAGGGAACCATTTGGTTTCGTTCCCCGAATATTTAAGATAATTCAACCATCAAGTGCATCGATTGTAAACAAAATAAACTTCAGAAATAATAGTGAATAAAATATACACATGTACAGTCAAAACTGCCGAAGTGGTCACCCCTATTAAGCAGTCACCTTTCGTATACGGTCATTTTATTTCCTCCCGATTAAAAATCCTATATGATTGCCCTCTAAAGAACGGTCACCTGTCTAACGCGGTCAGCGGTCATCGTATTTTGAAACTGTACCTTTGACAGGCATTAGGCGGCCATTTTGGTCGGTCACATGATTTACACCCGGGGATTTTAAACATGGCTTTCGAAAGTCAGGTAACTAATGTACACAATAATTATACGCCTGAAGCAAAAGAAGCCAAATCAATCGATGTAATTATATAATTGGCAGTTCAGATACGAATGGCGAAAAAGTAAATTGTTTAAACATGTATTTACACTGTTTGTTTAATATATAACCTCATGAAATAGGTGTCAAAAATGACCGCGACGAGCCTAAAGAAAAATGATCGATTTAATAGTACGATTTTGAGTTCAGATACGGTCGGTTAAGAAATAATCATGTTGAAAAGTTTATTCAAGAGTTCATGGTCATGCCCAAATTTTGGTTAAAATTACAGATATTGATGATATGTTAACAGAATACAATATTAAGTGCAAATCTGGAATCACGAATGCAGACGGAAATAAGTGACTTTTTTAAAAAATTAAAAGAAATTAACAATTGCAAGCAAAATCCTTTGTTATGTAATTGCACTTATTTTTAAATATAATATATGCTATTAAATTCCAAATCAATAACTTTATTAATTATTTTGTTATTTTGATCAGTATGCTAAATTGCAAGTATAAAAAAACTTCCAATAATTGTTTAATAAGGTAATTGATTATAGTAAATTCCTAAGTCTCTATTCAAAGGTCACCTCTGTTAAGAGGTCACTTTGTGTACCTCCCAAAGGTGACTGCTTAATACAAGTTTGACTATATTTTTGGTTTGCCAAAACATTATGACCTTTATTAAAAGCGATGTCAAAGTTGTAATACATATCCGCCTCGACGTCAGGGGCGAATTTGATATGAAGTGACATAACGCGATACCCTTTTTATGCTGTTTGTTTTGTAAACAAGTTTCGTACATCATTTTTTCATTGAAATATGGCTTAAATGACCGGGAAATCTAATGCAATGTCTATTATTATACACATACTTAGCATAACCATCGTTTAAAAGCGGACACAAAATTAGATATAAAATCGGACCATTATTGGGTTTTCTTCCTTCACAATATTAATAGACAGTTAAGTTCTGACTCCACAACAATAATGCTCATGTATTCAAAATACATTGATATTCAAAGTTTAGTTTTATATAACAATCCGTTTAGCACTTAATAGGATGGTCTTTCAAAAGTGCTACATTTTATCAACATTGAAAATATTTTCAGGATCATAATCTTTTTCATTCTGGATCAGCTGTTTCATCCCTAGAGTGTTAGGTTTATTCTAATAATTGTTATTAGATTAATTATAATCTAATAAGATAATCATAGTCAAATATAACATTTTATAAATGCAGTTGTTTAAATTTCAATTTTTGCTCACCCGTGCTGTCATATCAAGTGAGCTAGCTTCTCTTATCATTTGTCGTCCAAAATCCGTATGTCTATAAACTTTTCACATTTTGGACTTCTTAGAAGTGATCACTTCTAATCAAGAAAATGCAATAAAAGGCTGGATAAACAAGCATTTTTGGCTCACCTGAGCGTTTCCGATCAAAATGTGTCTGTTCTTTGTCGTCGCTGTTGTTGTTGTCTTCATAAACTTTTCAAATTTTCATCTTCTTCTCAAGATCCACTGGGCCAATTTCAACCAAACTTGGCACAGAGCATCCTTGGGATAAGGGCTTTCAAGTTTGTTCAAATAAAGGGCCATGTCCCCTTAAAGGGGAGATGATTTAGAATTATTGAAATTTTGTAGGCTTTTTTTCGGTATCCTTAGGAAATGTAGATTCAAGTTTGTTCAAATCATGATCCACGGGGTAAGGGTTGGGCCACAGGTAAATATTGATGACTAAAATGTAATCTTAATTTTTTCGTTGTAGGTGCTTGTACAGAGTATAATACATATGGGGCTGTGATTCAGCCACATTATCGCTTGAAATGCAGCGACGTAGATCCGCAGTGTGCAGACCGCTATATATCTACAGATGCGTACCTTTGTAAGAAGTTATATACTTAATTTTTTTGGGCATTCAATATGCAATTTATAAATGTGATAACGAAACACACGCAGACAAATGGAAATAAAAGTAAATAAATGAACTGTTAACATGTAGTTCATGTATTTTAGGGTTATTTATATTCAGTATTTATATGATTATTTATTTAGTAAACGGGTCTCTTTCGTGAAACAAATCACACCAAAATTTCGGTTTTTTTTAATGTTTCAACAATTTTGATAATATATCATAACTTGTATATTAAAAAAACGCAAACATCAATACACCTTTTGAGGTTATGTTTCATAATCCGTGTCCGCTGATCATTTCGCTTCCTTGTGTACTTTTGCGTACAAATAGTTTGGTTTATTTAAGAGAAGAGAGACAATTGTAACTACCGAGTAAATCTGTTACACTTTCTCGTAATTGATTATCATTATTATTCTTTCAAAGTATTCTATTTTACGGCATTTGCAGCTTTTTGTGTATACAATAACATAATGTGTATATAAATATCAATTATATATCAGCTGAAAAAGTTTGGTATTCAATATCAAAAGATACAAACATCTTATGAGCTTCGATAAATAAAAATGAATGTATATCGTATACTCGTGTACTATCAACCTTAAATGATTTCCGAAAAGGAGTGTAGTATAAATTTTATAATACACACCCCTCTCTGGAGGTCTTCTATTGTTATATCACATCCTCTTTTATGAAAGTCATCGACTATTATGACTTTAAAATCGGCTTGCATCGTTCCGCTCCAATATCCAAGTTCAATTATTACGTCGACGTCAACTTTGTAAAAACAATTGGCGCAAATTGACAGGAATTGTACTGTAAGACACGATATTTGTTGAGAACAATAAATTTAATGATTCATTAAACATTTATTTTATTGTTACTTTGTATCTTTATAAAATTCATGACGTGACATATTTATTGCAATATATAAATATCTATATCTACTTAGTTTTGCAGTTTTATGCATGTTTTATTGTTATATTTCCTTTTTTTTTTTTGCTATTTTCTGCATGTAGATGAAGGCTGTTATAATATTGTGGAGAAAAACATGCACAGAATATTTACTGGGTTACAATTAAATACAACTGCACGCATTTGCAACAACCACTCAACGTTATCAGAGTGAGTAAACAGGATAATTACCCTCGGTCAACAGAATTGTCTAATCCGTTTCTTACAAGAGATATATACTTATATAGTTCTTGTAAATATATCATCTTTTCAATCCCAAACCCCAAGATTACAAACAATCTATTCGTATGCATTTTATTTATAAAGAACCGTTGTTAATGGAATGGAATTTGCAATTCATTTAATAAATATAATCTTAAATATCCAACAATTACAGGAGAAGAGAATCAGGCGATAGAAGATACTATATTTTAATTGGCTATTTATCGGTTGCTGCTACTGTTGTGGGGATTTTAATCTTAAGAAGAACATGCAAGTTGTCTTTTTACATATTTAATATTTTACAAGATTATAGGTTAAGGGACGATGTTAACTCAAAGGACAAAAATAACATTTATTAGTACATAGAAAACTACCACTCTCACATTTTTCACCTTTCTCTGTCGTTTTCTTTCTTACATTCCAATAGCAAGATCAATGTAAATATTTTCAAAATATACTCAATGGCCAATTTGTTCCTGATCATATTTTTTAGATAATTTATTTCTGATTGGTATTTAAAATATATTAGGCCAATGGTCATCTTTTTTTATTTTATATAAGCTGTCTGGCATTGCGTTTGTGCATTTTCATACTTCCTGTCATTCGATTATGCATTGGTATGTATAAGTACCAACACGCAATTTGCAAAACGATATTGCGATATTGATTTTAAAAATAACTTTTGTTGGCATTCATATAAATTATTAAAACTTAGTAAAGTAAACGCCATCCTTATTAGAGTCAATACATTATTATCAATATCTGACCTATTTTTGCAAGATGATATGACAATATAAACAGTCCAACATGGTCTAAAAGTAATTGTAAAACATTAAAATATAGTGAAAAAATACATATATTCTTCAATAACCTAAACATTTGTAATTTTTCCACAAAACTGTTTAGGTGCTAATGACGTGGAAAATAACAGCTATGAAAAAAGGAACATGCCAGGTACATATTTGTACTTTAAGTTATATTCTTGGACATAACATGTTTATTACATTTTCGGTTTTATTCAAGATTTTTAAAGGAAAAAAACCTTAACTCGACACCCTAACTTTATTATTAGATGAATGTTATTGTTGTAACTTTTAAAAATTTGAAAACATTAATGTCACGTTATTTCATAGATTTACACGTTGTTTTGCATAATACATTTGAAAAAGAATATTTCTTTAGAAAGAAGAAATAAATAAAGAAAGAAAGATGTCCTTACTCCAGTATTTCAAAAGGTAGCCCTTCGTTGATTTGTGTTCTTTTGAAATATCAACAAGATTGTAATGCATTTTTTTCAACATCATCAAAATGTGTTTTGTTTAGATATTTAACGAACAAGTTGTTTCTACAGTCTTATTTATCAAAACCAATTTCAATCATTTACTCAGTTATCTAAAGAGCAAAGATTATGTATTTTTTGTCAACTGGATGTTGAGGATGAGAATCCCTTTCTTTTTAAATGTTGATGTATCATGAATAAAGAAAACTGTACATAAAAAAATACTATTGGTATAAACCAAGTATGTATACATTATTACAATTATTGTCAACTAAAAATACTACTGAATTAAGTAATTTAGGAAAATATCTTCAGAAAGCAGAAACACTCAGAAATTTGTTTGTAATACATAAATAGTTAATACTTTGATGCATTTAATACGTATATTGTTACATATCATGTCTTACATTGTATATATATTATGTATTCTTTGTATCTGATGAGCCATTTGGCTTAAGGAATAAATAAACTAAGGACGTATCTAATTGTTGTCAATTAGATCAAATATCACAATAATTTTTATAACTGTCCCAAATGAGAATTTCAGATAAAGACTGTTTTGAAAAAGAAAAAACCATTTGGGGAAGCTGGTCACCCCCCCACCCCTTCCGATTTAATTTCCCCATTTAATGCATACATCATTTATTCATATATACATGCATATTTCTTAGCATATTTTAAACCAAAGTTGTCAGATCCAAGGTATCTGTTCGATGGTTCACACGCTCTACACTTTCCGCCATGATGTAAATTAGCCAGACTGCGTTCCTAAACAACCCGTTCGAGAAAAAATTCTTTCCATCAAAACTAAAATTGCATCAAATTGTTCCATTTTCTTATTAACTTTTTTATATTAACCAAGATAAAGATGTTCCATCCAAGGTATGACTATCTGTCCACGATGCATTATTAACTCGTCCTTCACGTTTCGCCATGACGTTAATTAGTCATACCGCGTTCTTGGTTACCCCCTTTTGGAAAGTTCTATTCCATTTTCTCGCGAAAGGTCGCGCTTCGCTAGCTTTATGTTAGTTAAAGTTTACATAGGCACATCCTTGAAAAAAAGCTAAGATAGATCTTCGTTAAAATTAAGACAATAAAGATGATATAATAACTTATCAATATCTAAAGATTTGACTAAAATAAATAGTTAAATGTATTCAATCATTATGAAAGCAATTCTTACATGAAATCAAGTGACAATTACAGGTAGCTTTATGGACAGTCGATTCTCATCGGCATTAACAAGAGTTCCATTTGAACAGTTGACAGATATTGGTACATGTAATTAAAAAGAGCTCTATGATTGATTATACTGTCATCCGACAGATCCCCCTTGTTTAGAGATCAATAAACACTTGCATATATTCTAGCCACTTTGATACTAAAGATCGACCTAATTAACAATTTGATATCTTAGTATTGCATTAGTAATAAGTTAAATTTTAATATTAAAAAAGCCTAGTTAGTTGAGGTTTAAAAACATATGAACGAAATAATTGGGAAAAATAAAATAATAAAATAAAATTTAGAAATAATTTGCGAAAGTTGGGAATGAAATCAAGAACTTCATATTAGATTTTATGCAAGGATGCAGCAACCTAAATACACATACGTTATAGATTAGCATATATCAGAATGTAAACCAATCCACCTTATTCCTTATATAGAATTTATATCATTTACACTGAAAAAACGCCTTAAAATTGCTTATCAAACCGTGAATGTCACCCTTGTGTCGAAATATTTTGAATAGTTGACAAATGATAAATACGACTGAGTTGCTTAGCAATCATTATTGTATTCTTTACATGGAGTCAAAACGGTTGACCAATTAATCGCGATACGCTTGTATAATACATATAAACGTCTTAGTCCAAGTTTTATAGAAATTGTGTATTCCTCGGTTTTTACGAGCAAGTTCGGCAGTAAATCATGAACTACCTTAAATTAATGCCATAGAATCTGCAGAATGATAAATGATCTCATTTTTTAGTTTGATTCATTTATCAGTGAAGAAATGTATAGATAACTTTTTATTCAAAAATTTGAATCATATCATTTTCAAGTATCTACTGTTAACAATCATTTGAACCTAATTGTAATTGAAGTAATAGAAGGTGGTATTTTCATTAAGTTGACACAAAGTTGATTGTTTAACTTTTTTGATAAATAAGAGGAATGAAATATAGTTTTTCAACAGATGGTATTTTTTATGTATTTTTTGTACATGTAATGGTAATTCTTGGCTTTTTCTATAGCCTAGTAAAAACTCAGTGTATGACATTGTTAAAAAGTTTTTTTCTTTTAAGGAAATCCAATGCAATGTTTTGGTGATTCAATTGTAAATGTATGGATTGTTTAAATGCATGTACATGTAATAAAGTTGTAACAAAGCATTTTTACAATAGATCCTTTAATTTTATGAACTGGACTACGCAAAATGAAATTCTAATTATAGATCTTTATTTTCAGAGAGATTTTGGCTTTTGTATAAGCCAAATTGAATCAAAACAACACAATATTGTCTTACCTAGGGTTTTTATTCGCAGAAAGTACATGTCTAGATTAACTATCAATATAAATTGCGATTGAAATAAAAAGTTGTTCTTAACTAGTAAAATAAAATGTTTTACCTAGTACATATTGTTCACTTACATAACTTGATTAATAAATGTAACAAAAACGTGGATATTATTTAAATTAAATTGGCGTAAACAGATACTGAGAGATACTACATTATTGCTGGTAAACGTTACTTGCAAAACTGAGACGTCTACTTTCGGTTCTGCTTAACAACCTTGTAAATGTCTTTACTTTAAGAAACGTGTTTTCTATGGAAACTAAAGCATGTTTTCACGGGAAAAAAAATGAGAATACAGAAAATTCTCAATTACAGCGATAAAGCAAGTGTCGAATGAAAATGAAATTCTTATTGTTGGATAGCTTAGGGATTTAAATTTGTAATCTGATAAAGAATTTAAATGGATAGCGAACCAAAACGATTTAACTAAATAAACCAGCATTTACGGTTGAGCCGGCGTTATATAGTACATTTTCTCCCTAGCCATCTTTCCCCCCGGAAAAATGGCTATATAGCAGTTTTTCCACCACGGAAAGCTGACTAAATAGTGGGTTTTCCACCTTTTTTTAGCCAAATTACCCCCACGAAAAGCCTACTATATAGTAGATTTTCCCCCTTTTTTACATTCTGGTCATGTTTATGGCGGACCATTCGTGGCGATTATTTGTAATAACTGATATGATATTAATTTCTCATAATAAAGGATAGTAATGGCATTTATTAATACATAGTATAAGATACATGGGGTTTTTACTCTGATATAAACAAAGGAACGCGCCTTCGTAACATTCCTGTGTCATTACCATTTATTTCATCTTTTGTTACACCTTATTGGAGCACCTTTTATTCGTATTTCGGAATACCTCGACTCTTTTCCCTCTATTCGATGCTTATCTACAGTTTTGACTTTGACGTTATGACCTGGACATTTTTCACAGAACACGTCAGCATACATTTAAGTGAAAATACGCCGGCTTGGAACTTTAATTTTGCCATGTATTATCATCCATGTATAAATTCCTCCCAGGAAACTAACCAATCTTGATTAATTTTGTAGAGGAAGGAATAAGAAGTGGAAATGTATTACTCCCTTCGTCCAAAAGGCTATAAATTTTAAACTAATACCGTTAGAATTGACGATTATAAATATAATTATATATTTCTAGATCTACTTCTAAATATCAAACGAGAGACAGGGTGCAATGATATGATGAGAAACTGAGGTGTTTTACTTCGATTGATTGGGTTCTAAATCATGGGTAAGGGGTATTATAATTGGTTATGTATTAAAGGCATGTGTAAAGTTAGTATTTACAATTTTGTTTTAAAGTCACGCATATTGATATTCATGTTTTTAAGCACATCTTTTTTACGAAACACAAGGTTTTATGATGTAAACAATTTTTTAGAATATGAAATGGCTTCACAACCAGAACAAAGTCGGTATCTTTGCTGGTTACTTCGGAAAATGTGAAATGGAGCCTAAACTAACTTATGTATACATTATCATTCACTGCATGCTAATTTTGAAAACAATGACATATAAAACAAGACATACGATTCACTTACCTAAAAATCTCACCATACTATTTATTTCATATTTTTGCAATAAAGATTTACTTGTTTACCATATTATTTCTTCGAACAATGAAACAAGGGTAACTGAAAATTAAAAAAATTAACACATTTTTTGTGATGAGCTGACTTATTTTTTGAAATATAAGCTTGTTCTTCTAATCAATTTGCAAGAAAAAATAAAAGTCGTGTATCAAGTGCGCTTTTGTTGATTATTCATTTTTGTTTTTTTGAATAAGAATTTATTGATTTATTTATCTAATTATTTATTATATCATTAGTCATTTATGAATTGTTAAATATTTTGAAGATTAATTAATTTACCCGCGTACATTTTTTAAATTTTTGATCGTAAATTCAAAAAGAAAAGACTGAATTAAACGTAATTTTCAACCATATTAAAAAAAGGGAATATATGAGTCAATGTGTTTTTTTTAATGATGTAGTTCTGTTGATATAAAATTGCAAAAAAATTAGATCTTAAAAATCAAGGAAATAAACAAAAATATCACGTAAGCTTTAATCGGACGCATGCAGCTGTAGGCACTGTAGTTATTACGAACGCTTTATTGGGACCCAGCTACATCTATGCAGCGTACACCTTACATCTGTAGTCATTACGGACGCTGTATTGGGACGCAGCTACATCTATCTACATAGCTATGCCATTCAGTCACCTTTCCAGACCATTCAGTTAACATTCAGTTGACTGAATGGCAGAGCTTCATCCTGTGTTTGTTAAACCCTTCACGTTAACATTCACGTTCTATTTCCGAAAATGTTCTGGAAAAAATATTTTCTTTGAACATGTACCTAGCATGCACATTCACTGTGCATTTCTAGTTTTGTTTTTAAAGTTCTCCTTAAAAGCAAACGATCTGCAACTCCAAACATATCTTGTATTACTTGTGGACTAACGTTTGTCTTCCCAAAATGTGTCGTTCAGCATTTTTCGTCTATTTCTATCTATCGGGTTTCTTTTCACTTGATTACATAATAATCGTCCAATTATTTTCAATGCTACTAGACTACTTTATCTCAAAATTTCTTTCTATGCGATTTTGGCAATTTCATATACTTAAAAATCGCTTAGAATTATTCAAGGTTTTTTTCATTTCATTAGTTATCGGTGCGCCTCCTCAAACGCTGATGTCGTCATTTTACCACGAGTTCACATGTAAACTTGTCACAAAATACGCAAAAAAAAACTTTGAAAAACTTTGTTATAATCAAATCATTTTTGGGGTACACAATAGAACAATTACCAATTCTAAATGTTTTTTTATTTGATTTTTTTTTTCGAAAAAAAACTCATCGGACTCGTAATTTTCCTTTTTTTTATGTTGACTTTTATTTTTCATTTTTTTTTTTTTTTGCCATTGCGCTGCATGTCGATTTTATGAACGAGTATGCTTTCATTTTTCTTATTTAATTTCATACGATATTTGATATAAAAAACATAAATTTAATGCAAATTATTTGATTTCTTTGTGGCACAAGTTTCATCTTCCTGTAACTCCGATTAACTGAATAACGACACTTGTCTATGCTATTTTGGGACAAACCTTGTATTTCCAAGTGTCTTAGCTAAACGATCGGGAAAACATAATTAGAAAAAAGGTATATTGATGTCTGATAATATGGCAGTTATTCAGTAATCAATAAACAATTCTCAAATATAATTATGAGATTAGTGCATCGTTTAGTTTCAGCAACTCTAGAATGCAACATATATTTTAAAACAATACATATTTGTAAGCATAATGTCACAGCTCATTGTCTCTATTGGTTTCAATTTCGAGCAGCATGGTCGCTCTTTATCAATCAAACTGGATATTAAAGGAACCAAAGGTAAAGAACGTTAATATTAACATGTAGTTTCATTGATAGATAATTTTAATTTTTTATATCTGTTAAGTAAATTGTGGGCGATAATTTAATTGTAATAATTCAAAGCATGACAATTTAGTTCAGAATATAAATAGGAATTGATGAAATCACAGATGTTTAAACATTTTACTGGGGTAATTTAATACTGTAGGCCTATACAGTATAATTAGATATGCTGATGCTAGTTATTTATTCCTTTTGAAATATTTTTTACATGTATAATTTAAACATAATTTAGAATGACTTTTAATCACCATCTATCGTCATAAATATTAAAAATACATTTTCAATTAAGATAGTTTCATTTGTACATAAAACATTAGGTTATTCACCTTTTAGTTCAGAAGTTATCAGGAGAGAGAGAGAGAGAGAGAGAGAGAGAGAGAGAGAGAGAGAGAGAGAGAGAGAGAGAGAAAGAGAGAGAGAGAGAGAGAGAAATTATTGACTTGCAGAAAAAACGAATATCTATAAATTATATCGATTTTTTTAAATTATAATTTACAGTTGACAGATTAAGGAATATTGACTGCTGAAACTATTCATTATTTCAGACTGTCCAAAATATCTGATGTTTTCCTGGTTTATATAAGAATTTTGACAGTTGACGTGCCTGGAAAACGTCAGAATTTCTACAGCTTTCAACTTGTGTCGACGTTTACAACTCAGTTTTAAATATATCCAAATCGAATCAAATGTTCAATTCACTTACTGTAACAAATAAATTGTGATTCCTATGGAACGCCTTGACTGTCTTATCATGGCAAAAATAAATTCGTTATCTGCTTATGTCGTTATGTGGTGTGCTTTTATCATTACGTGATGTGCTTAAATCATTATACGGTGTGCTTATATTATGTGGTGTGCTTTTATCGTTATGTAGTGTGCTTATATCATTATGTAGTGTGCTTATATCATTATGCAGTGTGCTTATATTATTATGTAGTGTGCTTATATTATTATGTAGTGTGCTTATATTATTACGTGTTGTGCTTTTATCGTTATGTAGTGTATTTATATCATTATGTAGTCTGCTAATACCATTATGTGGTGTGCTATTGTCATATTTTGGTGTGACTATATCATCATGTGGTGTGCTTACATGTATGTCATTTTGTGGTGCACTTTCGTCATTGTGGAGTGTACATTTAGCATTATTTGCTGTGCTTTGATCGTTACATATCGTGTATCTATTTTTGCGTATATGATGTGCTTTTTGCATTATTTGAAGATAAAGATTAGTAGTCTTTTACAAAAAACCAAATAGATTAGATATGGAAACTATTCTAGAAAAACTGGGATTGGGCTCTTTAACTAGAAGGTTTCAAGAAGAAAAGGTAACACCTGATATTGTATCAAAACTCTCAAAAGTTGAAATGCAAATTTTAGGAGTTGCTGATAGATCAGCCATGATGAAATAAGGAGTGGCTTGTATTCACCATGGAAGCAATCTTTTGGTACAAAGAAATTCTGGATACTTGATACCAGAAGATGTGTCGAACTTTTTGCTGGAATCTAAGTTCAAAATCACGGAAATATCTCAAATGTTAAATGTGTCAGAGAGCACAATTTACAGAAGGATGAGACAATGCAATCTTTCTGTATCAAAATATAACGATATATTAGATCATGAGCTGGATCAAATAATTTCTGAAATTGCTACAGAGTTTCCGAAATGTGGAGAAACAATGGTCAGAGAAATTCTTCGGCAAAAAGGTGTCCAGGTGAGAGAAGTTTCTCTTTTTTCAACATTTAAATTTGCAGATATGCTTTTTGATATGAATCTAACATGGAAAAACGCGTGACAAAAAAAGTTCATTACTGTATATTTACCTTTTGCAAATATGTTTCCTTACTCGAACCAATGAAATTTTCACATGATTTCGCTACCTTCAAAGCCCGAATGAATTAACAATGAAAGCATTTTATATTTAGAAAAATACCCACATATATATAAATAATTGTATAATATGGTCTGGAACAGCTGTACATACCAATTCTTTTAATCTTCGAATTCTGTTTCATATCATGTTAAACAACTGGATGTTTTTAAAACAGGTAACGAGAGCAAGACTGCGAGAGAGCTTACATTAAACAAATGGGGATAACATAAAAACCACAAATTGATCAGATGGAATTTCATAATCATTGGTGGTATCGATGGCTTCAGTAGGTTTGTCTTATTCCTTAATTGCACAGACAACAATAAGTCTGAGACAATTTTCAGTTGTTTCCAATGTGCTATACGAAGCACGGCTTGCCTTTAAGAATTCGCTCTGATAAAGGACTTGAGAACAAAGCTGCAGCTGAATATATGGTCAGAACTCGAGGAACAAACAGAGGAAACATGATAACTGGAAAAAGTGTCCACAATTTAAAGAATTGAGAGACTGTGGAGAGATGTGTATGAAGGAGTTCTCTGCTACTCTTATGAACTTTTTCATTATATGGAAGACGTACAACTGCTTGATATTTCGAATGAAATACATATGTTTTGTTTACATTATGTGTATCTGAAAAATATAGACGAAAAGCTTCAAATATGGAAAGAAGCATGGGCTAATCATAGATTACGCACTGTTAATACCTCGCCATTGCATATGTTTGCAGCCGGTATTATCAATAATCCAATTGACGTTTTAGATTCAAATTGGGAACAGTACAGTATGGTATTGAAGATAATACTGATGTTCAAAATCTTCACAATGTTAATAAAGGCCTATGCTTGATCCGCCTTCATATGCAGTAACAGATGGCACTCTATAAGAATTGCAACAACATGGTCCATATGATTGGCATGTGGAATTGATATTTTTCAAAAGGCTGTGGAAATTGTTGAAAGAAACAATAGGTTAACAATGTGATATACAATGTAAATAACACATTTTAGTTCACTTGCCACTGTCTGAAAGACCAAGATATCTTTTTTCCTAATCTGTTTGGCCCATTGACCCAAAATGACCAGATATTTTATGATGACAAAAGATACTGTACTGGCTCTTTATAATGGTCAATAAAAATAGTAAGATTAACAAAGCTTTGAGATTTGTTTTTATTATACTGCTTTTTGATAGAAAAAAAAATGTCATTCTTAATTGGTTTGAAAAAATAAACATAGGTACGGTAATCAAAGTTTACATAGATCACCGAGATGAAGGATCACCTTTATGAGATCGCCTTTATTATATCATACAAAAATGTATAATTTCATCATACAATATGAATTCTGTTATGTGATACTCTAATGTACCAGGTATTAAACAGTATTCACATTTTAAATTTAAAATATATAGAATTTTTCTTTCTTTATAAGTTTATAGGCAAAAAGATAATATACATGTATGTGTGTGCGTGTACATGTGTGCGTGCGTGCGTGCGTGTGTGGACCAGGAGACAGTTGGCTATATTATGGAATAAAGGTCCATAAAATTATATGTTGATGAAATCCTAACAAACAATTATTATCTAGCTTTCACTAAAATTAATACATCTAGTATAGTTTCCTCATTAAGCAAAGCTCTTCAGTTATTCACGAACTGCCAAAATCACAGCTACTGGTAAACACAATGAGATCATATCATTAGGGACGAGTGGTTTTGATTGTCAATCAATGTTACCTCATATAAACCTAATGCATTCAGTCCTCTTCGTAAATCATGCACAAATGCCCTTGGTGAAGAATTGTTAAACATCTCCTCAACTAAACTTGCTGATAGCATTCTTGACAAAGGTCCACTTTCGAGCATACTTAAAGCTTAATAAAATGCAAACATACATGTTATCATATTTCCAATCGACTGTCAAGCTGATTACAAGTACAAAACAATTCACTATTGTTATATATATATATATATATATATATATATATATATATATATATATATATATATATATATATATGTATATATACACTGCGTATGATATAGGGAAAATATTTGTTCCTGTTTTACTTTTGCCCATTTCGCCCATGTTGTCAACAAGTGAAATTAAGACTGCATGGGCAATTCAAATGTCTCAACTTTATTTCATATATCTCCTTTATCACAAATGTTAACTGTTTTTAGGTGAATTTCAAAACGGGCGAAACTGAATGCAAGTACATGAATAGAACGACAAAAATAAACATGGGGCAAAAATAATCCTGTATATGGTTTTCTATGCACAGATTCAGCAATTTTTGTCTGCTATCACACATACCCCTCACTTTAATCAACACATGTAATCTCTTACCCAATATCTTTCCAACTATTTCATAATTGTCCGAGTATTCCCGAACAGGATCAAAGTAATGCTCTTGTATCTGCCTCAATACCAAATTGAATGTAAAATATTTTCTGCAAGGTCCACCAAGGTCAACAGCATTCTGTAAAAAAGATATATGCATGTGGGTTTTTTTTTATACATCTATGCTTAATACTACACTACAGTTAAACTGCTAAAACTGTACGAATGTACCTAAATTCTAGAATAATATGTTAATGTTACATATCATTTGAAGGATTTCTATTTTCAATGAAGCATCTTTACAGTTGGGACCATAAGTTTTGTAAGCTAGTACAACTATTTGTAAAATCGCATAGACATTATTAAAAGTACCGTATGCAAAGTATTTATTTAACATGTAAAGGGGATTTGAAACATTCAAATAAGCACAGGTAACATTACAGTTGAAATCTTAAATAGAGATACAAGAGTCATTAAAATTCCCAGTAACAAAATTATCTTACTTCTTCATAAAATTGGACTTCCAATGTATTTCTGAGATCAACAATCTCTTTTATTTCAACAAATGCTGTCTCTACCAGGTTCTCTCTGTCCACCAAAATAAAATTGGTCGCTCCTTCTATTGTACTAATTTCAGATTCTAGTTTTCTGCCTTTAATAATTTTACTTGCGCAGTTTTCAAAATTTCAATTGGATCCTCAATCATTTTTTCTGAGCAAAATTTAATTATATTTGAAATAGTTTCATACTTCCATGAATCCGAATTTCCTGTTGATCCCACAAAGTCTGCATTAGGTACCTGTATGTATGATTCTGTCCTAGCTTCCGTTCTCGACGTTTCCGCTGTGTTTTCTGCTGTTGATACAATTGAACTGAATGGAATAACTGCTGGCTCTAAAACTGATACTGTCTCATTGGATCTAGGTACTGGGATTGCAAATGATGCAGAATTAGTTGATTGATCAGTATTATCTGTAGTAGTAAGGGCAGTATTATTAATGTCAAATACAGGATCAGGGAGATCATCTGAATGTTGAGATTCATGAGGCGAGGAGCATTCTATCACAATATTCATAGTCTGATCTGAACAGAGTTCCTTTTCTCGCACACATGTGTAAACATGGTCTCTGAGTTCATCTATCAGTATTATTTGTTCACAGTGACAACATCTTTCTGTAATGGTAGCAGAAGCTTCTGTTAACAAAGAATTGTCGGCCTCAAGAGACAATGCACGTTGTATGGGTCTGATGTAAAGTTTACTTTGACACCCCACAAAGGACTTCAGAACTTCTGGGGTTCTTCTACAAGAAATAACTTCTAAGTTTCTACAATTACTTATACATCTCATTATTTCAAACCCACAACAGTCACTCAGCTTACTGAACCCATCCTCACCAATTAATTTCTGCTAAAATAGCTCCTCTGTTTCATCTGCATTAAATTGGATCTTTTTGGGGCCAAGTCCCGCTTTAACTAGTGCAAGTTTTTCCTCTCTTGTTGTGACTTTCATTGCATCTGTTTCACTCAGACAAACAAATTCCTAGGTCCACGTTCTTCTTTTCTTCTGCTTTTTAATTCTTCCTGTAGATGTACCCCTCACTTGTCTGAATAAAGCTCGTATTTCATGCTGGTTATGCTGCTTGTTCTGAGATGGAAGTGATACTGCAAAAAGTGAAACATTGTTGTACAAAACAATTGACATACTTTTTATCATATGTGTATATTAACCACATGTAGGAATTAGACCCCCCCCCCTTCCCATTGATGATGAAGTTACCTTAACCCAGATCAGAGGCATGACTGGTAACATGTTGAAGACATATCTCAATGATCAATTTAAAATCACTTTGTATGCAGAACAAACAATAAGTAATGCTTATATTTACTGTTTAAATCACACCACCAGTTTTTATTAAGATTAAACACTGTTGAAACATATATATTTAAACCTATGTTTGTAAAAATTACAAGAGCAAAACTCTTTATTTTTAACCAAAGGTAAAATATACCCACTCTTCTAATTTGTGAAATTTTAAGAATATCTACCATCTAGTTCTTTTTAATGGACCATCTCAAAATACACGTAAATTGTATAGGTCTGTAGTGTATTAAATTAATCTAAATTGTACATACTACTGTGACATGCAGACTGCCATAGTTGTGTAAATGAAGTTAAACTTCTTTGTTGTTGTTTAGTGTCACTTATCGCAAAATTAATCAAATTATATCTTAAATGATTACTACTCCAATGCCTTTTCTACTTTCAGTTTGATAGAAAGGTTGATTTCCGTTGCGATCGGATCGTTTTTTGTTAAGTCATTCTTCAGTTTGGTTAAAGAATATTAACAAATTCAATTTCAGGTCTGCGAGTATTGTTAAAACAGCTTAGTTTTAATTAAATAGTTATTGAAATAAACCAGGGCACAGTCATGTATATAAATTTATTTCTTCCTTATCGCGTGCAACCTCCCATCCGAAAATCCCATATTACAAAAGTTATGTCCATCTGGGGGGGGGGGGGGGGGGGGGGGGGATGGGTTTCTAAATGAAGACTTGTAATTTAGAGGAATAAAATAAATTTAAAGAAATTTCAAAGGACGCCGAAATATTTGGTAGCACAAAGAAGGGAAATAATCGGAAAGTTTGCCCCCTTATGACCTTAGGCCTTTTTGTTTGTCCAGCAAAGGGAAACAACTCAATCCACTTTCTTTTTCTCAAAACTTTTTCTACAATGTGTGAAAAACCGCAAGGTTTTTGGTCAAGCAATTGGTAAACATTGATCTATAGGTTAATATATATGTTTCAAACTTCATTACTTAATCATAACTTTAAATCGAATTCATTCGTCTTTTAAACACGAGCACGTGAGCATACTTACTGCGTCTAAGCTCTTCTCTAAAACGTATCCTATCGCCGATTGTGGCGATTCCAAGCTTCGATAGATCCACATCGCTTAAACTTTTGCAAATATCAACGTTGTTTACGTTTGCCTCCGCAAAGTTATTTGCTAGATTTAGAAGATCTATGTTTCTTAAAATTAGTTTAACGTCTTCCATTTTACAAATGACCCGGATAATGTGACGTCATCATCATCATCATAACGAAGTTTGCACACACACACCACATAATAATGTTTGTACATAGCATAAGGATGTTTGTAAATGACGAAATGAACTAAAAAGTACATCGCGTAAAGAAAAAAGCATATCACATAATGATCTTTAAAAGTACATTTGGTAAAGACGGAACCACAACACATACTTAAAAAAGCACATGCCATTATGATAAATGCACATACCATTATGAAAACTGCACATCACATAAGGATGAATGCACATCAGATACTGTCAAATTTACATCACATAATGCCAAATGCACATCACATAATACTAAATGCAAATGCCATAATAATGAATGCACATCATATATACCATATATTGGTAACTGCACATCACATAACTGACGGAGTACATCTCATAATGATAAAAGCACACTGCATAAAGATATAAGCACACCACATTATGATTTATTGAAGTTAGGGTCGATATGTAGTCAAATCTTTCTTAAGCATCAACTGAATTCCTCGAACGGTGACCCCTGGTAATTCAATATAAATAAGAGGGGTTTTATTTCACTCACAACCACAGATGTCCCAATAAAAATTGACAACTGCACAACAATTGATCATGTGTTTGAATTTGCAATTCATTCTAGATTGAAGTAATTTAAAGTAAATTCAGACCGTATTTTGGTTATTCGAAACTTGTCTTTAGTCCGCTATCTATTTACTCTAGTAAACAAAAATAAATAAATAATGTAGAATTTTACATTTCAACGATGACATTATAAAATTGAACTCCATCTTTCAGCTTGTTTCTTTTTTTTTTTTAGGACAGTTCGAAAAAAAAAAACCCAACCGTTTAATTAACTTGGCAAACGTCATGACAGTACACTGCATAATGTCTAAAATTAACATAAATTATGTTTACTGGTTTATAGAGCCCTATTTTGCCTTGTTTAATTTTACGCCATTTTTAATCCGACCGTACATCACCATCATTACTAATAAATGTACATGTACCATTCTGATTTTCTTTTAATCTGCTCATTAAGCGTCTTGTAGTCAAAATGATCTCTTTCACTATAACGCTCACGCTGAATAGCAACAGCAGAACAATGGAGACTTCTTAGAATTTTCTAACCTTACTTCAAATAGGGGCATAAAATCCAGAATCTAAACAAGCGTATCAAATTTACATTTTCATTGATAGTGAAAACTAAGGCATGTTTTAGTTGAAAGCTTATATTTTACTTGTTTATTTTCTACTAGAAATATATCGTTGATTCAAACCTTGTCATTCAAACATTTCTTTGATCACTACTACATGTAGTAATATAAGTATACAATTTCACAGGATTGCATTCTGATATGCAGGTGGTTTTCAACTCAGCCTAGTATCTGGTCTAAAAGTTTGAAAAGTAAGTAATTCAACAACTCACCGGAATTCTGTGCCTACGGTTTTCTTATAAGTTTTTACGGAATTTAAAGCTCCAGGCAGACTTTTTCGAGCAAACGATCAACGTATGTTGGCGATTAAGACTCATATTCTCGAAACATTGCTTAAAATTTAAATATTTACGTAGAACACTGACATTTAGATTCGTAAGACGAAGACGACTCTGCTTTTGTATTTACTATAGTTGTCTTTATTGGTCATGACGCGACCCATTTAACCATTTTACAGTAGAGGTCGGCTTGTTAGATAAGTCCCTTGACTTCAGATTCTGTGGACTCGCTTTCGTGTCATTATCAAAAATGAATGAATATCATGTCATGTTCTTTTGAGAAATTGTACATTACAAAAATCACGTTTTTTTCTCATGGGTAAAAACCATTGAGAAGTGTTCACTGCCATTGCATTCGTACATTGTGACTGTGCTGAGCTTTTTGCCTTATCATTATTTGCTTGCCCTTATACTTTTTTTTTCTTTGTTAATACACTATTGAAAATGGGTAAAGACAGTCACCACAACAATAGCCATATAAATAACTATTAAAACAATGAATAGGGGAAAGGAAAAAAAAATCTGTGTCTGATAGTTAAGGTGTAAAACGCAATTGTCCCGCCTCCACCACGAATGCTACCGATATTTCCAGTTCCAATGATAGTGATCTATCAATTCACAATTTGAGCTCTATATTGAAAACTTTCGAAAGACCGGGGAATATGGAAAAAGTGAAGAAAGGGTTGGGCATATTTGACAATCAAAAAATCAAATCATGCATACTTGTAAGATTCCAGTCAAAATTAATCCAAATGAATAACAAAATCCAAGATCTTAAAAATGGATACGATGACATGAAACAATATTCAAGGAGAAATTGGCTGCAAATTTCAGTAATACAGGAACACGAAGGCAAAAATACTGACAAAGCGGTACTCAATGTAATAAACGGCAATATTCTTACAGATGCACAAGTTAAGTTAAATATGTCCAGAAATGAAAGGTCACACCGTGTTGGACCACATAGGGGTAAAAAACATAGGGATAATCATTGTCAAATTCTAAAGCTATCGTGATGATCACTTAGTGTTCACTAACAAGCAAAACCTGAAAAGTTAAAAAAAACAACCCTTCAAATTACAGCAGAATTTACATCAATGAGGCGCTTACCCGACACAGATCCAAACTATTTGCTGCTGTGCGAAAGCTTGCTAAGGAGAAAACCATTAAAAGTGCGTGGATTGCTGATGGCTGCATTAAAGCCAAACTTCTGGACAAAACCATCGTGTCAGTAACTTGTGAGAACGACGTCGGTCGTTTCATCCCTGGAGCTTCCGATGTGCTTCACAATTTCCTGGATAATGCAGCATCCACCAGAACTTCACCTCCGTTTCCACGTTTCTAGATGTTCCGTAAACACATTGTAAACAATAGCCACGTGTCTGTGTTTTTTGTTGTATATATCATGCGCTTTAAATCTTCTCAGTTAAACGCTTAACATTGTTGAGTCTGAGTCTGAATCTTCCAAATGTTTGAAATCTAATTTTTCCTCAAGGTGTTTCCAAATATATAAAAAAAAAAATAGCAAGCTGTTGCTACTTAAATTTATTCTTCTTATTTAAATATTCTGGAAATATTGTTGTAGCACAGATGGATTTTCTTGTTTATATATACAATGTACAGATAAATGGCCAAAAATTAAAATAATTGAGTGTATTTTGTATAAATTCCCAAGCTACAGAATCAAAAGCTTTCTCAAAATCTATCATAACTAATACCCCGGAATATAATGAATTTCTGTAAAAAACATCAGATCATAGATCAATCAGATTTTTGTTATTTTCCCCTATATATCTTCCAGAGATGAAACCTGTTTGATCACTACTAATAATTGTATTTAGAACAGTTTTTATCTTGCTTGCTATACATCCTGGCCCGATTTTGTATATAACATTGAGCAATGATAAAGGTCTCCAGTTACCAAGGGAGAATTTGCTCTTTCCCTCCTTGGGTATACAATTCTTCACATGTGTTATATATATTTTGACCAAGTATTGTACTTATTTTAAGCGCATATCCATTGAGTTTTAATTTCATAAATGCAGAAATAGAAAATCAGTTCAAACTACCAATAGTGTTTGTATATTTTCCCAAGTAGGGTGTGAATATGTCCTTTGATACATTTGACCATGCACTTAATATATATCACCTGTTGCAGAGTTAATATAAGGAAATCAAATCAACACATTGACAATATCTCTCCTCTTTGATTACACACAAACTTGTTGAAAATGCATTTTCGTGATCAACGAGATTTAATTTATAATACTTTTGTATAAAAACTTTTACTTACCAAATATTTTTTATTACTTCTAGTAACTATATGATACATATATCAATAATGTTAATATAAAAGAAACAACAACGTTGCTTTAACAAATATTAAACTGTCATTTCAGAAATATGAATAAGTTTGTGTTTTCAGTTCATTTGAACAGATAACACAAACTTAACTGTCCTTATGCTTTTCATTCACATAGTCAGCTCTTTCCCATGAGCTGGTACCCCTATTAACTCCTGGGTGAAGAGAGTGCACAATTACAGTAACTTGTCCAAGATTACAATGTTACCGCGATAGCGACAGACCTGGGGCCACCGTGTCCAAATCAGTCGAGGATATCAATTGCGCCAATACCTCTACTATATATTATGTAAAAATGATGATTTTTTATTATTCAATTAATGCTTTTGGAAAGATAATAGAATACAAATTACATTCCGTACTGCCCAGGTTAATATGTGTTATATCAAAAAAAATGTTACAATACTAAAGTTGGGAAATACATAAAAACTCGTTTATAACGAAATTCAAAGGTCCATAGAAAAAATTCGTTAAAGCCGTAATTCGTTATATGTTAAAATCAAATATTTTCCTTGTTTACAAAAAATGTCAATATAACCTTTTCACTTCAATTTTTAAATAGTAAATTCTACATAATATCAGAATTTAAGTATTTGATATTCGTACTTTTAATGTCATGCTTTTCAATGATATTTTTTCAACAATATCGTTCAACAATATCGGGTTAAAAATATCTGTCCATTTAAATGCGCTAAAAAATCATCAGAAATAAAGAAATGTCCATCTCTGGCATTTAAGTCGCCCATAAGACAAAAACATTTAGATTCATTTGTAATACTGATTGAATTGTTCTATTTCTTAAAAAAAAGAGTCAGGTGATGTATATTTACTACCTTCAGGTGGTACGTAAACAACGCCACACAATACAATATGTAAGTTGTCATGGGAATTTAGTAACACTTTGTCTAGTTTAAACAAAACACATATTTACAGCCTGAGTTTGCATCTGTTTTCATCATAAATGAAACATAACCCGGTATTTGAATATCGTCACAATCGTCGGTTTTGGTTTCAGTAAGACCTTTAACATCATAATTCGTAATACATTCTGTAAATTCTTGATAAATTAACTTATTTTTAACACCACATACATTTAAGGAGAGATACTTTAAGCCTTAGTCACAACTGGTCGTACGTGCTTCTACGGGTGGTCTACGGGTGGATTTTAATGAAAATCTTGCGAGACACGCAAGTGCATCTTACGTTTTAGAAGGACGTACGCTTTTCGTAAGCACGCACGGTAGATGTTGGATATGCACAACAATCACCACGGTTTCCTCGCGAGATCTGAAAACGTACGCTGCACTTGCGCTTTACTCTATGAACCCGTAAGATAACCGTACGATTTGACTTGCACGAATGACGTAAGGAGATCTCACTTGTCCCTTGCGTTACACGTACATTAACTGCAAGTCGTTTGTGCTCAGCATCAACATATAAATTAAACACACAGTACACGTACTTCATACTTACGTCATGCGTACACCAACTGCTCGTGGTGCGTGCGAATCGCCTATATGCAATATAGATATAAAAATGATTACTAAAAAAATCCCCATAAGGTTAAGAGAATCGACAGTTTTACCATTCATCAAAATCTAATCAAAGCTTCTATTAATCCCCCTATAAAACAAGAGCCAAACAAACAAATACGTTCCCTTTGACAAAACTGAAAAAGGTGGAAGGTGGAAGGCCTAAGAAGAAAAACAGGACAAGAATGAACTAGATATTGAAGTAGATTGTAGAGAAAAGACAAAAGATTTCCCAATCACTTTGACTTGCAAGCGTGTTAAGATAGAATCGTATACATTTTCGGAGTAATCGTGAGTCGCAAGGACGGTTCCTAGGGGCATCGCACGCTGCAAGTGATAACCCATCTCCAAACAAAATTGTATGTGACACATATGACTGGCACGTCAAACGTCCGTTTGTCTTACGTTGCACTCTCAATCACTTCCACGATTTTTCATTCTACGATCAGCTACGGGAGCTACGACTGTCAAACCCCGTAGCACACGCACGATCACCAAACACGCATGGCCAGTTGTGACTGAGGCTTAAAGTCACTCATCACAGGCCGTTCTCCAGTGGGTCCCTATCTACCAGAAGGAGTTGATCCTTGACGCTGCCTTTTGTTTGACTGTTGGTCACTTCGGACGCATGACCGGTTAGAGCGTTTTACTTCTCTCTTCAATTTCCGGGGGATGTTGCTCATTCACCCAGACATTCGATCTCTTCAGTTTCAGTGCCGTATGGGTCCGGATGAACTCCCTATCATTGTAATACGTAAATGTTGCCACAATATTACGTGGATGTTCACTTAACTCGTTCCATATGCCTATTCTCTGGACACGTTCGAAAGAGGTTTCGTAGTCAAGTTTGTATTTTTTCTAAATGAAATCCTGTAGCAGGGCTTCGGTATCTTCCTCTTTATTCCATGATTCCTGAGAAAACGCACAATGTTAGCCCTAATGGACCATGCCTTGAAATCCGTTATTGCTTTTTGCAGCTTTTCATTAGCGTCTTCCATTCTTCTCATTTTATCAACCATCCTATTTTTCGGATAGTTTTGTTTTTGAATTCACAGTTCTAAGATTTTCCTATTGTTATTTATTACGGTTCTATATGCTTCTGTTGTTTCCTTAAGGATTATGTTTACTCAGAGTTTGAGATTTCAAGAAATATTTTTACAAAATTCAATACCTGAAGTCAAAAATTGTTTTAAAAACACAAAATAACAATGTTGTAAAAAAATAAAATAAATATCCATGTTTTGTTCATTGACCTATTTGAAAGTGAAAAATAGCATCACAATAGTAGGGCTACAATGTACAATAAGTAGTTTTTTGTTCCTACTAGTGAATTTTTTTCGCCCCTGAGTAAACCTAATCCTTAACTAAATCGAACACTTCTAGTGAGGGCACATCGGATTCTAAGTTTTTGAATTCTAAATTCACACTTTTCACATCATCATCTAACTTGTTTGCTCGGGATTCCATTGAATCCATAGCACATCGAATTTCTCTTAAAGACAAAATTTCTCTCTAAATCGTGCTCAAACAATTTTCAAGATTATCATTTTTTAATTCAATGCTCGTAAGTTTTGTGTTCATTTGGAGTAGGAGGGTATGTACAGATTCTAATGTCACATCACCCTGAATATTTCCTTTTGGTTGACCATATACATTGTATGATTGCCTTTCTTTAAGAAGTCTTGACGTGTTCATTTCAGACATTATACAGCTGCAGTAATTCATTTTAATGCTAGTTTGTAATGTTTTGCATTTGTAGTATTAAAGCATAAATATACATAAGTGTACATAAGTTTCAGGACTAAGGTAATGAGACCACGGATCGCTGCACTAGTACTACACTATACATGTACAATATGCGGCTCAACCTAGACGTGAGTGAGTTGATCTCACGGACGCACACACGAATAAAAACATGTATAACAAGTTTTTTTGACAGCGTACATATTTCATACCACTATAATAAATTCAATATTTCGACAGAATTGGATCCTCATTCACAATACATATGCATAAATACAGTTCCCTTATAGCTGTTTAAGTCTTAGTATTTTTAGTTTTTACCGGAGCCCAAAACAACAACGACTTACCGGCTCGGTTACCTCTGACCACTCCCGAATCTTCGATCTTCCAGAATTGACTTAAATTAAAGAAAATGATTGTTCATTTAACAATTTTTCAGACTCTGAATGTATAAAACGGAATAGTGGCATTATATAATATGTAGTTAAATAATAACCACGATTCATAGGCCTTGTATAGACCAATTATAGACAATGTTAACATATTTCACAAACTGACCCTCATAAAAGGAGAAGTAGAAAACAAAACTAAAAAAATGTAATATTTCTAGAAATTTGTTCACTTTGTGATACTATGTCTAAATTATTTGTAGACTTGGTATAACAATTACCTAAGTAAAATTTGTAAATTTTGTTTTCATTCCTCAAATTATTCAGCCGCCTCTCACATTATCAAACCTAATCAATATAATTCATATGACCTTGATACGATACAAAATCACTAGTTTATAGTTCATGAATCCGAATTGTATTTACAAAAGCTTCATATATCAAGAAATAAGAAAATAATATTTATTAAAACTGTGTTTATCATATTATCCTAATATTTTTAGAGTCGCAATCTTCAAATGTCAATATGAAAATCTAGCTGATTGTTCAGCAGTTTTAGCTCAATGACAAATACAAACAATCGGTCATTATGTTCACATATCTTTTGATAATAACAAAATAGAATAAAGTCCACGGTCTTAGATAACCAGATCCTCTTTTTCTTTTTCGTGGTGCTTTTATATTTCTTTCAAGTTATCTTGGAAATACGAGACAAGTTTAAATCAAAAGTGTGGAATAGTGTCTGTGTTAGTTTTCTCTTCGTTTAAAACATTTTAAATTGAAAATAAGTACATAAGCCTCTTTAGAGGCTAAGTCTGCATTTATGAACATAATATTTATCATTTTGTACCATCGAATTCCAGTGGCGTAGCTAGAATTTATTTTAGTGTATTCAAAATCGACCCGGAAGTCTTAAGACCCATGCTCTGCAAATTTCTGTGTATTCATTTGCGTTTTTGCGTAAAGTGCGTTACGCCACTGAATTCAGAAATACATTTGTAGATTAATGAGACACACATCGTTTGTGGCTGATGACTTTAAAAGTTCTTGACTAATAGAGATATGATGAATCAGATTACATAAGCCAACTAGGCCAACACCCAATTAGTAGCATTGATATATATTCTCTTTAAAAATTTATCAATGCGTAACCTATCGTGATTAAAATATTTAATTACTCATTCAAGGTTAACTTCAACATATATATTAGACAGCATGCACAGCGGGCATTTAAACGCAGAATATGAAAAGCTAGAATCAATATTTAGGGTCGTCCGTTTCCAACGGAAGACCCTCTTGTTATTCTATTGTTATTCTATTGACTTTTCTACGCTTTATACAACCATCCACCAATATAAATTAAAGTCCCGTCTTTTTGACATCATTGATAACTGCTTTTTTTTTTTTAATAAAAATGGATCACGTAAATTTTCTTACCTTGTCATCGGTCATTTGCAACACTATTTTGTTTAAAGTCATTCGGATTGTGCACACAAGTACTCTGAAGTTTTTATTAAAAAGATGCTTGAGTTTCTGATGGATGTAGTTTTTGGAAATCAGGTCTTCCAACAATCTGTACCAATTGTGTCCCATTGTTAGCAGACCTATTTTTGTATTCATATGAAGCAGAATTTATTCAAAAACTTGTACGAGAAAAAAATAAATCACTCGCTGTGGCCTTCAACTCAACATTCAGATATATCGATAATCGACAAATTATCAATTATCAATTGTTACTTCCATACTTACGTCGATTCGATATATCCCAATGAACTTGAAATAAAAGATACCACAGAGTCTGCGTCATCTGTTTCATATTTAGATATTTTACTGGAAATGGACATTGATGGTAACCTAACAACAAAACTATGATAAACGTGATAACTTCAATTTTTCTATAGTCAACTTTCCTTACTTATGTAGCAATATACCTTCATCACCTGCATATGGTGTTTTTGTTTCTCAGTTAATTTGATACGCAAGGGCATGCTCTCCATATGACCAGTTTCTTAGGCGAGGCAAGCTACTGACAAACAAGTTGATAAAACAGGACTATCAACAGTTTCGTTTGAAGTCATCTTTTCGTAAGTTCTTTGGTCGATACAACAGCAAATACAATCTTCCACTGGGTCGCATGCTGACTGACGTTTTTCATACTAATTGTTAGATCATAATTAATCACCTACATTGTCTACAGACTTTTACGGTTTTTTCCCGATTACGACAAAGAGCACACGGCGGGTGTGATCGGTCTGCAGAGGATGCTTACTCCTCCATGGCACCTGATCCTACCTCTTTTTTGTTTTTAAGAGGTCCGTGTTTGCTCTGCTCCTGTTTTGTAATTTTCCTTTGGACTTTTGAATTTGAACACTGTTCGTTATCATCACATAACGGACGGACAACCCTCTTGTTTTTCTTCTGTTTCTTTTTATTATTATTTTATTTATTATTTTTTTTCTGACTCCTTCTCGGCTTTGTATCTCAAAAAGTTTTCATCCGATTTCAATGAAATTTTTAGGGCTTTTGTAAAGTGACCATGCCTCAAAGTTAATAAAGTTTCAGCGATTTGGCCACTGCCGTTCAAATTTTCCTTTTTTTGATCAAAATAAAATTTTAAAACAGTTTTCTATATTTTTTCATGCTAAATACAAGCCTGATATCCGTTTTAAATTTTGATTCCGCATTCTTGGTTAAGAAAATACTGTTATGTTCAAATTTTAATTAAATCGTACTTAAAATAATTCTATTATTGTTAAATCGTTCTTGAACACATTCGGATTTTTATTTGCTTAGTCATTCTTGAGATCGATAAGGTTTTTGTTAATTCGTACTCAGAAACATTCGGATTTTGTTAACTCGTAGCAAGAATTATTCGATTATTTTCTTTTTGTTTTATTTACGCATGTTATTAATATAAAGAACTCTGTTTCTTAGAGGAACTTCTAGCTTTACTTTCGACATTAACGGATGACCCAATCGTTGCTTTGCAACTAGCTTTGCTCTAGTTATCTTATATTAGATGATCCTCTGTATTTGACATCGTAGAAAATGCGCAAAGCGCCGAATCTCGCCGAGGTCAAAAATTGGCACTGAACTTTTTGGCAAAATTCTAACACGTTTTGTAAAATATCTTTTAATCTGTAAAACATGTAACGAAAAAGTTATTAAGTTTTACACGAGCTTTCATTTTATATCAATGAAAAAGGGGCTGGTTTTTCCATTAGGGCCAGGAGGGCTCTAAAGTCTTTTGATTATAACTCTTGAATGAGAAATAATTTGCTATTAATTATGGAAGCAAAAATGTTTATTGTACAGCTTTTATCTATACATTGCCCTATAAAAAATCATATGTTACGTAATTAGGGGTTTTAAGGGGCCAGATGTTCAAAACGTTGATCAATAATATCTGAAAAATGAGAAAATATTTTGAAAAGCTATGTATACAAACAGTTGCTCAGAATTATGTTCCTAACAATATGCTAGCTTAAAATTTTTAGTTCATGGTCCCAGTAGGGAGTAAGGGTCGGCCCCTAATACACATTTGTTCAGATATCTATAGAACAGTTAACAATTCCTGGACACTTGTTGAACAAAATATGTTTATAAGGGACCAAGAGGGCTCTAAAGTCTTCTTATAATAACTCTTCAAAAATAATTTGTTATTAATTATAGAAGCAAAAATGCTCATTGTACAGCTGTTTATCTAAACAGTACCATACTTAAATCATATGTTACGTAATTAGGAGTTTCAAGGGGCCAGAAGCCCAAAAATCTGATCATTAAAATCTAGAAAAGGAGAAATATTTTTAAAAGCAGTGTAGAACAAAAGTTGTTCAGAATAATGTTCTTAAGAATGCGATACCTACAACTTTTTTGTTGATGGCCCCGGTAAGGATTTTAAGGGTCGGCCCCTAAAAAACAGTTGTTCTGATATCTCGAAAACGGTCAAAAATTCGTGAACTCTTGTTGAACAAACTATGTTTATATTTACGAGACCTTTCATCTAATATCAAGAACATTCGGCTGACCCCTCAAATTAGGGTTCAGGAGTGCTACAAAGTCTTTTTATAATAACTCTTTCCTGAGCGATTATTTGCTATCAGTCATAGATGCAAAAGAAAGAGCTTATTACGCTGAATTAAAAACTGAAATCTGTTTTAAAATCAGATGATGCAATATAGAGATATTGGGGTTGAAAAATTGGTTTTTTCGGAAATCTTTATTCAACGTTCTTGGATACGGAAATAGTTTAAAATTCAAAGTTAAATTAATTCGTACCTAAAATAATTCGATAATTGCTAAGTTGCATTTGAACACATTCGGATTTTTTTTTGATAAGTCGTTCTTGGAATTGTTAAGATTTTTGTTCATTCGTACTTAGAATCATTTGGAATTTGTTAAGTCGTACCAAGAAGCTTTCGAATTTTTATCTTTTTGTTTCAGTTACACTTGTTATTGATTTTCGAAATCTGCTTCTTACAGGAACTTTCAACTTTACTTTCGACATTGACCGAAGACCCACTCGTTGCTTTACAACGAGCTTTGCTCTAGTTGTATTTTATATTTGTGTTTTTTTGAACTGTGGAATTCTTTAAACTACAGCAGATAAATGTATAACAAATATTGTGTGTAGAAACATTATAGAGTAATTAAGATTAAGATAAATGAAAATCTGAATTTTTTAACTGTTTTAGAGTGATAATTAAGTTCATCTTAATTTTACCTCATCGAACTCAGCAGCATGGTAAACGTATATTTACCTTTAAAATATCATCTCATTTTTATATTAAATCTTCTCCCAAAATTAGAGAAAAGGTTGTTTTCTTCTATGACGATAAAAACTGTGAAGTTGACGTAAAAAACTAAACAACCAATAGATCAATTAAAACATTTTAAAAAAATAATTAAACAATTCAATAAATTTTCACTTAAATACTGAAATATGACTAACTTGAATTGAAAAATGAAAAATGTCAAAATAATGTTTGCTCCATAATGATTTGTCATTTTTAATTTTATTAGATTAAGTTATGTTCGATAAATCTATTTAGAAGTTTCTCTGTCATATTTATGAATTAAATCTTTGACATATGACTTTGATTAAAAAAGGGTCGTCAAGTTATTCGAATACATTTCAAAATGGGAATTAAAATTGGTTACCAATGTGCAGGTTCATTTGAAATTGTAGTTAAAACGTGTAATAATATGGACTGTTATCAAGTGATTCAAAAATGGTGTTTAGATTTACTATGCATAGAAGATACCCGGAAGTATTTTTCATACAAATCTTTGGAAACCTTCCAGACATTGGGATGTCACAATCACTTCCTTGTTTGCTCTCATGCTATTTCACTGCAAACAAAATTAGATTTCAAATAACAGACATGTATATATTTATTGAATTTTATCTATCTAAACAATTTTGATCGTAATGGAAAGCAATATTTATTTGTTAAGTCTTTCAATGCGCTATAAATTGAATTTCATGTCACCTGAGAAATTGATTATATTGTGTATTTGTAAATTTCTATGTTCAATACAATATTAACAAACGAAATTTTTAAAGCTCTGCATAAGGATTGGTGTCATTAGCATATCAATATGTATCTATAATTATGGGGATGGCACCTAAATTAAAGGTAACTTGATATCGCGTCTCCTTGGCCGTGCATTTGTTTTTAATTTTGCACGTATATAAGGACTAAAATAGTATCATTTAAACACATTATCCTATTACTTAAAGAAGTGTATGTCAAAATGGGTAATATCTTTAAAAATAATGTACATGCAGAAAATATCTCCGTATCACTACCACAGAACGATGAACAAGTTGACACTAGACAACGTAATTTACAGGAAGCAAGGAGTAAATACCAACTGGAGCAACACACATTTGGTCTAACGGCTGTCCAACAGCGATTGGTGAAAATTGTTAATTTACCCCCAATGGTGAGTAAATTTAATTGCAATGTAAATTAAATGGCCTTATAATACATATTTGGACGCGAGTTATTCATGTTTTTGATATTACGAAGAATTTATAACAGCTATACACTTCATGCTATACATGTATTAGGTTTTGACTGCTCACAAATAGCTTTTTTTTTCATTTCTATCAATGATATGCCTGCCTTTGTTTAATTTTACCAATAAAATGTTTTTTGTGGTAGCTCAAATGATTATGAAGATGAATGTAGCAGATATTTTAGAAAAAAAAAACCTAATCGCTTCATTTTAGAAAAATTACAAACCAAAATCTCATGACAAATATTTTATTGGCTTTCAATTAATTATTATTATTTACATGTATAGTATAGTATCAATCAAATAGGGGGTAATTGAAAGAGGTATTATTGAACAATATCAACATGGTGTTTTATTAGTATTTAGATAAGCAAAAAGCAAAAGTTATTTCTAAGATATTTTTAACAAATGTCATATTGGCAGAAATAAATTTTGACCGTTAGTGATTTGGTTTGATTTTACACGCCGACACATGTCGTTTGATTTTGTCATTAATTAAACTGGTTATATTCAGTTTTGCTCGCAGACTGCTTACCGATTAACTATATTAAAAAATCATCTTGAGAATTTAAAAATCCGGTCTTGATAAAAAAAATATTTGAAATGGATTCCAAGCAAAGAATTTTGATCACAAAATAAACCTATAGAGATGAAGTTTAAGGTTCTCTGGGTTTTAAAGGAGAAAGAGGCATTTTATATTCTTTTAAAAGGTTAGTGATTATAATTAACGTTTGGGTACATGTATATATAATCATGAATGTGAAAAAGAAGACGTAACAGGCATATTTATTTTATCTTGCTATTTTTTTAACTACTGGTATCGATCAGACCATGTTTCTCATTTCGGTTATATGTAGCTTGTTCCTGAATCAATTTAATTCTATTCATTTCAATCCATTTTTTGTAGTTAAGCAAGCTACCAAATGAAGAGAGCCAATCTTTGTATTTCAAGGTAATTATTAGGCCCCTGCTCTGTTGATGCACTATAGTTATCAGTTTGTCTGTCCGTCCGTCTGTTTTCCCTCATAACTTGACCGAAACATACTTTCTCTCCTTTTGGCCTAATCCAGTTTAGACTTTACCCAGGGAGTGCCTTGTGGTAAAGAATGTGCAGTGGCATTTAACCACGTTTCTAGGTCAAAGGTTAAGATCTTATTAGACCTCTTTCACTTCACTAGATACACTTCCATTGATAAAAAGTTGTTAGGACCAAGGTCAAGGTCATATCAGACCCCTGTGAAATTAAAATTCTTTTGAGAAATATACATTCCATTCCTTTAACCTATCTAGCTCATGCTTCATATAGAGTGCTCGTGAGGAGAGAGTGTTCAGTTACCTTAAACAATGTTTCTAGGTGAGGTACCTTAAGTTTTAAATTTCTTTGAATTTCTATTTGCACTATAGATTTACCCTCCTTAGCCTAATCTAGCTCAGACTTTACCAAAAAAATGTTTAAAGGTACGGAGTGTGCAGTGATAATGAATCAAAGTTCTTTGTCAAATATCAAGATCATAAAGAACTTTGTATAAATTCGTCGTCTTGTTTGATCCCATTTGCTATATATACAGTCAACTACAATCACGAAATGAGTGAATATAAAACAAAATGTGATTTTATTTGTTGTCGACCAAACTATGATAAAACAATATTTCTGGGGGGGGGGGGGGGTTGTTTGTTTTTTTTTTATCATTTGAAATTAAACAGTTTAAATAACAATATCAGCATCACGTCAGTATATTTTGCAATATACGAATCGTTTGATTACAGATCCGTTTTGGAGTCCAATATGTATTTTATACGCTTTATGCTCTGTTTCAACGTTTGGTTGGTTGTGGGAGACAATGGACAATTGATCGAATGATCCAACATTTCAGATTCCCCTGTCTACTGAAGGAACCAAAGGTAAGCGATATATATATATATATATATATATATATATATATATATATATATATATATATATATATATATATATATATATATACCCTTCAGTACGGGCAGGTAAATGTCAATTTGAGAGTTATTGCAATGTTTGTGCTTATTATATGTATATATCTATGCAATGTGTATCATTCTGATCCTCTCAAACTATCGTTTAACTGTATTCCACCTGTATCTCAAACGACTGTGTAGTGAGCGACCTTGTGCTATATATATATATATATATATATATATATATATATATATATATATATATATATATATATATATATATATTTCTCTATGCTTGTGTCCATGAAAGAGACACATACAGGGCTACTATCGTGAAAGTTGACAAAACAATCCTATCCTATCCTATATCCTGTATCCTGCATCCTATCCTGCAAATAAGCTATATCCTATGATATCCTATCCCATACCATCCAGATATCGAAGTAAAAGTTAAACAAAACGAAATTTGAGAAAGAAATAATTTGATCAACTAATGAAGTAATTAAAACATAAAACGGAACATTCTTAGAACGGGGTAACTTAATATTTACCTGTAAAACGATGAAATTAAATCGTACGCTGAGTGTACACAATAACGTAAACAAACAGGTAAGCGATTAGATTTTTGCTTTTATAAGATTTATGTATTAAAAACAGATTAATAACTTCGATGTATTTATTGAAGTAGTGTTTAAACACACATTTTATCAAATTATTTTCCTTATCACATAATAACCGAGTGAAATTATAGGTAATCGGCCGATTCGTTTAGCGATAAATGTAATAAAACACGATCTGGACATTATAATTTCTTTAGAAATCATTAAAACGATCGCATTTGTAGTTAAATCATTCGGAAATATTTTTAAAATTTAAACTCATACGCATTTATAGTTAGCTAACATTTATTAATTTGATCGGTTCAGTTTAATATCGGACAGAAATACACGGCCCTGTTATCAGGCATCGACGAAATTATATGAAACGTGAAAAGTACACACAGACAATGTCTATTTCTTGTTTATATGTTTATCTATTTATATGCCGAATTGTTCATCTATGAATTCAATTGAGTTTTTAACATTTTATATACCTTAAATAAAGTAAAGAAATCTATTATGTAGTAATCATTGTGGGACATCGAATTATCACTGTGACAGTAACTCCATACTAACGTACGAACTGACAAACATGTAGCGCCGATCGACTAGCGCACATCAATGTTCAGTACTGTTTTGTTAATACAATACTTAAATAATCATTCTTAAATGTTTTAATAGTAAAACAAATTAAATTAACATTGTAAATGCTTTGTTATGTTAATTTTCGTTTCGCAAAATTACTCTGAAATTTATACTCGAATCGAATCGGCTACTGGATGCAAGATAGGATAGGATAGGATAGAACTTAACTTTTATATTTCTATTATGTATCGTGCATCCTGCATCCTATCATATCCTTGTAAACTTTCAGGATGGCAGCACTGTAGTGCTTTCTCTTTATTAAAATACAATCCAATTATGTGCTGATTCTTCTTCTTACAAGGGCTGTGAGGTATGGAGAAAAACAGCAATAAACAGACAAGAACAGACGATAGTGCGTATAACTTTCCCATCATTTTCTTAATGTAAACAATTTCCTTTGCAATTACAGTGTAATTAAAATGTCTTAAACAAATTTAACACTTTCTTTTCAATTTTGGTTTATAACTACATTTAAAATAATTCTACATCTTACTCTCTTTTATCTAAGTTACAACGAATGCAAGCAGATTACTGGTTTGCTTGGCAGAGACTGAATGGAGTAACACGCAATCTCATTCGTCGAGTTGAAGAAATTGTACCTCTACAGCAAGTTTGATTTTTAAGTGTATTGATTTTACAATAACTTCATTACACATTCATATTCGAAACTTGTAATTAAGCTGTCATTTTTACAAACACACGACCATCATATACAACATAAGATACAATTGTAAGTAATATAATAAAATGTTGGTATTTTTTCTAATAAAGGTGACATCGTCTGATTTAAACATATTTTAATTAATAAACTTTTAAATGTCAAAATTACAACGGTATCATAATTATTCTTTGTTTCTATACGTTTTACCAAATATATTATTTTGTTGGTAATTGATAAAGCTGTAGACATACTATACACATATATTCAATTTCAAATATGTTTCTTCGTATAAACCTATAGAATAACAAAAACGTTCGATTCTGTGTGAACTTTATATAAGGTCGCAATTATTACAGCACGTGCTTATGGTTTGACGGTTTTATTATTGTTAGCATAAAAACACGGTTATGTTAATAGTTCTGAACGATTTGTATTTCTCAAACGTAAATATATAAGTATTAAACAGCAATGTTAAAACGTTCACCGGGATATGGACTTTGTTGGTACAAGTTCTTTCATGTTTAATATCGGCAAGTACAAATTAATATTCCGTAATTTAGCAACTTCCTGTAACGGTATACATCTTGACGATCTTATTACATATTTTGTTTGTACTGAAGTTACATTATAACATTTTGTTTTAAAGATTTTCTCCCTTTTTAAAAACCATTGAATATAACCACCCTTATCTGGCGGGAAAGACCCTACAAGTACATATTGAACAAAATACATTGTACATTGTGAACCTAACAGAAGTAGCTCTTGACGAACCAACGGTATGTACATGTTTGCATCTTATTTAATATAAGCTACAAATACTTATAGGATTGTATCAGTGATCGCAAACTGTTGTTTTCATAATACCTTTCTTGTATTTTCTATTTAATCTTTATTAACTAATTCAATAACAACAATGAGATTTCTTTTTTTTCAATACACGAATATATACTCTAAACTTGTGCAAGAAATATATACAAGTATTCATGTTATGAAAAGAATAAACAAGAAAATAAAATATAATAAATGAATACTAAATGTTAATTAACTAACACTTTAAATATGAAATGTATGTTCAATGTATGTGGGTGTGTGTGTGAAGGGGGGGGGAGGAGTGAAGAAGGTTAGATTGCTATATAAATCTTACCTCCTGCTTAATTGTAAGGAAATCATTGGTTAACAGCAGTCACGCGGAGACCATGTATATTCCATACACTGTCAGTACGAAATATACCTCTCCTTGATCATTATGACGTCATTCTTAGAGTATTATAAAACATCAAGTTTTGTACCCAAATTGAAACTTGCAACATTGTTATAAAACGCTTAATTTCATTGTTCATTTATTTTTTTGTCATAAACACTTAGGCAGTAGGTAAGATATATTCGATATATGGTTTGTAGTAGACCCAATATGGTTAATAGTTCCATATGAAATTTACTGACCACTTGAAATCTATATTAGGTCAATTACAAACCATGTAATTAATAATACAAGAAAATCAAACAACATTGTGACTAAGAGTCACAATATAATTCGCAAATTTCCTTTGTGTGTGTGGGTCGCGGGGGGTGTTTGTGTGTGTATCTAATAATTTAAAATGAATGAAACCATATAGAACCTGCATTTCTTGTTGAAACGTGATATTTATTTCCACTTTTAAAAAATAAAGTTGCTTGCACCAGTAGCTTTATTCGTGGTATTCAACGGTATGCTGATGCCAGTCGCAGTGTGGATAAACTCGATGAACAATGACATTGGTCAGGTAATTGATTAGAAAAGAACTACTCTTTCCGTTTTTATTTCTTTTTTTTACTTATTGTAGTCACTCTTTGTAACTACATGGTACTATAAATTATGTCTCTTTATTACCGGATGTTACGCTAGGTTTCCATACCAAATATATTAAGTGATGATGAACGACTTCGACATTGGGTGAAGACGAGGATAATATTCAATATGTTAGAAGCCCAGTACCATGAATCTGTCACACATCTTGGTAATTTGTTCGATCACTGAACGCATTGATTTTCACTATTCGTACACGAAAAAATGTATATGAATTTTTTAATCACTCGTTATCGATATATTAAAAACAATTATATAGTTTCCATGAAATTCCAATTTTAATAGGATTTACACATCTTTTAATGGATGGAGTTAGTGTTTGCATGCATAGAAATCTCTCAAAAAGACATCCTATCTACACGATACTGCTGCCACACTTCCGGTACATGCATGCCATAAATAAGTAAGTGTATGTTGCATTCATTCATTTTGTAAGTTTTTTTAAAATTTATATTTGTGATAATAGAGGTATATACTTTGATATTTGTCTTCACGATCAATATATTTATCACATGTGCACATTAAGAGATGCCCGGGATGATTTACTTCAACCAGGAGGTTACATCGAGAGGGACATGTACATTAAACGTGTAATAATGCTGAAGCTAATATCAAAACAGTAAGTTGAATAATTTTATATTATTACGAAATTTGACTAATAAAATGAGAAGATAGTAAATGAACTTTTATACACAATTAAATTTGAAAAGCTCATTAATCATACAAAAACCTAGTTTACTTTAGTTACAGATAATTTTGTAGTATATAAACATATTTACCATGCTTTCTGTTGAATCAAAGACTAATGAGATACAGTACCGAATAGACCCAACCTAACACCAGAGTAAACCTCAACTAAACCTCGGGTTTACTTTTAGGGTTTACTTGGGGTTTACTCTGGGTCTGCTTTTTGAAAATGTGGGTCCACTAGAGGTTTACTTTGGGTTTACCAGGGAATTGCTTTTGGGGTCAATTGTACGCACTGAAGTGTGAAGCAGACCCGTCTTTTATCTTACTATCTTACTGGCTGTAATTTCAGTCCCTTGTATATTGCGAATGCACATTAACGTCTGCTATCGGGTATATTTCTGATCGGGGTCTTCTCTTTGTGTCCACTCTGGGTTAACTTTGGGTTTACTCTAGGTTTACACTGGGTCCACTCTAGTAAACCCGGAGTAAACCCAGAAAGTAAACCCAGGTTTTAGTTGGGGTTTACTCTCTGTTAGGTTGGGTCTGCTCGGTACATAAGTGCAATTTGTTTGATTCTAAAACCAAATGCATAATTATCGTCACCATTTATTCTTAAATTGACTAACTCTTTTTGAAATTGTATTTTGTTCAATCAATTTCTAGCAACGAAAACTGGGTGTACGATCCTATTCAGACCAGTTTGGAGAAAAGAGGGGCAATGGTACATTCTGCCTGTCTGTCTTTCTCTCCCTCTCTCTATTTTTGCATATTGTTACTTTTAACACAATCCAAATAAAAAAAATCAACATTCCTTTTTTTTTAACCCACATTTTTAAATCTGCACCTATTTCCACACTTTTTGCGAAATATTAGCCGCTTGAAATTAAAGTTTATGGGTTTTTCTGAATCATTGACCTTTAAAGCATATAAAGGCCATTTAAAATGAGGAACATTCCTCATAAACTAAACTATCTACAGTTCATCTTGGGAAACGCTCCTCTTTTCACTTCAACGGAAATCTTGACAAGTCATCTGAGGAACATTCCCATTTTCACTGAATTTTTTTCTTAGAATCTGAGGAACGTTTCTAAATTCATTTCAACTGAAATTTCACAAAACATCTGAACGTTCCAATTTTCTCTTGGCTTGAAATCTTGGCAAGTCATGTGCGGAACGTTCCTTTTTTCACTACAACTGAAATCTTCACAAAGCATCTGAGGAACTTAGTATCAAGTTTAAGGACCAAAATTAAAATGCCTTTTATTGCACAAAGTCTCTTCAAATTCCATTTCAATATGAAATATTATTTGAAATTATTTAACCTCTAAACTCTATTAAAAATTGTTGGAAAAATAAAAATTAATAAAATGATTATAAATGTTTTTCATAATGTGTTGCATTAAATATTGAATACATTGAAGTATGAAAAGGAAAACCTACTCTGGATGAATGTAGTTATCAGATTTTGAATTGAAGGATTTATGTGGATATACATACTTACGAAAAAGAATTGAATTAGTATACCGTTATGTAAAAATTAAAATCAATTCATTACGAGAGATGTAAAGGACTATGTGCGGGATAAAGTGTTTTTATGCCCCAAAATCCAAAGTTATAAATAGAGCTTTAGAAACTTGCTAAAAGATAGGTTAACAAATATCAACTTCAGGTTTATAAAGATAAATTGTCTAATCGAAGTCATAATAGAAATGTAATATGTTAATAGTGAGCTGATTTCACAAAAAGTACGCATTTTAGTCAAAATGGGGCATTCCCTATCAGTTTTTTGAAAAGGAAACGTCGAACGCAGGCTTGCTCCAACACCATTTTTTAATATGATGTGCAAAATAATATGAACAATGATATATGTAAAAATGGTTTTGGAGCAACATTGCGCTCTATACCTCCTACTCTTGAATATGAAGAAAAACGGATGAATTTTTCATGCTTTTGAGAAAATGCGGGAAATGGCCCATTAAAGTGACGTCATAGAGGCACGAGGAATGATCGAAGTTGTAAAACATTTAGATTTCTGTAACTAGCATATTCAGTTTTATGTTTTTTCAAAATATCTAAATGATATGATGTTTTTTTCAAATTTATAAAAAATGGGGGGCAGAAATTAGACCTTATCGCATATGGTTCTTTCTCTTCTCTACTTTTAAAGGGATGAAAAGTAAATCAAAATATCCATAAATTAAGAACTTTACCTGAGACCCACAACTTTGCCTTTATAATAACTATATTTGGCTATATCTGATTTATATTCCTTAAGAATTTAACTGTATAATGTTTGAAAAAATTTTCAAAATATTTGATGAGTTATAATTAAAGATACATATGTGATGAAAGTATATAAAATAGCTATGGTGCAGTTTATGGTAAAAAAAAAAAAAGGAGTAGTCAATTCCTTTGCCAGGTTTCATGTTGTTAAGATATTATTTATTTTTAAAGATTGTAAAATTTTAAAGATAGTAAATATTTACAATATATTATTTAGCAAAGTTTGCTGACTTTCTGGCATGTAACCTATGTATTTTAATTCTACAACATATAGCTTGCATCCATAAAATTAAGGATTGAGTTCCTAAGTAGAGCTGTATTTTCCTAAAAGCACTGTCACTTATTTTGGTCTTTCATACTTGGGTGGCAAGAGCCAAAGTTAATCTTATGTTCATATCTCTGTTCATGCTGTTGGACTGGCTGAATGGCTTCTGCACTTATCTGTGGCCTTCTGAAATTCCCATTGATTTCCTCCCAGGGGGATATCCAGATCTTCTATAGAATCTAAGTATGATACCAATTTGCATTCTAACTCATCATTGGTTAACTTCCTGTTTATAATGATTAATATAATGAATAATCAGACAAAAGATTGGATTTTCATCAATTATTTTAAGCATGAATGATTAACTATGTCCAACGAGAGAGTTGTATAATTCAGATCATGTTTATCATATACATTTAATATTGCAGCAAAGAAATACTGGAATTCAGTAAATTAAGCTTAATGAGCTTGGTCAAACTATTTTGTTAGAAATTAAGAATTATAAAATATTCTAACAATTTGCTCATCATAAATTGTCCTACTAAGGATTTTATGTGTTTCATCTAAAGTCTCAGTTAGCTGTGCACCCTACCTAAGTTAAGCTAGAAAAATATCTCCTACACACTATCTTTAAATTTTATTAATTGCAATAAAAATCTTGAATACCTGAAAATCATAGATTTTGTATCAAATTAATTTATTTGCTTCAGGTTTTAAATTACTTTGATTGTAATAAATTAACAGAAGATCAAAAGAAATTCAGATAGTTATATAGAACATTTGAATATAATAAAAGAATTACCGTACCTTGATACATGATGCACTTCAATTTTCCAACAATATTTCCATTCTGTTTCATAAAGTACACAATGTTGTCTGATCTTAAATTAAAATTGCGACCATATTTTGCATGGTATGTTCCCAAAGCAGTGATCTGCTGTTGAAAGTCTAAAATTTTTACACATTTGCTATTATTAGCACAACTCTAACATCTTGTCAGCATCCAGTTAATGATTGACATATAATAGAACACCTTCAATGCTAACGTTAGCCTGAGCATTCAATAGCAAGTTGTTACTCAGCCCGGTGACATTAGAAAACTTCTTAAATGAAGCAGAGGAATATGAGTCTTTAGGTAATGGCATTTCTGTTGACTATGCTGAGAATGCTAACAATTGACTTGCTCTCCCGCTGAGTGCTCAAAATGTGCTTAGAATATTCAACACGGTGTGCTCAATGCGCTGTGTGCACAAGATTATTTTTCATCAAGAGTGACTTCCATCGGTCACAACCTAAATTTATATATATAATTAGTTTACTAACATCATATTAGTGTTTCAGCCTGCCACAAGGTTTTTGATTTTATTTTGATAATTGTTATATTATGAGCTGCAAACCCGTTATCATCAGGAGTCATTTTGCCTTCTTGTTTAACAAGTTAATTGATAAGTGACGAAGTTAGCATGTCGACTTAATTTCTTTTGTGCTTATTAGCTACATGTAAAATACGGGCTTTAGTAAAAATCGTCTGCATTTCGTGTCTTTCAATAAGGTGTGCCAATATTTCATTATACCCCAGCAAACGAAGTTGTGAGGTATATTGGAAACGTATGTCTATTTGTAGACATAATTTTAAAATTGTTTCTTCTTTTTTCATTTAAATTATGGAAGTCTGAAAATTATGATAATGCTTTTGAGTTTCCCCATGGTAACAAGCTTATCAAAGAAAAGCATAGTCCTTTGGGATCAATTATCAGAGTCATTAAGTTACACTACAGTAGACTGGGAGGAAAATTTTGAAATGACCAATTGAATTTGTCAAGACTGAGATAAGAAACATGTATTAAAGGTTTATACACAGAATAGCTTTTATACACAGAAGAGCTTTGCATGGCTATTTTCATTAATTAGAAAGGGAGGGGTTATTGTCACTGCGTTTTATTTCTGTTAATCAAATGAACATATTATATTTAGAAATATGTAAATATATTATATGTATGTACTTACTGTGAAGTTCTTAATTTGACGTTTTTGATTGTATTTTTTTCTTTTTTGATTAAGAAAAGTTGTATGGATATTTTCTTTACAAGTCTAGAATTTTCCTTTTTTTTAAAACTATGAGTCACAATTCTTGATGTTTCAATTATCTTAGCTACTTATATTAGAGAAATTACCATTTGCCCCATTTGAAATTAGTCTTGCAGGGGTATTACTAAGATTTTAGTGGAAACACAGATGGACTATCACTGCATCTATGTTGCAAATTATGTGCTTTTCTTGAGCATAACCAACTAAACTCGAGTGCTGTTGGAAACCTACAGCTATTCTATTTTGTTTTTATTGCGTGTTTATTTGAAGGTAGACTTTGTGCATGTTCAAAGTGCACACCATCACATTCCATATAATGACATTAGGGTTAGTTCTTCATAAGTTTAAAAAGAGGAATGTTGCTAATCACAATTTGTGTCATGATTAGAATACAAAAAGGTGAATGTTTTGAAGTCCTCGGATGAGAAGCAAACATTTTTTATTTAAAAAGATAAGGCATACTTTGTAAAGATTTCAGATTAAGTTAAAGGAGGAACGTTCCTTAAACGCAGCGTAATGATTTCAATTGAAAGGAAAAGATGAACGTTCCTCAGGTGGTTTATTTAGCTACCAGGTAAAGAAAAAGAGTAATGTTCCTTAAATGTGGCTTGTAGTTTTCAGGACAAGTTCAAACGAAGACATTTCCTCATCTGCCTTTTAATTTCTCTGGTAAAGAGAAAAGAGAAATTTCTGATGCAGTATTTAGCTTTACAGTTCTTCAGCTTTATATAGCTTTCATGTAAAGAGAAACGAGAAAGAAATGAAAGATGAAACGTACCTCAGATATTTTATATTGCATTCAGATAAAGTGAAAAGTGGTCTGTTGATGAGAAAAGGGGAACGTTCCTCAGATACGTTGTGAAAATTTCAAGTCAAGTGCGAAAATGAACGGTCCTCAGATAAAATGTAGAGATTTTTGTTTAAGTTAAAAGAGGAACGTTCCTCTTATGCTTCATACATTTAAGTTTCTAAAAGGATAAGATGAATGTTCCTCATTTAAAATGTCTGTTTTACGCATTTATAGGTGAATGATTCAGGAAAATTTAATAAACTTTGACTTGGAAAGGCTTATTTTTCGCAAAAAGGGATGTAAATGGCTAAAAATATGAAAAAGTGGGTTAAAAAAAGGAATTTTGTTTTCATTGTTTTTTATTTGGATTGTGTTTTTTTTTATTATGTATATGTGCATATCTACATTTAATACATTTATTGATAAAACAAAAATAGTCTGAGTTTAGATAACATAGGTCGAATCTGTTTTGACTAAACATATTATTCGTTTTTCTTAAAAAGGATATACCAGGTTACTTCTTCAAAGATGATGCTTTGCAATTGGAAGGAGCAATACGGCAATTTGTCCACCAATATGTTACACATTTTTATAAAAGTATGTGAATTCTTCTAAGATTTAGATTATGAGTTTGTAGATGTATGGCAAAAGATGCAAAGTCATGATTGTTTTTCATGCTGCATATTTTTTAAATACTTTTAGCGATGCGTAGTTCTTATCTACATATGATTTTTTAATATATTTTTTTTTCAATAAAGATGACGATCGAAATGTGCAAGAAGATATAGAAATTCAAGGGTTTTATCAGGAATTAACGGCAGCGAGAGCAATGAATGGATATGGGGGATGTGGAATGAATGTATGATTCCTTTATACAGTAAAACTTGTTAATTACGAACACGGATATAGCGAAATCTCGGAAATAGGGAGGTTTTGTTTGAGTCCCCAGTAAAATTCTGAACAAATCTTTGCAAACTTTTACGGTGATAACGAAATCGGATATAACGAATTTACGGATATAGCGAACTGATTTTAAATCCCGTAGAGGTGAATAATAACGAAATTTAGCACTTTTATAACGTACGCGTATTTCTTTACAGTTTAAAAGGTTTGCACTACTATATAAATAATAATTTGAATGAATTTATTTTCACATAGATTCCCAATTCGATTATTAAAAGGTATTAAAAAAAAGTATTTTCATTCTAAGCCTCAATTAGCACAAATTGCAGTCTAGTGAAAGAAAAAAAATGTATATAGGTGATTCGTTTTAGTTATTACGAATTCACTATAACTGAGTTTTACTGTATATGTCTTATTTTTTTTACTTCATTTGGTTTTTACATATTATATACTTTTGCATATATTTCGTGCATATATTTTCATATTCTAGAGTTCCTAGTGTGGTTTTCAATATTTACAATATTAATTAATAACTAATTAATAGCATGTCTTTGAAAAGGATGAATACTCAATCCTATCCACAACGCTTAAAATCGAGAAAGAGTAAAACATTGGTGTATGAACTATTTAGTTATTGGTTTTCCTCATTAGTCAATCATATTAGTTTCACAAAGTCTATCTTAACAGATTTTAAATCAAAGGCGTATTTGAATGATTTAGTTATTGTTTTCTTTAATGAGTCAATCAGTTTAGTTTCACAACGTCGTCCTTAGCAAATTTTAAATTAAATTCTTATTTGAATTATATCTAGATTTAACAAGGGCTGATTTTTAACGCAATATCTTGTACATTATAGGTTAGATTAGTAAAATAGGAAACAAGTAATGTCACAGACGCTACAAAATCTTGAAGAATAAACGAACAGTAACAGCAATCCATTCTATTTTAATCAAGAGCTTAAAATTTGAATGTAAAACCATTTATTTTTTAACCATATGTAATATAAACCTACTCTAGTATATTTGCGAAGTTTCAAGAAAATCTACCATCTGGTTCTTTGTAGGGATCATCTCAAAATACAGGTATACATTTACTGTAGGTATACATAGGAAATTGCAATTTTCCGCGTTTCGAAGCATATTAAAAAGATATTACAATAGCGATTTTTACTTCTAAGAAGCTTCACTTTATCGTAACGTCATAAAAGCACAATGGCAACGCTCACCTACTGTACAACGTAAAAATCGTTAAAATAAATGTTTCATTAATAAATATAAATATTTTAATCTGTTATTTCTGTATTATGTTTTAATAAATACTATCGAAATTATTTCATAAAATGGTATTAATACACTGTATTTTACTAGAACGCGCAAAACACGCGCAATGAAAACTAAAGTCGGTCTCCTTAAACTTGGTATTTTTGATATATTCTAACCTTGAGGTTTTATGGGTTTTTTTATTTGCTAGTGAACAAGGTGTGATCTGTTTTGAAATCAATCAAATTTGAATCATGACAAATTCCTTCTTATAACCGAACATATACGTTGACAAGAACCAAAGTTATAACCAATACTCTTAAAGTTTTCAGTTTACATTACTGTCAAATGTACCTGAAATCTATATGCCAAGAATTGTTTTTTCATATCAAAGTCTAAAAAAATGCATTTTGTTTTTTTCACTTCAATAGAAATATTAGTATTTTACTGCTTTATCATATCTTTGCAGGGCATTCCGGAAATCAACAGTGTGAAAAATCTCGTCGATGTTTTAACATATTTTATGTACACCTGTAGTGTAGAGCATTCCGCTACGAATTTCCCTCAGTATGAGCAATATGCGTTCCCGCCAAATTTTGCAGCGGTGTTACATGGCCAGCCTGAAGATGAAATGGTATGTTTTGTGATTTGATAAGAGCAATAGCATTTTTTTTAAAGAAACTTCTTAAACAAACATGTATTATCAGTTACTCGCAAAACAAGGTTTTACAAAAATAATAATGAGCATATACATGCCAAATAAAATAAAATATATCTATATTCCTTTACATCTCTCTCTCTCTCTCTCTCTCTCTCTCTCTCTCTCTCTCTATATATATATATATATATATATATATATATATATATATATATATATATATATATATATATATATATATATATAAAAACTTCTAAACACCTCACGTATAATCAATGTTTATGGTATGTTCTATTCGCTTTTGATTTTACTCTCTTTTTACATATAACACCCTTTTGTGTCAATGCTACGTAATCTTTAAAACAAAAGAAATTTCTGTTTCGTAAGTAAGGAAATTGACTAATAAATTGTAGCAAACTATCAAACATACATGTATGATATATTTGATATACTTTGATAAGATGCCCAAGACAGGTAACTGACTTTTTGCAGCATTTTCTAAATTGGCTCCTAGTTTTACAAGGATGGCTACACGAATATTTTTGAAGAGAAAGTTTATATAAAAGACTCATCGGACCAACCAACGTTCGCTTGTATCTTATCATATGATAATAGGTCTTTGTCATCCAACCATGATAAATTGTTAATTTCCTTACGCCATCCAGAAACAAATATCATGCAACGGACAAGTACCGTGTTATAACCTATAGTAATGTTTGTACATGTAACCATGAAAAAAACCCTGAAATTATAAAACATATATCTAAACTATTTTTTTAAATTATTGTTCATTATTATTTAACAGGTTTAGAAATCACCTTCAGATTTGATAGCAATGTATTCAAAATCCATTGTTAAACTGCCTATCTTTACGATTGACATTAACATGCACTAAAATTAATTCAATAACATTATCTTTAATGAGTTCATTTTCAAACAATGTTCCTCGAACTGTCATTCCTAACACTTAGCTATACATCTGTTATAATTAGACCATTCATTTGTTTATTTAAGCAAAGGGTTTTATTCAAAATTCAAAAAGATGTCTTTACTTCAACTACTGTACATTTAATTTATTTACATGTGTGTCTAACTACAATTTCATTTACTGCAGTGTGTAAATGTGCACTCAATACATCTGTAAATAAATTACAGCATAAAGAAAATTAACATAACCTGACTAAACAAGAATTATTTGAAAGATTTTTTGAATATTTGATAAGCGTATAATTGTGGAAAGCACCTCTTGCAGATTTTTAAAATCTTGCTTTTATTTTTCTCACAGTTTTTAAACTATAGAAATTATAACAAAAATTCAGCACCTCTGTTAATAACATTCTTGCTATTTCATGCAAAATGGCAGAATTATCAAATTGCGAAATTTTGAAAAAAGGATTAATCAGAATATGGATAAAAGGCAACGAAGTACAAGTTGACAAATTTAACTTGTCGCATGGTTCCACTCTAATGACCACAAATGTCCACTTAATTGCCCGTGGTATATCACTGATGCCTGCACGGGTCTTTTTTCAATTGTTAGTGTTAACTGATTAATCACTGGTCCAGGCATTGTGTATTTAACCCAAGGTCAACATATAAGAGTCATTTACGTAAGATATACACAGTTACATTTGTCCCAGGTAGGAATACTCCACCTGGTGTTCTTTCCTATAGTCTTTGGAGTGTGTGGTTTTTTTTAAACAATAAGATATTTTAGCAATGTCTAGGAAACAGAGCTCTTGCTTTACCATTTTTGCTATCACTATGACCAGATTAAAAATATCTCAGAACAGTGTATTTATATACAGTCGCTACCAATCAAACCCTATTAAGTCTAATCATTTAATCTAGAAACAAAGACCATTTGCCTCAGGCGCGCAAAGCGCCCTCTTGTCAAGCCGTGTATCAACCCTTACATACGACAGTGCATTGTTTAAGCAAATACTATTCAGTCAAATATATAGTAGAAATTGATTATAAACTGTGGTAGCTATTAAAATAGAATTCGGAAATCCATTTCTAAACGTTTAAGTTTTAATCTTGTTTGTATGTATTAATAAAAACTTAACCATTACTGCCTAAAAAGTTATTCTTTACTAAGCTGCTTTTGGTATGACTCTTTCTTTCCCTCATTCTTCCATCAGTTCCATCATTGTTTGTAATTTAAACCATGTATTGACCTCATCAAAAGGCTATAATTGTATAAATTATCCTGTCGGTATTTTATCAATAATTCATTTCTATTTCTATGTTTTACCGCCAAGGCTGACCTTGATGCTACTATGCCATCAAGAAAAGAAATGTTTTCTACGATAAAGATTATGAAGGTTTTGACGCTAGTTTTAACCAACAGTCTAGGAAACTACGAAAACGTTTACATGAGAGCTATGGATACCTATGGAAGGAATTGTGTTGCAGCGTATGATATGATGAAATGATATTTTCATGTTACTTGCAATTTGACTGCGCTCATTTGATTAAAGCTTAAGTATAATATAATTTCAATTTCTTCTCAAAGGTTTCAACAAAATCTAGCTGTAATCCAAAACCAAATAGATAACAGAAACTCCGGCATTATGACTGGAAACGATCCAAATCAACTACAAGAATATGAATATGAATGGCTCCTTCCGAAGAATGTTTTAAACTCAATTAGTATCTGATAAATGTAATTAACGTGGGTACTGGTTAAAGTACATGTACATGTATATGTATTATGACTGGACAGCATTGAACTTTGGATATTGTTAAAATAATGCGTAAAGCATTGATTACGTTTCAAGATTTTTTAAACAAAGATATATACGTAAAAACTATATTTAGCCTTTTAGATTGTGGCCTCTCTTCGAAACCAATATAAAAAATATTAACATTTACTTTGCCACCAAATATTTAAGATCCGAACCTCAAGTCTTCTCATATCAAGGGATGCATTAGTTTTGCATATTAATGTTTAATTGCCATTCAAAAGATGCTTAATTTACAGTTTTGCATTATACCCAGGTGACCGTTACGCTCCATTAGAGTGTTAGAAACATAGAAAACCTCAAATGTTTAATATTTTTTTAGATCTCATAATCAATGTCTTTTAAGGTATTCAATGTATAATGAAGAGATGTTGTATAATTTTGAAATGATTCATTTTATTTTACATTTAAAAAAAAGAGAGAGTCTATGCATATATTCACCAAGATATTTGTATGAAACTCAATTATTTTTTTCAATATCTAAAGAAAACATGCGCTTCCCATGGATTTCAATGTAAATTTCAAGGTGGAATCCATTGGACAATAATCAAAACTTTGACAATCCCTTTGTCATTTTTGTTTTTTGGATAACATATTTGATAATAAGGTGTACCGTGATTTAGAATATCGGACCATTCATTTATTATGTACAAATTTTGGTCGTTATACAATGAATTATACCTTAATGCAAATAATTTTCATTCAGTATATATTTTGTGATAAGGTAGAATATAATTTAAAAGTATTGAAGGTTAGTTGTTCTCTCCATATAATAGTTAACAATTGCAAGCAAATCAAGTTCTATACTTTGAAAGCAAATGTCTGGTTAAATCTTACAACGTGGTAGACAATATAAATCCAAGAGCTAAAGATATTCTTTAGATAAAGCCTCTGTAGCCATACTCCAGCGTTGTAAGTGAGACATTTGTAAATATGTACCAATAAAAATGACTAAATCTTTGACTGAGGTAGACTATATTTTTCAAATTTAAAAAAATCTTATATAAAGCTTCACAATATTGATTTCTCATATGAAATTCAGTTTTATTATTTAAAACGTTTCAATGACGTCATTGTATTTAGCTGATGTTGTACCATAGGCTTTTGGGGTTTGAACCAAACGTTTGTGTATGCAACCTTACATTTTTCTTTGCTTTTTGCTTTGAATATATTCTTTCAGAAAAGTTAACTTTGTAGTATTAGTCAAATTGGTTTGTGATATCGTATCTTGGAAATTCGGACATAATTCTTAATTCTATAAGTATCTGATTGTATTATCAAAAAAAGAAATATGAAAACCTATAACATGTATGTTGTGCTGTGTAATGTGGACAAAAAAGTACAATTAAACAGAGAAAAATCATTTTTTAATGTTTTGCAAAAAAAGAAAAAAAAATGTTCCTGCATTTTAGTTAATATCTATAGAACATATCCTATCAGTATTTACAATTTACTGTGTGTTTAGCTTTGTTGTATTAAATAAATAAACAGCTTAAAGATTTAAAATTGTTGTGTAATGTATTGCATATCATGAAACATAATATGTAGTAGTTAAATGCAAATACAACTAGGTGCTGTCATTAGACAGTAATACCCGCACCAATTGTTTGCCTCTAAATAACATTCTCTTGTACCGGTTTTACTCAAAAAGAAGGCCACATGCAATTTCCGGTACTTTTTAAAAATTATGATTTTCATAAATGATATCACATCTCATAATAAATATATTACTTTTATGTACAATTTGGGTTTGAACTGTTTGCATATAAATTTTAAATTAATCAAAAATCTAAACATTTCATGTCATAGAGAGTATGGTCTATATAATTATTACAAACAAAATTAAATCATGCCCCCCCCCCCCACCCCGGCAGTTGCCTGCTTTATTTATGCATTTGTGTGTCAACATCATCGTGTGCGTGGATTTAGAGAAAGGGTGGGGGGTGAGAAGTCCAGACCCCTCCCTCTCCCCGCCCCTCCCCCCCAAAAAAAAAATTCATTTATGTAGTAACATTACCAAAACTAAACCTCGGGCTACACCCCCCCCCCCCCTTGCAAACACGATTATTACTCTGACCCCCCCCCCCCCCCCCACTACCCATGAATACCTGGTAAATAAAAATCAGAATATGTTTATAACAATGAAAGCATGTACATCTAATTGCAATAAAGAATATTGTAAACAGTGCAAAATAAATGTCATATTGCGCAATGATTTTCACTGCAGGACTGTTTTAACGATTTTAAAAGGTGGTATCAGACACATGTCGATATCTATGTGGATAAACGTGCGTTATTTTACATAATATGTAGCTATATGGTAAAATAACTTTCACTGTTTTAGAATTAAAAAATTTTACAATGAATATTTGGGCAAAAAAATAAGTTTTAATTTTTTTTTGGAAACTTAAGGTAAAAATAAGATAAGCCCCAGCAGGATTCAAACTCTCTACTTACAGACACATTGTTAACGCTCTAATCCATTGCATTATGCTGTTAGGCAACATTATTTTGGTGGAAAATATTATATTTTATACTTTATTTTTTTCGTTCAATAAGGAGTACATCACAATATGTAGGTGTCCCATACCACCTTAAAGCTGAAAATTGTGCTTTACATGATTAATTACCTAATAAAATTGTGCAAGGGGTTTTAAAGAATAAAGTTGTGAAAATACATGCAATATGTTACAAGTAAATGATCTTGTCCGAAGTTACGTATACAACACAGGTCTACAGGTTGCATTAGCAGGTACTAGTTTTACCCAGCTCTTTGGTTAGATGGGTTTCACGTGTTGTACATGCATCCGTGTTTTCGATATGCAGAATAGGATTAATTATCATGAATAAATGATTCTTTTGTGGTGATCAGCTAAAGGAATTCATATTATGCTCTAATTGGATTATCATTATGATATTGACCAATATAGGTAAGTATATACATGAAGTAGCGCAATATTATGAGACACCGGTATACAAAACAGTTAAGTTTTACTTTCACTTTCTAAAATGTGATCTCCCTTTGCCAGCATACTGTATCATACTGTAACATTTTGTATTAAATTTGGGTATTAAATATCATGTTTATATGAGTTATAATAGGGAGGAAGGGGAAGGGATCTAAACCGTTCCCCATCCCCAGGATGTGTGGATTAGATATACATTTCTAGTGAGAATGAAGGCATGCTGTAGCTTTTTTCCCCATTAAACCCCCTTCCCCATCATCATACACCAGTAATAGAAAAAGATTTAATGACTGTAATTTTCTTTTATTTTGATAATTCTTTTTTGTCAAGAGATATGTGGTATATCAAGATTTATGACTCATGAAAATTTGTGCATTTTAATCCTGACTGTTAACAAATATACATGTATAAATATATATAAAGAAAAATACATGTGATATTATACTAGGGATGGCAATCAATTGCAGAATTGCCAATCGGTTATTTATAATTCATTTTGACTGATTAATTTGTTAATCATTTTGAAAATATAGACATTTCTAAATACATGTATAACATATTATCAGTACTTTGTGAAGATTGATTTTGTAACTAACGGTATTAACAACTTAATTACACTCTGCAGATGCCCTATAGTTATCATTCTGTCCAATTCCGCTGATCATGTCAAGATATATTTAATACAAACTGGTCCTTGCCCCTTGGGTCATTCCCCCTAATCCCCCCCAAGAGTTGCTTTTAAACCACCACCACCCCTCCTCTGAAATAGGGAATGATAATACATTTTAATAATTGTTGAGATCCCCACCCCTAAACCATATTCATTCTTGCTCCTTGTGTCATTGCACATCAATCGGTACATGTATATAGGTTATACCCCCTTTGAGATGCCCAGTGACTTTCCAGAGTTAGAACTAATCAAGTAACCTATCTTATTCATATCTAGTGTAATTCCTAGCCCTAGCCCAATAATGACCCTTCTTTCTTTTTTACAGCAAGGTTTTTGTTGACTGACTTTATAATTTCCACAATTATATATAACATTTTGTTTATCTTTAAGATTAAAATGCAATTCCCAAAATCTCTTTATGTACATCTGACATCATACAGAAAAAACCAATCAAGAAATGATTTTGCTACTGTAAAAATGTGAGAAGAGACTCTGAATCTCCCCAACCACCTGCCCCCCGAAAACATGAATAGTCGAATATTTTTAAAATATCCTCAAAATCATCGAAATCCCCGCCCTAAACCATATATATTTCTGTTTCTTGAACCATGACCATGTCAAGGCAAATCTTTTTGTGGTGTTAGTAGGTCATGGCATTTGGGGGTCACCCTAACCCCACCCCACCCTCCCAAAATCAAAAATGATCAAATAACTTGAAAACAATGCTTGTTATCCCCACCCCCAAAGCATATATATTCTTCCTCCTTATGCATCTTATGGTACGTTATTTCAATCACAAGAGATAAGAGGAGGTCCAGGAATTAGGTTTTTTATGGTACGGAACATCATTTTGTAGATAGCATTGACCCTCAGAATCAAATTTATATTTCTAAAACCTGATTGCATATCTATAGCTCAGCCCCTGTTATATCCCTATAAATGATGTGGCTATTCATTAAATCATGAGAGGAGTTCTGTGTAGTAGGTTTTTTAGGAGTGATAAACGTCAATTTTCAGCTACTATTTGATTCCCTGGATGAAATTTAAATTTTTAAAACCTTATTGCACATCAATAGGACAGTCCCTATCATATCTCAAGAGATGTCATAGCTACTGCATAAATTGTAAGAGGAGTTCTGGGAACCATATTTTTTTTGCAAAAAAAACCGTCATTTTTTGATGCCTACAGACCCCCGTGATAAAAACAAAAATTCTGAAACATGATTACACGTCAACATGACACCCCGAAGCATATCCTATTAGATCATTAGGCTACTGCAAAAAGAAACTGACGTTTTTTGAAACCAGACTTTTTGTAAAAAAAAAAAAAAAAAAACACGTCATTTTTCAGCCATTTAATGACCCCGAAGACAAAATTGAAATTTCCGAAACCTTATTACGCATCTATAGGACACCCCAAAACATATTCCAAGAGATGATTTGCCTACTGTTGAAAATGTAAAAGGAGTTCGAGGAAGAAGGTTTTTTTGTCAAAATACGTCATTTTTTACCAATTATTTGACCCCCAGGACTACCGGAGAATTTTTGAAACTTGTTTACAAAACAGCATGACACCCGAAATCATACTCTAAGAGTTTAGTTTGCTGGTTTATAAGATGTAAGAGCAATTTGAGAAAGTAAAACGTGACAGACGGACGGACGGACGGACAGACGGACGGACGGACAGGCAGACGGAACAGGGTAACAACAATATACCCGAACTTTCTTTAGAAAGTGCGGGTATAAAAAATATACTTACACGTATAGGTTTATATTACTTTTGGGTTATCATGAATGTTTGTGTTAGTTTTTGTATTTATATACCCGGTTAAAGTGATATATTTAAGGGCTTTTATGAACTCTTCATCACCAATTGAAGAAATTGTTTAGTTCGGTAGATGTGCATTGGAAGTTTGCGTTCCAAAATAAAAAAAAAACAAAAACCCTCACGTTGTGTCTTATTTTTCAAACGCTTGCATTGATTCAGTTTCATTTTTTTTAAATTTAATATTGCTGAATATCAATTCGGTCAAAAAGCTATGTTCGTCAAACCGAGTTTTGCTTAACCCGAATGTGATAAATTCATTCTGCTGATCAACACCCAGTGTAGGCAATAATTGATTCATAAGAAATAAATAAGTTATGTAGATGTTAGTGTTAGTTTAGTTTTTGACTGCTTAATTTATGTATATAATATTGAATGAAAAAAACCCAACTTAATTTACTAAACACATCATTTGAAATATTAAACTTAATATTATTCCCATGTACTAAACCGATTGATAAATATATGTTTAAACTAGGTAGGTTATTACTAGATGGAGAACATTAATTAAGAATGATTTTCGACTGAAAAAATAATCATGATAAATGAAAAAGAAATATTTTAAAACATTCAATTGAATATGTTTGACAAAACTTAAATGTATTATCAGTATTACATATATTTTATAATTCAATAGGAAGTGCTTTAGAAAAAAAAAATTGACTTATTTCAACATGATGCATCTAGGGTCAAAATTAAGTAAATGAAAGGAGCCTAAAAATTATTATATTTAAAAGCAATGTTTTTAACATTCATTTAAAATTAAATATGAAAAGATTTAGTAAGGAGCTTTTGTCCGTGCCTAAGGAAAGAAATATATTAAGAATGCTTCAGTCTCTCAAGTAACGGTGTTTAAAAAGTCTTTTCTTTACCTCCTCTTTGTAATTATACGTATCCGGATAAGATTTTAGGTAATTTCAATTGGAAGATCAAGAAAATGCACCAAGAAGACACTCTAGATTTATTTCTAATTTATTTATGTTGATCTATCTTATTACCAAACAAACTAATTGGTAATTTAAATATATACGTATATTCAGGGCATATCTAAAATATATCTCAAGGTTGCAAAATACGTGCTTTCGGGTTCCGCATATTCGATGTCAAGTCAACTATAACGTATGAATTTCCGTCACGCCGTATGCTCTTGTCATATCCGCTGACATAAAATTAGGTAGGTTTACATTTTGCGTAGGATATTTGAAATTATTGTATAGTAATTTCAAATCTTCCGTGTTCTCTAATTCACTGTCTGATATGTATATCGTGATATCTTGAATAATACCAAGATATTGTCGTTTTGTGTATGATATATTTTTTTTTTAGTTGTATCTGGTTACATGTCTAAAATATTTCGCTGACAGTGCCATTATGACGTTTTGGTATGAATGAATACCGTGGGGGTATTGTATGGCAAATCGGCTTTGTCGTGTTTAGACAATTTTCAATGTACTGCAATTAATCTTAACATATGCTGAACTCAATATAATGATGCACCTTGATCCTTTATATCGAATCATATGTTTTTATAAAATAGTATAAAGCAACAAAGGGAGCAGTTTTTTTTATGAAAACATATAATATATAGATTGATATATATCAATATAATATTAAACTGTGTACAAAATGATTAAATGTGTAGGAATGCATACGATTAACTGGTATGTAAAATGTTTGAAATGCATTTAAAAGTCATTTTTGCATCCTTTTTTTATGTTAGTTTTTCAACGGCGACATCATGTTCGTGCATGCCACTAAAAGTAGTCATCATTTATGCCAGCATTTTTAAATTCATGTCAAGGAACAAAAACAAAACAAACAAACAAACTATTTTGATATGTTGAAATATTGTAGACTACTTAAACGGGTAAATGCAATAGATCTTGACATAAATAATGACCATGCTATCTTACTAATAATTTCAATTGTAATGATTTGTAAATAATACGTTTATTCAATTACTCGACTCAGGAACGTTTCCGATGTGAACTAGTTTTCTTAAGAAAATGTAAGACAATTTATCTATTCTACTTGAGGAGATGTCATTTGAGTTATTTGTATTTAAAAAAAAATAAGATCTGCAAACATACAGGGTAACAAAGTGTCGTGTTTACTCATAAACTCAGCACAGATTGACCACTTGTACAATTACATACATATGTAAAAAAAAAAATAAATAAGACAAACAAATCTGATCACGACATTTAACATTATTCCTAAGATATAAAACATTAGAAGTATTTAACAGGATTGGCATTTTGATCAAAACTACATAACTAATTATTCATTTTATATTCACTGATCTAGTGATTAGTAAATGAATGCTTTTCAAATTTTAAAACTTTACTTAACGAATTCAAAATTGTTTGAAGAAAGAAAATACCAGATTTTTACAATTGTCTTCCGAGCTCTTTTACATTACAAAATATTTTCATTCAGTAAAATGGATGCTCTCTGAATGGTCTAGAATTATGTCTAAATATCAAGGTCCTTAAATCTATGAATATTCAGTGGCTCCACTGAATATTCATAGATTTAAGGACCTTGATATTTTAAATCACTTATAAACTTTAATGGCTTTAATGAGAAACAACGTTAAGGTTTGAACGAAAACAAACAAATTAGAATATACGCGATCATTGATTTTTACGATACCTGTAGATTTCAAGTTATGATCTATTCATTTACAAAATCATCCGTACAATCATTGCGTACATGCGATTCATACCAGTCCGTATTTCAAAATACTTATTAAGCAATCAGCATGCTCTATAAAATCCATTATAATCTATTTAATTGAGAATCTACCTATTCAAGTGGAGTCTCGATGGTGCATTCAAATATTTTATTTAATTAACATGAATTGGGAAATAACAAAAATGACTTTAATCTGAAAAACGTATTGTGAAGAATGAGTTTACTTAGAATTAAAAAAAATCCACTGATGAAAATGCAAACAAAATCTATTGTATGTTATAGACCTTTGATTATTGTGTTATTTTTCACTTACAAAAAGTAGGTCAATGACCTTCTTTTTGAGTTAATGGCCATTGGATATTTTTGGAAAAAGGATGATTGCACTTAAGGACATTTAAAAATTGCGACAAAATAAATGTTAAAAAGGGACATATTTCTTTCAATTGCAGGAATTGCCAATATCTTAACTGCAACTTTATGTAATTACATCAATATCAAGTTCATATTTACGAAGAACGAAGTCGTTTTCCTAGGTAGGGGTTCTTTCATTTTCTTGAATCTCCGTAGGATAATGAGGACGCCCACTTTCTTACAAACTTAATACGTAGTCAGCGCATGTTTGTCTATTGTTCTCCTTTTAATGGTATTTGTATATTTATAAATATAAGCTTATGTTAAAGAGATCAACAGACAAACATGCGCTCATGGTTAAACCTTCTTGCGATCGCGTTCTCTGTTGTAAACGGAAACTTTGGCCTGTTGAATATTATAATTCACCACGTGATTTCTAACCCCAGGAATACAAGACGCCCATCATGTGACGTGTAAGATAGCACGCATTCTGCTAGGTGATATTATTTGTCCATACCTATTTCAAAGTATTCCAGTCGAGTGATATCTAGTTCATTGCTCTGAGATATATTTAAGAGATTATCGGTCCTGTGCATTACTGATTAATCTACTTGTTAAATCTTTTCGAACACGTAAATTGTTGACATCAGTGACTGGTTTACGATAACCAATGGCTACTTGTCCTGGCCAGTATTATATGTTATATCTTTATTTTTTTTCAAAAATGGCAACATGCACAGAGAGAGAGAGAGAGAGAGAGAGAGAGAGAGAGAGAGAGAGAGAGAGAGAGAGAGAGAGAGAGCGAATGTTCAATCATAGTACCGCTATTCTAATCTTAGAGTACTCATTACACTATTAGATCAACCCTCCATGCATATTTATAAGTCTTATCATCAATCAAGGGCAGATAAGTCTAAATTCAAGATATTTGCAGAGCAGTGAGGGTAAGAAAACAATGAATTATTTTATTGCAAGCAGCTTAAAACCATTATGACAATAAATTTCGATTGAAATTGACCAAACTATATAACATATGACTTGTATATATAAAATTGAGCGAGAAATAAACGTAACAATAGTGACCTAAAAAGGGCCCAATTAATTAAAATACGGCGATAAGTGCAGTCATCCTTTAGAAAAATCCCTCAAAACACTGATTGAGATTTTTTTAATAATGAAAATATTACAATAATTAAATCTGTACTGTATTGACCTTATTCTGCTGGCATACAATTTATTTGAGGTCAATGATCAAAATTTTGATATATGTTGGCTTTTATGGTTTTTAGGCATGTTTCAAAATTTTTGTATTTCTTGCATACAATTATTTAAAGAAAATTAAGTGAGATAAAACCAACCAAAAATATGCAAAATTATATTTATTAACAAATAAAATTTAACTTTTATAATTAAATTAGTACCAAAAATGTTTTACTGAAAAACGAAATCCATCTAAACTACTATATTTAAATAATAGACTCGAATTTTCGGCCTTTAATACCGAAAAAACGGAAGAGCACTGTCTTTTGTTTTATATATTTTAAACATCATTGGAACTTGAAGATTACCAATTTTTTTAAATTTTGCTTCGCTAATGAATAATCAACGAAAATTCCTTCAACAATTCCAGAAATCATCTGGATTTTTTGGATTTTACAATCTTGCGCATTACATTCACGCTAAATCAAGGGAGGCTCATAACGGTGTTCAAATCAGAAAAGACAAAAGTAATGATATGTATTTGTTATTTTATAATTTCTCTCATAAGAAATAAATATACAGAATATATAGCAAATTTCCAATGAAAATTTACACGTATTTGTATTATCGTTTCTGAGTGTATCCATGCAAATGTGATATTGTGGAAACATAAACTAAAGGCAAAGAAATATTTGATTCCATGCGAAACATTCACATTATATTTCCTAGGAGAGTGTAGATAAAATGTTCTATCGTTAATGTCCTATGCACCCAGTTTAACGATAGAATGCGTTCCGTCATCGTCGGAAACCGACGATTAATTACGCGTCGTTCCTCTCTTCATTACCCGTGGGTCAGTTTAAACTTCAACGCTCGTTTTAGTGAGCAAATATTTATAAATATCATCCAATCAAATTAGTCGTTACAGAAGTGGAACTCTTCTGTTTAGGGTACACTACCTTATATAGATAGCATTATTTAACATGTGACAATATTTGCGTCCAACAGGTTCTCCAATCCTGTTCCATGCTCACATTGAAACATATTGCTGTTTTAATAAAAAAATCAGTGACCCGTATCGAAATTCTGCATACAAGTACAAACAGATTTTTTTAGCAGTTTTAGCAATTTCTTTTTCTCGTTTTCAAAATATTGAAGTAATTCCTCGGGTAAATTTGAAATATTTTCATCTATCAGAGCCAGAAGTTGAAATTTCGTTTAATTTGATTTTCGTCTTTATTTAACTCAATTTCTTCCTCTTTTGAAACAGGTATTTTATTGAATTTCAGTGGACTAGGGTATTAATTTACTTTTTTCATAAAATCATTAATTATTGTTTGTATAACACTAAGCGGGAAATGAACATCGCTTTTGAAATGGCATTAGAAATATAACGAACTCTAGCACCAGAAAAAAATTTGGTGCGCTAAGCATTCTGATTGAGTGTCCCTGAAGAAAATTTCAAAGCCATTCTACTAATGTTGTCCCAAACCTAGGGTATCACGTGAAAACATACTGACTGCTTTTAATTCAATAGAACAAACCTCTCTTTTGAACTTTGACAATGGGTATTTAAACAGGTTGACATAAGGCCTCGCAAGCAATATCTTTTTTAAATGTGAGCATAGAAATGAAAGTTCAGACATAATTTTCCATTTATCCGTCAAAAAATTGAAAATGGTACATATATATTTTCAATACGTTTTGTATTCACTGAAACTTGTAGTAGCCCACAATGCCTTGCAACTCATTCAACTGATTGGTCTGTCAATAAAAGTAAACAGATAACTAATTTAGTATGCAAAGTTATTCCGACGTCACAAAATACAGAGGTTTAAATGAATACTGTAACGAACGAGCGTTTAAAAGCGACTTGTTCATTGGACCAATTTACTCGGGGTGTTATATGAGCCACCAATCATCTTGTGTGCTTTAATACGAGCGTCAACGTTTAAACGGACCCACGGGTAATGGAGAGAGGAACGACGCGTAATTAACCTTGGGTTTTCGACGATGGCGTTCCGTGTATTGTCTCTGTAGCAAAGAAAATACGAGAGATAACTGTAACTCAGTGCATTTACTTTGAAAAATCCCGAGAGTTCCGAATGTCAACATGGTGTGTAAATTGGAAGAAAGTAAAAAACGTTGGTGAGAAAGTGTTGAATTCTTCTCTTATATGGATTAAATTGTTAGATAAAGGTATTTATATTCACAAAAAGGTTTGTTATGATTAATTTGACTGTTATTTTCAATGCAACTTCATCAATTTTCTCCAAAATCGTCCCGGAACGAATCTGCAATTTTCTGCTACATTACGGTATATGGGAGGCATTCTAACTGTGGTGAGGGCCTGTCCCGAGACACAGATAGATTATTCTAACTAAGGAGAGTATAGTGAAATCAATAGCATTATTGTAGGCTAATATAGCTTTGTTCAATTTTTCAAATAAAAAAAAACAAAATAAAAACAAAAATACCAGAATTATATTCACATTCATTGTTTATTTCAAAAGTACCTTACAATATGAATGTATCGATGTATCTATTTCGTAAATGTCCGATATGCAATGTGAACACGTGCACGCACGGGTCAATTATAGTATGTAGTAAAGATATCGAATGTTATGTCAATTAACATTCAATTTGTAAATACTCTTTGTGTTTAGAACAATATTTACACATAACATTGAACGTTATAACAACCGAATTTGATAATTCAAACCCTAAGTAATAAACACCCTGATCTAAAGATGGAAGCAAACACATACTTGTGTTTTTTTCAATGATGCAGTGTAAGCTTAAGACCTCTATAGAAATCGAAACTTTTCCGTCTACACAAAGTTTTAGTAACATGAGATCTGAAACTAAATCGGAAAATACTTTAGCATTACATGTGTCTTTTAAACCTACAACTTAAACAATTATTGAATATACCGGTATTTCAGTAGAATCAAGTCCGTTTTCTAAGAACTCAGACGGGTTATTTTTTTTTTTACAACCAAACAATGTGAGAGATAGATAACAGGATGATAAAAACTTGACTTTGTGTTGAATGCACCACAGATCCTTTCTAACTGCGGGGGCTCCGCCCTTTCTGAAACAATTTTATTCAAACCATAATCTCGTGTGTCATCATGTTACTATAATAACACGATGCCAGCCAAGCCTGTAACAGTCTTGTTATAAAACACGTACCACGATTAACAACTCGTATAAAAATGAAGTGTGACTTTCTTTGCTTTCTTTCCCCGTAGCACTATTATTTCATTATTTGGAATAAGTATCGACAATGTGGCGAGAAAAAAATTACTTTGGCAGGGTTATTTAGTTATTCAGCAAATAAAGTACCATTCTCGAAGCATATCGCTTCTACAAAACGATAAGGACATTGAAACTAGACGGCGGAATTTAGAAAAGGCGAAAAGTAAATAGCAATTGGAGCAAAACACTTTCAATTGAACAGAGGACCATAAAAATCAAATAAATTTGGTCAATATCCCACCGATGCTGAGTGTATTTGCAACGGATACATCATTTATTAAAATAAAGCCGTCTGTTATTATGTATTTGGGTATATCAGAAAAGATCTTAACTTAAGGAAGCCAGTTTGTTAATATTATTTTTGCAAAGATATAAAAAGAAAAGTAAACAGCTACTAAATATGAAAATATTTTATTTTGTTAGTGTAAATAAGAGTAACACATTTGTAAAGTGACATTGCCAATCAAACTTGCAAGCTTCCACAACTTTTTTTTTAAAAAGATACATATAAAGATACATATACCTGCGTCAGAAAATTATTACCTGTCCATGCCATGGGCAGTCATACAACAATGGTATTTAAATTATTGAATACCTGACATGCATAGAGTTACAAGGAAGTATGTAAATGAATACTAAGAATTCTGATTCTCATATTGTAGTTGTTATGCATTCATTATATGGTCCATATATACTAAAGAAAACACGTTATGTTATTGAGTCACAAACTTCCTAAAAGTAAAGAAAATACTACTACCCTTTTACACAAAATGTGTGTCTAAGTCGATCAGACAAAAAAGAACAAAACAAAAACAAAAACAAAATAACAGACGAAATAAGACACTGCTAACTTGTGATGACGAGTGATACCTTTGGAATTTAAAACTTTATTTTTTCATAGAAATAAGAAAAAAAATGCTTCACTTATCGAAGTTATTTCTTTTCAAAAACTGCCTTACATTTTATTTTTAGGATATATTTCATTTACAAACACCATTAAATGAGTCAGAGGAGTCTCGGGTTAGGCTTTAGAATCCAAAATGAAGCTTAAAATACAAACATGAGACTTCCTGGCGGGTTACTAGTATGTTACTCTGGTAACCGTCTAGGCCTGTGGACCTATTGTTTTAACTAGTGTTACATCTACGGCTGCCTGTGCATTTACATATGTGCAAAAGCGTTTCCAAACAAGACTGCTACTAAACTTTGTTTTAAAAATCATAATAGCTGGCTTAAAGTATCATATCATAGTCTTTTGTCATGTGGTACTACATGTATTAAATGATTAACAGTTTATCTCTACTTTTGTATACTGTACTCTTCAGCACAAGAATTCAGAATACGTTGACACTCCGAACTGATTAACTGCCTTCCTATAAACAAGACCGACGACATGGGTGTTTTGCGTAAAAACGAAAATAAAATATCTCTTTATAGTATAACCAGGTCCACATACATCAACACTTGTGTACATATAATGTTTCATTAAAATCATCGTCTGGGAGTTTTAAAGAGCTGCTTAAATCTCCTGTAAAATAGCTGTAAGAATATATATAGGAAAGTGCAATTTATTGCACTTTCCATCCGATTACAAAAATACTACGATATACATTTCTCAAACTGTAATATGTGATTAAAAAAATTTTTTTTATCACACCTCTACTTATTTTTCACTGTATAAAAGTAAATCGATTACCAAAACTTATATTAATTTGAACTTTTAACGATTTATTGTTTGTATCGGTAAGTATATACCATGAAGGGAGTCAGCAAGATTCCAGTGTTATCATAAAAAGAATGTATTGATTACAATTGAGGATTAATTGAGGATTAACATTGAAACACATGAATAAAAAATGACGTAAATATAAGTATTTCATGTAAAATAAAATACTATTTTGGGTTTAGGATGAGTCACCTTTTTATTGCATGCTATTAATTATAATTAATCATATTGACTTTTCACCTTTAAATAAGTAAAAAATATCAAAGATGTAGATTTCATAGGTACTTTAAGGTGTAGCACCACCCCCCACCCCACCCCCACCCCACCCCCACCCCCACCAAAAGAAAACTTGACAAATAAACAGTATCTAACACTTATCTAGAAGGGGTGTCAGGGGAGTCTTGGACATTTAAATAGGTAACGTAATGCGTATATTTTGTCGCTGTTTCTATTAGATAACACGTGGTGTTATTACCAGCTCTTTTTTCTGTAGGTGAAATTCTAGGTATAGGGTTAATTGCACCGGTTTTCCTTGAAACAGTAATAGAAAAGTAGGGTTTTTCTTTACATTTTTACAAATTTACAAATTTGAATATGAAAACTGTTTAACCATATTAGCGAAATTTATATCCGATGAAAGCCTAATCGGTGTTTTGACAAATTCACTTCCATTTAAAGTGTAGAGCACTCCACAACAAATTCTCCTTTATGATCATCCTGGAGATTCAAAAGGTAAACTATGAATTCAAAACTAAAAATAATTGAATGCTAAAATGATAGTATGTGTAATGGTAAAGTTTCCAAACAACTGGTGTGCATGTCACAGGGATTTTAATTCTTCGAATTGCTGAAGTGTAAATATACATGTATATATGATTGCGCCCATGAGCAGAGGGATCTTAAACTTGGCAATTTTTTTTCACAATTCAAGATTTTGGTGGATTTACATTGGCATTTGATAGAAGATTAAAGTTTTGAAGTTTCGTGAAGATCAAACAACTATCAATACTTTTATTTGGCATTTAAAATTTATGATTGTTTTTGCCTCTGACGTTGAAAAGCGTGCGACGTTACGTCATGATTTCATCAACGTCATTATTACTGTATGTTAGGTATAGACCCCCATTGCCTTATTAATTAATCATGATATAATCTTTGCTTTTCAAAACTTGAAGCGTCACGGTGATAATGAAAATAATGATTGAAATACGAATGCAGGTCAACAGTGAATTAAACAATCAAGAAATAACTTTTATGACAATATACAATAAGGTACATGTATATTTACTTTTAATGTTTAAAGAGACTTATAATGAAACCCGAGACAGGATATATTCCCCAATGGCTTTTTTTTCTGTCAAGGGTTTGTTGAAAGAATTATCCAACTCACACCAATCTGATAAGTGTTTTGTTTTACTGATGACCATGTAAATATACATTTTTACTGTCTTTAATTTTATAATATCAAATTCAGTATTAAATTATCCCACTAACAGCTACTCGGTAATTGTTTTTGATATGATGTATGTATTCTCCTGAGTTGTAGTTTACAATGAGAAAAATTAAATATTTATATATATATATATATATATATATATATATATATATATATATATATATATATATATATATATATGTATATAATTATTTTCAAGTTTTAAGCAGTAAATTCCCAAACACAGTATAAAACTCATATCTTCTAATCTCAATTGCTTACCTTATTGGTGTAAAACTCTTAAGTGATAGAGAAACTCTACAAATCAAATTTCAGCAAACAAAACATGGCGAACAGGAAAAAAATATTTTTTTTCATATTTACCAATTAGTTTTCTTATTCTATTGTCAAGAAGTATTTTATTCTTTACAAACTATGCTAATATATCTGACTGATAGGTAAACAAGATAATGTTCCTTTGTACGAAAAGTCATTCCTTAATTAACTTCGGGGATAAATGATCATAGCTTAAGATAGGCCCACCTATTTTCTTGGAAATATAGTTTATACATGTATGACAAATTCTCTAAATGCAATCTACAACAAATTTAAAATTCGTGGAAAACATGCTATTATATGGAAATCGTTTCGTTTATAAACATAAAACAGCAGAATTTTATACATTTAAAATCAAAATGGTCAACGATGATGCTGAAAGAGTTGATTGTTTTTCCTTTTATGACGCATTGTATTTCGGTGAGTATAAATAATGTAAATAATTTTATGCACTTATAATTGCCATATGTGCCAGTTTGTGTTTTTGTGTTTTATATCAATGACTTCGTTAAAAAAAAATTCCGATTAATTAAGTTTAATAATTAAGTTTGTCTCATTCTTTGTAATAAGTAAAAAAGGAATCTCAGAATTAAAGCTGGCAACATATTGAATATAGATATGTTTTGATTTTTGATACATATTGACAAATTTTCATTGGTATAATATTTTTTAATGTGTTGTGTTTTACATTTTTTTCTTTTCGCTTTTTTTTTTTTAATTTTCTATTTCTGATCTTCATGAAATGGAAATTTTTTTCTAAAATTTTGTTTTCCCTTAGCATAGTTTTCGGTAAACTATAATGATAAAAAAATATGGAGATGTATATGAAAAGAGAAAAGGTATATTTATCCTAGATAGTTGACAGTAGATATTGTTCCTGGTCAAAACAAACAGCTGATCGTGTTTTATCCTGTCCCAAAACAAGGGTAGAAATGGAAGAAAGGGAGCAGCATAAGAACTGTTCATCGTTGGCATTGCTTCAAAACTGTACAGACGCTATCAACTTCAAGTACCACTGTGTCATAAATGAGTTCGAGAACGCCTTAATTGAAGTCTGTGCACCGAAATATTATATACACGGTATGTTTTCAAAGACGATACCTAAAAATAAAATTTTCACTTAAAGTAATACAATGTTGATATTCTTGATCTAATTTATATTTTAAGATTTGGAACACTATACACTTATGAGTTTGTAAATGTCTTAAATGCCTACTAGTATATTGTTGCATTGTGGGGATGGGGTGGGAGTTATTATGATGGTAGAAGGGGTTTTAATTCTCAGTCTATTAAACACCAATGGTTTAAAATCAAATTAACATTTCCCATTTTAAAAAAAAGGTTTGAGCTTATTTTTTGAAAAGTAAAACTAAAACCCCAGTCACATTTCCATAAACGACCAACGGCCGACGGTTTTTGATGCAAAAATGGGATTCTTCGGGCAACAGTCTGCATTTTATTAGTCGTTGATCTCTTTTTTTCGTCGACTAAGACTAATATTGTGTCTTTGGCCATTTTCTTAATTTTTAATGGAATTATTGTTATAAAAAGCAAATGAAATGCATCATCAAGCCCTACTCATGAACTTTAGTTCATCATATTAAAACTGGGAACTCGCAATTCATGTTAAAAATATCACGATGTTAAATTTGCCACAAACACAAAACTTTGTTTTAATGATAATGCAAGTCAATGAGCTAAACTATTTTAATAACTAGAAAATCACAAACGAGAGAGAGAGAGAGAGAGAGAGAGAGAGAGAGAGAGAGAGAGAGAGAGTTTAACACCCATTTAAGAATCCCTCTAAGAATTAATTTCGAATGCGCGCCTGACGTAGTAATAGCATCAATAATGAAACAGACTCTAGTATTTTCTGCATAATGTTCCTTGAAAATGGCATGATCTACTTTTTACTTTTAGTTTTTACACAAAACAGACATCCATTCAATTTTTAAAAAGCATGGTATTGCATACCAAAAGCATCAAACATGGCTTTGATTTTTTTTTAAGCAACCCAATATTAATGATTTTATTTTTTACCACGTGTAGCGTGGTTGAACAAGAAGGATAACTCTGTTCCGAATATCATCGTTTTAGTTTATATAACCGCTAGATAATGAAAAAAAAGACCTATATCTTAATAGATTTTCATGTTTTAACATGTATCAAAGATTAAGTAAGATATGATTTGAAAAATAAATCAGTACTTAGTACGTATTTTGATAAAATTATCTGAAAACTCATACTTCCGCTCGGAATTTCACAGGAACTGAACAGATCTCGAGGAAGTCGCGTGAACTTACATTCGATCACCTCTGAATTTATTACATACTTAGCAACGATAAAGAAAACATTTCGAACACATTCGCAGTGGTGATTCAGCAACTGCGAAATTGTAGATGACATTAAAACAAAACTGCGGATTAACGTTTGATGATCCATCGACGATTCACCGACTAATATATAGTCAAACTTTTGAAAATATCGGTGTTCCTAGAAATTAATGTGACTGCTCTGCGTCGTCCAATATAAGTGCCGGGCGATTATGTTTCTTCAGCCGACGATACATTGGCTTCGCCTCGGCTTTAATATTTCTAAACAACATTTCTCGACCTTGGAGGTTATTCTGCAACATTCACGAAAACTCGTACTTTATTTCTTAAGCAATCTTGACTAGAACTTTAGTGAAGAAGGTCATTGGTCTGTGATTTAATTTTAATAGTCAGCAGTCCAATGACGAACCCAAACTGCTTACAGGTCTTATATATACGTTATGTGTAACAAACGACGTATTATTGCAAACGCGCCGCTTGATGATCAATACTTATGATCATCAACATGTGGTAAAGAAACATTAAATCAGCATTTACAAACAGTAAAAAAGCTCACAAACTGACATACCCATATAAAGGATAAACTTTCGGAAAAGAAACAAAACCAGTAACCATTGAACTAAAAAAACAAAACCGCATTTATTAATGTTACTAGTGAAGGTGAAAATTTTAATCAGCCGTTAGCAAGACAAATCAGCTTTAATACATAAATGATCTGTTGATCAGTTTCCTCTTCTTATCGTTTCTCAGTACTAGTCTTCATACATTTCTAATCAAATACATGTAAATGTTCTTAAAACTGAGTAATCTTGCTGACAATTTTACTTTTTATTAAATGTGGTTTATACAGTCATATTATGCATATCTTTTATAATTTTTATGGTATAATGATTAATAATGGTTAGCTATTATATTATATATATTATATATATATTATATATTATATGAGATTTTTATACAAGCTATGATATTTGTATGATATGATATGAGAAATTGAAATAAAAGGCTTACTGATATGGTATCCTATGGTATATGATATTAGAACAAAACTGCCTCTGCATACAGAAAAGTTTCAAAAATTTCAAGTAAAACAATAAAAAAAAATTACCACTAATATGAAACTAAAATATTTGTTTTTTTAAAACAAATCATTAAAAATCGATTTTAAATCATGCCGTATGCTATGTTATGACGAATGAGAATCTAGTCATATGCTATGTTATTGTATGCTATGGTAACAGATTCCAATGCTATTCTATGAGATTCATATGTTATGTTCAGGTATATACGACATGAACGCATGTACATATGTGTATATTTGTAAATTTTAAACTAAAGTTGCCGATCTAAAGTATGTGTCCGGTGCATGGTGAACTCACCCTATAAAACACATTTTCTTCAGATACGTGTATCAGTAGACATATTTACTCTAAGCATTAAAACTAATATATTTAAATCCATTACTCATCAAAAAATTATTACTGAAAACAATTTTCATTTGGCAATCTAAATTTTCACTTATGTTACAGGATTTTGCACAGAGTATAATGTATATGGAGCTGTAGTTCAACCACATTACCACTTAAAATGCGACAATGTCGATCCACCTTGTGCAAATCGCTACATATCTACAGATGCCTATCTTTGTAAGTGAAAAAATATTGCACAGTATCGAGTTTAAAAATAATTTAACCCTCTCAGAACCCATCTTCGCTAGCCAACGATCATTTCAGTAACTGACATGTAAAAAATTAAGAAATCATTTCTTTATGACAATTTCAAATCTGAAAACAAGATGTAGTTATAATCGGGGCGTATATAATGATAATGTTTCCCAAACGAACCGAGGCCATCCTGGGGAGGGGGGGGGGGGGGGGGTAGGGATGACACACATGGGTCAAACTTTACATAAAAATGATTTAATACTTGATAATTTCTTGAAATTCATGATGTTTCTCCAGGGGTCATTTACTATATATTAGGTGAATCTATATGAGGGGTGGGGATTTCAGCCATTTTCAAGATATTTAGGCACTTCCTATTCGAGAGGGTCAGGGCCAACTCAAGGCTCATGACCTACATATCATTTCATGCCCTTGACACAAGGAACAAGAACATATATGAATTAGGGGTAGGGCTCTCACCCGTTTTCAAGATATTTCAACACTAACTGTTCGACGGGTCAAAACCACACCGGGTCACATGACCTATATACTATTTGATGCCCCTTGACGTAAGGAACAAGAATTTATAGATTTATCGGTCAGGATGCCAGCAGTTTTCAAGATATTAGGGCACGTTCGGTACTAATGGGTCAGGATCACCTATGACCTACACACCATTTGATGCCCCTTGGCACAAGGAAACCAGAATATATATGGTTTAGGGGTGGAAATCTTAACTGTTTTCAAGATATTTTATCTTTTTTTTTCAGGAGGGTCAGGACCACCCCGGGGCTCATTACCTACATACAATTTGATGTCTCTTGACACAAGAAAAAAAAAAAAAAAAAAAAAAAAAAAAAAAAAAAAATATATATATATATATATATATATATATATATATATATATATATATATATATATATATATATGTATATATATATATATATATATATATATATATGTATATATATATATATATATATATATATATATATATATATATATATATATGATTTAGGGCCAGGATCCCAACCGTTTTCAAGATATTTTGGCACTTCTTGTACTAGGAGGGTCAGGACCACTCCCACTAATATACCCCATACTTTGCCTATAACAATCAGATTTTATAAACTCTATGTTATTATTTCTGACCGTTTCCAAGTTATAACCATTTACAATTAATGGAGTCTACGATTTTTTTTCTCACAGGATTCTATGTTTGACCCCACACATTTGACCCCCCCCCCCCCCTCTAAAAAAATATGGTTGGCTAAGATCAAATGAAAAGAAGAGGCCCATGGGCCACATCGCTCACCTGAGCAACAATAGCCATAATAAAATCAGCTTTATTGAGTCATCTACAAAATATCTGAAGAGACTCTTAATGTAGTAGAATACAGTAGATCCTGTATAAAAAGTTTTGAATATTTTTCTCCAGATATTCTTCTGTAAAACATTTAGCCCCATTTTGTAACATAATTATTTTATAATCATATCACATATTGAGAAACGCAGTTCTCAAGCAGATCTAAATTGTTTATATAAATGTAAACCCACACCAAACTTTAAACCTCTTGTGGGGCATAAGAATCGGCCAGGGGCCCGAGTCAGAAGAACTAAGAATCAACAATTTAGCAAAATGTTTGCATATAAGTACATGTAATACCATATATTATAACATTTAATTTTTTTGACAATAATTTTAAAACATTTTCCAATGTAAAACATTCGACTCTCCAATGTGACCACAACCTACTACCCCTGAAGATCATGACTTTTACAAACTTAAATCTGAGGTTGCTTTCAAACAAGTTACAGCTTCTCTGACCAATTGGTTTTTTGAGAGGAAGAATTTTAAATATGTTCCCTATATATGCCTATCTACATGCAAAAATCACTTGGTTTCATCCTACACACAGGGATCATGATTTGAACAATCTTGAATCTACAGTACCTGAGGATGCTTCCACACAAGTTACAGCTTTTCTGGCCATTTGATTTTAAAAATAAGATCATAAAAGATTTTTCTCTGTATTACATCTGTAAAAATTCAAACCCTATTACGACCCCACCCTACCCCTGGGTATCATGATTTGAACAAACTTGAATTTACACTACATAAGAATGTTTCCACATAAGTTTTTTCTGTACAATTGCTTTTGAGAAGATGATTTTTGAAAGATACCAATAAATTTTCAACAATTCTTAATTATCTCCCTTTAAAAGAGGGCTTGATTCTTCATTTTAAGTAACCTGAATCCCCTTCACCTAAAAATGCTTTGTGCCAAGTTTGGTTGATATTGACCCACTGGTTCTAAAGAAAAATTCGAAAATGTAAAAGGTCTACAGACAGACAGATAGACAGACAAACGGACGGAGAGACAGATGGACAAACAGACAGACGGACACCGGACAAGTGATCAGAATATCTCAATTAAGCTTTCAGCTTAGGTAAGCTAAAAATCAAACCAGGGGGGGCAGAACTAGACATGCAGGTCTATCATATCCTATGTGTTTTGTTTAATTCCATTAGGCCGTCTTTGAGAAACGCGATGGACAAGTTCATGGTTAAGAAGAAGAAGAAGAACTATCTAAGTAGAGACATCAGTTGTGTAATAGCAATGTGTCATCCATAATTAAATCTTAAGACGTTTGATGGTAAAAATGCTAGACATTCACAATACATTAAAATTGCTTTAAACAGATGAAGGGTGCTATAATGTTGTGAGAAAAAATACTTATTGGAGAGAACCACACACCAAGTCAAATGCGTCCGTCAACAAACTCAGCAACATATCTTCAATAACAGAGTAAGAAATGCTTATTCAAAGTAAGAAAGACTAAGAAAGAATGTTTAAACGAATCTGAAAATAGCAGATATAAAAAATATTGCCATATTAATATTAGATTACAGAAGGAAAAGGGAAACTCAGTAAAGTTAATTGAAAAGTTTCTAATTCATTTGGATAATTTTGAATTCATTCAGTTTTAATTTCTATAGCAATACACTTGAAATGTCTTTAAAATACCATCTAAACACGAAGATGGGAATCTTTTATCGTGACTTAATTTTAATCATTACAGAGAACGTCATCAACACAACAGTAAAGATGTTATGATTGCTGTTATTTGGATGAGTTTGACTATAATTGTATTTATTGGCGTTTTAATATTAAGAATATTCAAACAAAAAAATACGATTGTAAAAAGGACTGATCGCAGTGTTGAACAGCGTTCAACTGTTCCACTACTGCTATGAATACGAAAGAAATCTGATGACCAAAGGCAATATCTCACTGATCCCAGGATACCAAGACAAATCGAAGCAGTCTCTCTTTAGTATACATGTGTCAGCAAATTTATATCCAGCTTCCTGATGTTGCCTGAACCTAGACCAAAAAGTGAAGAATTATTGTACCGTAGGAATTGGATGCGTTTCATTGTAACCAATTTAGTCGCAACTACCGTCTTCTGTCATTCAGCAGTTATCCCACGTATTGTCTCCTGCCTCTAATGCTGAATTAAAAAAAGACCGTTTTTAATATATATTTTTTTTCAGATTCGTCTTGGAAAAAATGTTGCATATTCTTTTAGCCTTCTTCTGCAAATGACTGATATTGTTGATCCTCCAATAGTGAGCTGCCAAAACTCTACTTCGTAGTGGACGATCGTTGGCACTTTTTGTATTCATTACGCAGTTTTTTGGCACTGTCATTTTATCAATTGGGATTTTCCAAACCGCCTACTACATAAACCATGTTTTATTATGAGTTCCTGTCATTATTTACTACACGTGGCTTGTGAATGTGTCGTATATGTAAAAAGTAAAAATCAAAACTGAACAAAATAAATAAACTGTCAGTCGAAAAACTAAGGAAATTCAATTTTATGAAAATAAGAAAAAATACTATAGGAAATTCACACAAAAGAAGTAAAGATTGGATGATATTTTGGCTAGTAACAAAGAAACGCTTTATGCATATACATTAAACTTTTGGCTATAAATGTGCTTTTGCTTAAATAATGAAAATGATTAAATAAGGTATTTGTTGTATGCTTTCAGTATAAAACACGTCTTGGATATTGACGAACCAATATTAGTAGTAGTAAAAAACCTGTTATAAAATATGAGCTTGTAAAAACAGATTTCGCTTGTTTATATGCGATGAAGCTTAATGCAACTGAACACCTACATGTACTTGTTTAAGTACTGAGTGCATTGTAACCAATTTAATTGAATTCCATGCATTTTGCAATGATCAAGTAAACGTTTTTTGTTTTCTTTAAAAAAGACTCGTTTTTAGCTCACCTGAACTGAAAGCTCAAGTGAGCTATTCTGATCACATTTTGTCTGTCGTCCGTCCGTCCGTCTGTCTGTCCGTCCGTCTGTCCGTCTGTAAACTTTTCACATTTTCAATATCTTCTCCAGAACCACTGGGCCAATTTCAACAAAACGTGGCACAAAGCATCCTTAGGTAAAGGGGATTCAAAGTTGTGAAAATTAAGGACCACGCCCTTTTACAAGGGGAGATAATAGGGAATTATTGAAAAATTTTGAGAAACTTTCAAAATCAAATTCAAAGTTGTGAAAATCATGACCCCTGGGGGTAGGATGGGTTCACAATTGGGGGTCGAATTTTTACATAGGAATATATTGAGTAAATCTTTAAAAAATCTTCTTTTCAAGAACCAATTGGCCAAGAAAGCTGAAACTTATGTGGAAGCATCCTCAGGTAGTGTAGATTCAAAGTTATGAAAATCATGACCCCCGGGGATAGGGTGGGCCCACAATTAAGGGGGGTTTAATTTTTACATAGGAATATATAGAGAGAAAAATCCTAAAATCTTTTTCTAAAAAACCATTTGCCTAGAAAAGCCGTAACTTTTGTGAAAGCAACTTCAGATAGTGCAGATTCAAATTCGTTAAAATCAAAATCTTGAGGAGTAGGGTGGGGTTACATTGGGGATGCAGTTGTACAAAGGACAACATTTTAATTATCCACAAAAACTGAAATGTTATTAAACCGTATATGGTTTTACTTATATGCAAGCATTTTTACATATTACTGATTCTTTAGAATTGTTTAGACTTTGGCCCCTGGACGATTTTTGGCCCTCACAATGGGATCAGAGTTTGATGTAGGTTTATATCCCGTATAAAAACAATTGTTTAGGATCTTTTTGAGAACTGCAATGCTCAACATGTGATATGACTATGGGAGGGGGGATGGATTTTTATTTATACAGGATCTACATGTATTATACCACCTTGTCCAGATATTTTTGTATTATGACTCCATTAAGCTGATTTTATCATGCCTATTGTTGCTCAGGTGAGCGATGTGGCCCATGGGCCTCCTGTTGAGTAATTAGGATTAAATTGAGACACAACTATAATGTAGCCTACTACACCTTAAAATAGTTTCTCATGTCAGCAGAAAATGACTTTAATATGATATAAAGCATGATGCATACATGCAATTTTTGATTTTAAAAGTTATAATTTTCAAATTTAAATTCAGTAAATATAAACAGAAGCATTAAGTTGATTCGAACTCATAATCTGCGGTTTACAAACCCTATCCTTTATTACATGAACTATGAAGACATACAACCAAATTGGTTGATACAAACAATTTAACAAACCATTTAAATCGTCATCTTGTGACAAAATATCATAAAAAGTATCAGTCTTGCTGTAGTGAAGTACCGTAACGAGGCCGAGCACAGTTTGAGTGCGGATGACTTTCTAGGTGACGCAGCTGTTAGTGAAAAGTTATAATTTTCTTGTGTATTGTGTTTTTATACAAAATTTAGATTATGTGTAAGGTCTATGAGTTTAGAAATTGTTATTATGAAAAAAGCGCTAAAGCGTCATCGTTACTTGTATTGTAAAATGTACATAAAGCCAACTAAAAAGTATGATTCGCACAGATATTCAAGGCGTCCATGGATTTTTTAAATAAGAATTATGAAAATTTATTAAAAGCCCGTGAACAGAAACATTGAGCATTTAAAGGGTGTTATTTCGTTTAAAAAATAATTTTTCTAAGCCAATATAGTTACCAAAATATATGCAAATTTATTGAAAAAATATCAACTTTCATATAATCCCTGAAAGATACTAGGAGGTCAACATTTTTGAAATTTCACCAATTTGGTGACTTTATACATGTACACCAGTTTACAGATATGTGAAAGAAATAGAAATCCCTCTGGTCAGAAATACAAAAATATCAAAAGCGTGAAAATTAAGTGCACTTTTAACAAATCCCTCTAGGGTCGACATACTTCATATATTAGGAATTGATAACTTTCGAGACGACCCCCTGTGAAATCAGGGTGGTAAATAAATAATCTTATTTTATCTTAAGAATAATTTATATAGATCTAAAACTACATGCAAGAAGTTTCATCAACATATCTAGGGTGGAAATAATTAGACTCGGTCTCGTTAAGGAAATCAAGTAAAGTCTTCTTATTTTTGCATTATTGTAATTAGTTATGGAATAAGGAATCATTCTTTGAGTATTAGGTGGTAATACCTGTGGTCGGGCCGTGGTAAAAAACCCAATATGATCAAGCCCCGACCAAAAACAACACCTCATGATATTCAAAGAATGATTCCATACTTATATAATCTTCAGCAGTTGTAAGATTAAATATTAGAATATTGACATATGTTTGTGATTTTAATTTTTTTTAATTATGCAAACCCTGCTTGCGACCCAACAATACGTCATTTGAATTTACTGGACTGTACATTACAAAATCGATTCGTAGTATTATCACAGACAAGAACACTGAAAAATGAAATTAAATATTTATTCATTTATATATAGACCTATTGTCTTTTTGTTTGTTTTTGTTTTTACACATATATTTATAAGTATATGTATAACTACTCGAAACTTTTTTGGATAAAAAGTTTATTTCATTTTATTATTTCTTTAAATAGTAATTATAATTTAATATGTAATTTGGTAATATTTAATTTACCAACCAGTCCCATTTAAAAATGATATGTGCATTCCTTGGTGTACATACTATTTTATTTTATTTGAGTGAACAGACGTGGAAAAATGCAACGATTACTCCAAAGATCTAAGTTACAATGTATGGTCTACATCACGTTTGATAAATGTGACTATTTATTCATAAGACCTTGACCAACCTTATGTTAGAAAGTGTTTTAATGTCACTGTGGTATAAACGTTAACTCAGTTTACAGATAGCTGAACAATTAATAAGAGATAGTTTCCGAAAGGTAAGTAATTTGTTTTCTATTATTTCAACATAATGCGTTCCTGAAATGTTAAAACTGAAACTAGAATACGGATCTTATTTCTTATTTCGTGGAAATTTATTTCGTTTAAAGTGACCTACATGTATATCATATCTGTAAAAATTGAGATGCAAGGAGTGCTGAATAAGATATATTGTGTCTCACAGGCGTATGTTCTTTGCAATTGATAACGTTGGCGGATGGATCATTTTGCCGATAATAGATATCTACGTGTTTTACCGACATATATACTGGTAAATTTTAGCAGATCAAGGATACAACAACACTAAACAGTTTTTTAAGCAAGTTTTATTTACATCTATATATTCGATAATGTTATTAATTCTACTAGGATAAGCTATTGAGGGCATATGATTGAAGCGACATTTTATTATTGACTTCCAGTCGTTTATATAAATCTTTCTTAAAAAACATATACTTTTCTATTTTTTTTCCCAAAGAAAAACTCGAAGATGTATATGACTACAGGTATTTCTTAGAACCCAAACAATTAGTTAAAAGTAGCAGGTGATTACACTAAGTTAACTAAGTTACTATTTACTTCTGTTACCTAATTTGTAAGCTTTATGACTTACTGGTAACATGAAAGGAAGATAAATAACAATGTTGTTTAAAACATCGGGTTTTTTTTTTAAGTGGATGGGTGGCTAGATAAAATTTGGTATGTCAAACTAGCTTCTACGGGTTTATTTAAAAATAGATAGTAGTATATGATTATTGATAATCAAATGCATGAATTAGATACATGTAACGATTCTTTATACGGTCTAGTAAGCGAAACTAGAAACTGCTCACTGTTCAATTGATGCTACATGTAACTCAAAGATATTGGAAGGTTACTGAATGGCGGATGTAAGCAATTTAATCATCTTTTCGTGATTTCATGTGAGTAAATGGAAAAGATTCATCCTGTAAATTTTCTATTAAAAAATAAACAGTGGAAGGCTTAAACTTGATATTAAAATTTTCAGTTTGATTTGATCGATAAACTTGTTGACCATCTACCTCCTTAAAACACCAAGCTGGTCATGATTTTGATTTGAACGCACTATAAAAATATGCAGCTTAATTATTATGATTAGATATGCTTCATGGAGCATGTCAGTTTTCATTTTATTACTTTATATTTTGTACGCATTTTTCGTTATTAAGTAATTGTACCATTAAAGCACATAAATATCCCCGATATTTCATGTGACATTATGATAACCTATAAACGTTGTTTTGTGAAAGTTTAAATCAAATTGAAAATTTTGACTGTTTTATCGCCGATTATGGACGACCAAAGTCAAAACTGATAACGTCAATATACAACTTGGAGCACCGGGCCGTCATTAAATTTGGTGTGCAAGCAGGAAAACCTCCGATGGAGACCAGAGGGTTCTTAGATGCTGCTTGAAATGGCCCAGATGTGTCTTAGATAATGGTTTACAAATGGCATCAAAGGTTTAAAGATGAAATGACGTCAAAATATATCAAAATGATATTTTTGATGACGAACGTGCCCCCATAAAGCCCGGATCTTGCACTTATGTATTTTGCTTGATTTCCAAATCTAAAGTCAAAACTGCCTGGACAGAGATTTTTGGACCTAAATGATCTACGATATGCCACAAGAAACATTATACAAAAACTTGACATTAAGTCTTGGTATGAAGATACATTTTATAAATAAGTTAAAAGACATGGAAAGTGTGCAGAACTGATAGATGTTTATTTTGGAAAAGATTGACAGGTTTGTCATCCAGTGGTTTTTTGTCACCTGACGTCATGGAAATATAAAATGGTGCTCCCTAAATCTTATTCATGCAAAGTAAAAACGGCTGTATAATTTGAAAACAATATCAAAATCATCTGAATTTTGCATTCTTATTTTCAATTGTAAGTCATTTGATTAAACATTACGTCATCCTTCAAAGTACACAGTCATTTTACCGTAAATCACTGTGTCCGCGAACTTTTCTAACAACCCTCGTATAATATTAAGGTTTTTTCCGAAAAACCTGTCATTTACAATTATCTTTTCATACATGTTGTCTTCTAAAACCTATTAATCCTCGATTTTTACTAACTAGATAAACTATCATTTTATATGACTAATAAAGTATTTATAAGAATCTGAACAATTAAGTTAAAAAGACCGATTATTTCAGGTCGTATACTAAGTAAAACAAGTAAAATTATTCACTAGAACTCATTGATATCCTTGACATAAAAGAAAATTACACAATTTTGTTTCAAACGATTCATACTGGGGATGAAGTTCATTGAACAATCAACTACTGTAAACGTATTATATTTGGCGTGTACGATATTTGGCCGAAAATACTTTTTGAACAATTTGCCACGGATTTGGGTTTAGCGTATTCCTGAATGTGACTATTCTTATACATGTATGCATGGTATTTAGCGATGTACTTGATTTAGCGGACGCCGTTTTCCGCCAAAAACGCTAAATATAATACACAGCCAAATGTAATACGTTTACAGTATGTTCTAAACAATTTGTTTTTCAAAGTTAACTAAAATACATGTAGACATATACAATACAACTTTTAATATAAATAATGATTTTTTCAGTGTGTGTCTTAGGCATGTAATATAATAACGTATTTCTCAATGTGAAGTGGCAGATTTATATTGGAGAGAAGATGTCCTTAGACTCTTCGTTTTATTAAATAAAAATAAGAAATTTGTGCAGATAAAGCCTTAATGTATACAACAAAACAATAATCTAGTATAGTGGGCGAAACGAGAAAGAGTGCTTAGTTGTATTAATCACAGTTTGATACGTACATGCAGTCATGGTATTGTAATAGATGTAACTTGTTTCAACACTCTTTTAATGCATGACCTTAAAATATTGCATTGCATTCATTATTTAATAAACCTACTCCGGTTTCGTTTCACAATCCTAAATATTTCCGTTTTCAGAATTCGAGTAAGAAAATTGTAAGGGGAACAAAAGAATGTGATCCTTCACAGATAAACTAGTTTCGGATGAATTATTCAAGGTAATGTAATATCTCTGGTTGCAAAGCTAAAGGAGGTATAATAACGTAATTTAAAATCCGATAAACCCTTAAATGGATTGTATACCGAAACAATCTAGCTAAAAACCGTATATCATCATTAACTTCTTGAACGTAATGTCATTGAAAGTTGAATTCCAGTGGGCTGACTTTGCATTTTGTGTGCGATATTTTTTTTTCTTAACGAGAAACAGTGTTGAAATCATGGGGAAATTGTTTTCATGTCCGTGTTGTAAACATAATGTATCTCTCCCTCAAAATGATGAGGACATTCCAGCCAGACAAAGGAATTTAAACAAAGCAAGAAATAAATACAGGCTGGAGCAAAAAACTTTTGGTTTAACCGAGAGCCAAAAGAATCAAGTGGACTTGGTCAATGTTCCGCCGATGGTGAGTAATTAAATATATTTCATTCTTTTAAAGAAATCAAATATATATGCTTGTTGGTCACAGGTTTGAATAAAAAAAAAAAAAAAAAAAACGTGTTTTTTGGTCTTTTGAGGTGGTTTTGTGAGTATTTGTGAGCAATTTTTGTGGGTATAGTAAAACTCTGTTTTAGAATCTGTCAATAAGTGGTCAATACTTCTGCTAATAGCTATATAGTTAAAATGTATATACATTTTAATAAACATTTAATACCTTATATGTAGATAAACTATTTTTAAAAAAATACGAAAATGGGTGTCGACTCATAATGATAAACACACTCCATAAATATGTTAAGTTGTCATGTCTTATTTTCTTCCATTTCTCCGTATTCGGTAATTAACTCACTTAAATTTCAGGTAAACAATATCAAGCGAAAATGTAAATTGATATGATAATATTTGCATATTTTTGTAGTTAAGAAAACTTCCGAGGGAAGAAAAGAGGTCCTGCATAGACGAGGTAACAGTCTTCGGTCGTCATTTTAAAAATGCATCATGATCACCTTACTTAATTTAAACTCTCAGACATTTTATATATTGGTGGGTTTTTTTTTCAAGCGGATGGCAAGGGCAAAGAAATATTTACTTTTTAAGGGGCCTAAAAAATAAATCTTAGGTCAAAGGCACTTCATCTTTAAGAATCAAGTAGAATAAAAGAACTTGGAAATGTGACCTGAAATAAAAGACAATTCATTTCATTCATTTATTCATTCATTCAATCAATTCTATGAAAGTCATTCATACTTTTTTTTCAACGTAAAGTTTCGTGCCAAAATATTTCCATTCTGTGAAAGAAAAGAGCTGATAAAAGTGTTTTTTTCTGTCACAAAGAGTTCAATTTGTTACTTGGACCTGTTTTAACGTGTACTTTATTGTTTTGGGAATGAACTGTGTTTGTAAACAGTAAAGAGGGTAAAATGGTTGGATATGGTTTTGTCTTCTTCATGTATTGTTTCAGAAATATAGTACTACAGAGAAATGTGTTTCAGTCAATTGTATATCTACTTGAAAGTTGTACTACATAAACTTTAATTTTGAATTCTTTCAAATTTAAAAAGGATAAAAATAGTTTATGTTTTAAAAATGACACTCTTCTTGGTTTATTTAATGGGTTACGGTAATCTATTGACAGTTGTAAGTAATCGGTTTAAATTCCTTTGGAATTTTATGAAAGAAAAATAAAATGAAACATCAAAAGCTTCCATCATATCAGATCTTTGGCAGTAAATATAACACATTTTTGGGGGATTTTTTTCTATCATCATGAAAATAATATATCATTTTTTCAGATATGGTTCGAGGTAGTATTCATATTTTACCAAATTTATTCATACTTCTTTCGAAATGGAACATGGACAATACGAAGAATGATAAATCTGTTTACATCATCTTGGGTATTGGAGGAACCAAAGGTAAAAAAAAAAATGAAATACCACAGACTCAGCTGCTTTTCTCAAAAGTACTCTCAAATACTTTCATTTATATGTGCATAAATTTTATGTGATGTAAGACAATTGTAGATAAATATCTCACTGTTAAAATTTTTATCCTTAACATATGTAATCAGGCCTTAGGATCATGAAGCAATTTTAGATATAAGTCAAAATTTCAATGTCATAAAATAATGGTTTATCATAAAATGTAGTTAACAACGTTATATCAAGACACTTTTAAAAGCATTTCAATTTTGTAAGTGCTTTCAATCAAGATATATTAAGACAGTTTACAATTTTTGACTTAAGTCTAAGTGTGCTTCATGATCCTGGGGCCAGGCATGGGCACGATTATTTAAAAATGTAATCGATTACTAATCGATCACATAAGGGTATTTTGTGTAATCTATTATTAATCGATTACACTCATTATACCCGCACTTTCTAAAGAAAGTTATATTGTTGTTATCCTGTTCCGTCCGTCCATCCGTCTGTCACATTTTACTTTCTCAAGCTGCTCTTACATCTTATTAACCAGCAAACTGAACTCTTGGAGTTTGATTTGGGGGGTCATGTTGTTTTGTAAAAAGGTTTTAAAAATTCTTTGGTATTCCTGGGAATCAAATAATAGGTAAGAAATGACGTTTTTTTTTCACAAAAAACCTTCTTCCTCGAACTCCGTTTACATTTTCAACAGTAGACAAATCATCTCATGGAGTATATTTTGGGGTGTCCTATAGATGCGCAATAAGGTTTCGGAAATTTCAATTTTGTCCTGGGGGTCATTAAATGGCTGAAAAATGACGGGTTTTTTTTTTTTACAAAAAGTCTAGTTTTTAAAAACGTCATTTTTTTTAGTAGCCTAATGAACTACTAGAATATGATTCGTGGTGTCATGTTGATGTGTAATCATGTTCCAGAATTTTTGTTTTTATCACAGGGGTCTGTGGGCATCAAAAAATGACGAAATATGGATCCCAGAACTCCTCTTACAATTTATGCAGTAGCTATGTCATCTCTTGAAATTTGATAGGGGCTGTCCTATAGATGTGCAATAAGGTTTTAAAAATTTAAATTTCATCCATGGAGTCAAATAGTAGCTGACAATTGACGTTTATCACTCCTAAAAAACCTACTTCCCAGAACTCCTCTCATGATTTAATGAATAGCCACATCATATCTTGGGGTATGATAGGGGCTGTCGTATAGTTGTGCAATAAGGTTTTAAAAATTCAAATTTCATCAAGGGAGTCAAATAGTAACAGAAAATTGACGTTTATCACTCCTGAAAAAACCTTCTTCCTAGAACTCATCTCATGATGTAATGAGTAGCCACATCATTTAAAGGGATATAACAGGGCTGAACTATAGATCACAAGCATTTTTTTTTCAAGTTATTTGATCATTTCTGATTTTGGGAGGGTGGGGTTAAGGTGACTCCCAGAGGCCATGACCTACTAATACCACAAAAAGATTTGCATTGACATGGTCATAGTTCTAGAAACTTTTTCATGGATGTAGTAGGACTTCTTGAGACATTTCAAAATATAACCCTTTAGCCCCTACCTTGAAACAATCATAGAGTTATTGTCCCTATTGTACAAAATGCTTGTTATCGCTACTCCTCATAAACCGTTAGAGGTAGAAACTTTAAACTTTTACTAATGTATTCAGTACATTTAGGGGCTCCTTCAATCTATGTCATACCGAAACGGCTCGCGGCCCCCTTCTAGCAGTTATCGTCCCTGAAAGTTTCTTAATTTTGTTAAAAACACTTACAACTTTTGAACCTTACATCTAGACCATCAGACCAGTTCAAATTGAAATGTTGACCTTTACCAGTCAATATGACATAAAGGTCGAAGGTCAAGGTCAAACAAAAAAAAATTGCATGTTTAAGTTCTTGGCTTTTTTTTTTTATAAAGTATCGCAGAGAAAATGTTTTATTAATTATATTGAAACAAAACATTATAAATAATGAGGTGGAAAGACCTCTAATTGTTCGAGAACAATTAGTCTACTAGTTCTACTACTTATTCTAATTCAGAAGTCAAATTGTAAGTAATATAGAGAGCTTTGTCTTTTGAACTATGTAAATGAGGTTATTTTCTTAGAAGTTTACGAGTTTGGGTGAAATCTTGACCTTGCACCTTTAGCCAAGATAATTATTCTGCTGTTATTGATTTCTTTAATATTACAAGTTGATTAAAATTTGATGATTAAAAAATTATTGGCAATAGACAAAACACTATAAGGAAACTTTGCTTCATTATTTGAATGAATTGTTTTTGGAGCTTGTAATTGTTCTAATTTAATAGATCATTGTTGCGGCTATTTTAATAGCTATCTAAACATAAGGGTGGTCTTACCTCATTGACTGCATTCCTTAACTGACAAGGACAAACACCCTTAGTCACACTTACACACTATTTTGTCTCTTTTTCTGCCAAAATAGACACAAAATATAACTCTCTCTCTCTCTCTCTCTCTCTCTCTCTCTCTCTCTCTCTCTCTCTCTCTCTCTCTCAATTATGGTCAATCATTAGGTAACTCTAGCTAGTGATTTATCTAAGACTCATCTGATTATATACTCATGTGAACCAATATTTACATTTTAGTGAAAGTGAAAAATCACAATAAATGAATATAAACAATGTTGTTCTATGAATTATATCATAAACACCACTTTTAGAGTATTTTGTCATACAATATGTGCATCATAAAATATAAATGTGAAGAGTAATCGAAAGTAATCGAAAAAGTAATTATAATTACACTTAACTTTTTAGATGTAATCAATTAAATTACGATTACAAGTAATTGAAAATCTTGAAAAAAGTTATCATTAAAATCGATTACAAATAGTCGATTAGGACTACCTTATTTCTGATTCAAATAAGAAAACAAAAAAATCGGTTTAAAACAAATAACTATAAAACTACAGAATCTACTACTATGTTGCTTGGATTTTCAGTTAATGAATACAAATAGAAATATTTTGAATAATGTTATCTTTGATCTTTTGACAAAAATTGATATATTTGTCATGAAAATTCCTGCTATTATTTTTTTATTCATTCTTATACATGTTGATTCTTATTATGATGAGATTAAATGAATTCGAGGCTTAATGTTTTTTCGTAAGCGGGTAATGTATGCATCCTTGAAGTAAGCGTACTACTTTTTAACAGACAGACGGACGGATGGACGGACGGATGGATGGCCGAACGGATAGATAGATAGATAGATAGATAGATAGATAGATAGATAGATAGATAGATAGATAGATAGATAGATACTGGTACATGTAGATAGATAGATAGATAGATAGATAGATAGATAGATAGATAGATAGATAGATAGATAGATAGATAGATATATAGATAGAATAGATACTAGTACATGTAGATAGATAGATAGATAGATAGATTGATGATAGATAGATATTGTATTCCTTATTTTATGCGAGTATTTAATTCCACGATTCAGCCGTTTTCCATCAAATTGGGAAAATAAATAAAAAATTGCGAATACCGAATTTTATCCAGTTTCATGTAGTTTACATCTTTCTGAAAAAATAGAAAAGAGATTTTAAAAATTGCCAGATGGTTCTCGCAATTTTACGTGGATATTACATGTAGTTCCTCGCGTTTAATTAGGAATCTACAGTAAATGAAATGTTTTACAAATATTTTGTGTTTGATTTGAAACTCAAAATATGTGAATTCAATAAACAATTGATAGATAAAGGTACATGTAAATTTATGGCTAATGACACACGAGGCATTTCTCATTTTTAGATACTTTCCATGAAAATTATTTCATTATTTCTTTTTCTTTATCTAAATCTATTTTGTCCAAAATGCCGGGTGCATGTAAATTAGCAGGTTATTTTGGAATTACGAAAATTTTGGATTTACCCTATCATTACATGCGAGATACAATTGAATCCTTAAAAAAATCAAATATCTATTGTAGTATATATCTGTTGTAATATATATTGTATATATCCAATTAGAAAGTAGCACATAATATAAAATATAATCTTAAAATTGTGGATATAAAATAAAGTTGTAAAATAATGCAAGATAAGTCGTGTCTGACCTGAATATCATTCATCACTTAGGGCTGTGAAGTGTGGAGAACAGAAAGGGTAGACAGTGACCAGCAAACATCTGTGAGTATAACCAAAACATTTCTTAATCTTAAAAAAAATTGTACCATTTTAAGTATTAATATTGTTTTATGAGCAATTAGATGATATGTTATTTGCTCAAAGGTGTTGAAATTACATGCAGAGTCCTTCAAGTTGTATCAATTAAGTGGCCAAACGAGAACATATACATGTTTATGGCATGCGTTAATTCATTGTTATAGATAAAAATCAATACTGTGTATGGTGTTCAAGAAAAAATATCAGGATTTACGCTTTTCATGATTAACTACGATTTATTTCTAAATTTTGTGTCTTTTCCAGAGAATGAATGGAAACTCCTTGGTATATTGGATAATATATTATGTTTATAAGAATCCCATAACAGCATATTCTATCATTATGCATATCCATCATATTTGTTAAAATATTCAGCCCTTAAAAATATGATATATTTATTTTTTTTCATTCGGAAGTATCATTTCTTAGCATTAAAATATATCCTAGCATAGAATTGAAAAATAAATAAACGTATTCAATTTTTGTGAAGGTTTCATGGATTCACTTTGTTGGTTTAGTTTTGTGGGATTTTATTTAGGGGGAGGGGGGTAAAAAAATGGAAATAAGTCACAACACGTTTAACGTTAATATTAATTCGATGCTTGAAATATCTTATCGCCTTTTTTAGTTACAACGAGCTCAAGCTGACCACTGGTTTGCATGGCAGAGGTTGAACGGAGTAACTCGCAATCTTATCAAACGAGTTCATGAAATGCCTCAACAGTATGATATATGCATCCGTATTTTTTTTTTCTTAGGAAATAATAAATCTACATGTATATCATAAAATGTACATGTACCAAACTTGCTCTTATTTCTGTAAAAAGAAAATAAAGATTATGTATTACAGGATAACAATTTCATATAGTAATTAATCATCAAACGATAACAAGAAAAAACATTATTTTGTAGATTTGTTCCCTCTTTAGATGCGATTCAAAAAAACCATCCATACCTTGGGGGCCAGACTCTAAAAAAACATGCTGTAAACGGTACATTGTATGCTGTAGACCTGACAGAAGTTGCTATCGATGAAAATGAAAGAAAGATGAAAAATGATGATACGGTAATGTTTGTCGCAATTGTGTTAATGGACAGATTCAAAAGTGTAATTTGGTTAATAATCCTAATCTTTTCGTAATGTAACTAGCGTAACTTTTTTAAATTAAAAAAAGAAAGTTCATCTGCACAAAGTGCGATACACGTTCTTCCATTTTTTCAATGATGCAAAAATAATTATTGTTTAAAGATATACTTGATATATCAATGTAAACAATTGTTTTTATTTACCCCCTACTAGTATGATACCATCACACATGCCATCGTGCGTTTTCTCGTAATTTTTTTTTTTTTTAGATACGTTTATGCACTTTCCTACTCTTTCCAAACACTGTTTGCACATTCTTGTTTGAGCACAATATCCACCTTACATCAATTTTATAATGGATAGTTCCATTCAATTGAAAGTACTTACTGTCAACTGGCAAGGCCTTGGGGATCCAAATAAAAGAAGATATGTTTAAAACCTAAAAATTACAATATTTATTTTATTCAAGATACACACTTTATTCAAAAAGACGAAAACCTAACACAAACACAATAGGGATACAAAGCTTTTTTTAGTTTTTACAAATCTAATTCAAGAGGGGTTGCCATTCTTTTTAACAACAATTGTGAGACTCATGAACAATACAGAGATGATGATGGAAACTACTTACTTTTAGATGTTACTGTAGATAATCTACATTTTCTGTTTATAAATATATATGGTCCAAATTCTGACAAACCAGAGTTTTATTCCCAACTACTGAATACCTTCCATCATATATACTCTTCTCAACAGAAGTGATGATTATACCCGCACTTTCTAAAGAAAGTTCGGGTATATTGTTGTTACCCTGTTCCATCTGCCTGTCCGTCCGTCCATCCGTCCGTCCGTCTGTCACGTTTTACTTTCTCAAACTGCTCTTACATCTTATAAACCAGCAAACTGAACTCTTGGAGTATGATTTGGGGTGTCATGTTGTTCTGTAAAAAGGTTTCAAAAATTCTCTGGTAGTCCTGGGGGTCAAATAATTGGTAAAAAAATGACGTTTTTTTTTACCAAAAACCTTCTTCCTCGAACTCCTTTTACATTTTCAACAATAGACAAATCATCTCTTGGAATATATTTTGGGTTGTCTTATAGATGCGCAATAAGGTTTCGGAAATTTCAATTTTGTCCTGGGGGTAATTACATGGCTGAAAAATGACGGGTTTTGTTTTTTATTTTACAAAAAGTCTGGTTTCAAAAAATCCTTTTGCAGTAGCCAAATGATCTTCTAGAATATGATTCGGGGTGTCATGTTGATGTGTAATCATGTTTCAGAATTTTTGTTTTTATCACGTGGGTCTGTGGTCATAAAAGAATGACGTTTTTTGCAAAAAAATATGGTTCCCAGAACTCTTCTTACAATTTATGCAGTAGCTATGTCATCTCTTGAGATTTGATAGGGGCTGTCCTATAGGTGTGCAATAAGGTTTTAAAAATTTAAATTTCATCCAGGGAGTCAAATAGTAGCAGAAAACTGACGTTTATCACTCCTAAAAAAAAGCTACTTCCCAGAACTCCTCTCATGATTTAATGAATAGCCACATCATCTATAGGGATATAGCAGGGGCTGAGCCATAGATATGCAATAAGGTTTTAGAAATATAAATTTGATTCTGAGGGTCAGTACTATCTGCAAAATGATGTTCCGTCCCATAAAAAAAAACCTTATTCCTGGACCTCCTCTTATATCTTGAGATTGAAATAACGTACCATAAGATGCATATGGAGGAAGAATATATAAAACTATGCTTTAGGAGTGGGGATCACAGGCATTTTTTTTCAAGTTATTTGATCATTTCTGATTTTGGAAGGGTGGGTGGGGTTAAGGTGACCCCCAGAGGCCATGACCTACTAATACCACAAAAAGATTTGCCTTGACATGGTCATGGTTCAAGAAACAAAAATATATATGGTTTAGGAGTAGGGATTTCGATGATTTTGTTGATATTTTAAAAATATTCAACTATTCATGTTTTCGGGGCGGGGGGGGGGGGGGGTGTAGAGATTCAAAGTCTCTTCTCACATTTTTACAGTGGCAAAATCATTTCTTGATTGGTATTTTGATTGATGTCAGATGTACATGAAGAGATTTTAGAAATTTAAAACCAAAGCAGGGTCAACATTGGGCTAGGGCTAGGAATTGCACTACATATGAATAAGATAGGTTACTTGATTAATTCCAACTCTGGAAAGTCACTGGGCATCTCAAAGGGGGCATTACCTATATACATGTACCAATTGATGTTCAATGACACAAGGAGGAAGAATAAATATGGTATAGGTGTGGGGATCTCAACAGTTATTTAAATGTATTATCATTTCCTATTTCAGAGGAGGGGGGTTGTTTAAAAACAACTCCGGAGGGTGGGGGAATGACCCAAGGGGCAGGGGCCAATTTGTCTTAAATGTATCTTGACATGATCAGCAGAATTGGACAGAATGATCACTATAGGGCATTTGCAGAGTGGGGCCCTAAATAGTTACAAAATCAATCTACAAAAATATTGATAATATGTTATACATGTATTTAGAAATGTCTTTATTTTCAAAATGATTAACAAATTAATCAGTCAAAGTGAGTTATAAATAGCCGATTAGCAATTCTGCAATTGATTGCATGATTTTTAGTATAATATCACATGTATTTTTTTTATGTATGTTAACAATCTGGATTGAAATGCACAAATTTTCATGAGTCATAAATCTTGACATACCACATATCTCTTGACAAAAACACTGAATAAACCACTGGTAACGGTGTGATATTAAGAAGCTCACTAATATCGGCCTGTCACAGGTAAAATTTTAGACTGCTGGAACAAAGGAATGACATCACAGCAGTGTGTTAACACTTGTTACAATATCAAAATACTACACAATAAAAGCAACAAACTACTTTTTAACAAAAATAAAAAGTAAAAGACACTTAGCTTTGTTCATTTTGTAAGGTAGAAATTGAAACCATTGAGCATATTTTTTTTTATGAATGTCCGAATGTTAAAGAAATATGGTGTGCTGTTGAAGAAATGTTTTTATCAAGGTTTAACTTTCCAATAGCTTTCGATAAGATAGGGGTACTGTTTGGTAAATTTAACAACAATCATGTTCACAAAGTTCATAACTTATTGACACTTGTTGTGAAGTAGTTTATTTTTGCCTGTAAATATAAAACGGTTCCCAAATTGGATGAGTGCATTGTTTACCTTAATACTGTGGAATCATGATTGTTTGTGGGGAACCAATATTCGTGGCTTTCGTGGGTAACCCTTGCCCACGAATTTACTTCCCCACGAACCTATGTACAATCATTTGTTTAATATTTACTAAAGTCATCCCGATTACACTACCAACGAAATTACGTCCACACAAACCAGGAAAATTTTGGCTACCCGCGAACATTGACCACCACGAATAAAAATGATTCCACAGTAACCGATATATTACTTATTCAAAAATATTTACATTAATTTTGAAGAATTTTAATTACACTCAGTATGAAAAACACTGGGAAAAAAATAGTGATCTACTCTGAATAATAAAATTTTTAATGCAAAATTGATTATGATATATCAAGTATGTCAATGTATTAAAAATTCTACTTGTTTAAGTAAATACATGCTCCAATGTAATGTTCCTGTACATAATTCTAATTTTTCTTACTTTCCTCTCTCCCATATAACTTTCACTAATTGTATAAATACACATGTATAGCCACTAGTATTTGAGAAAATCTATCTAAAGCATATAGGTATAAACATGTATTTATATATTATGTTATTATATCATTTTACATACAATTGTGAATGAAAATTACCAAAATAAAAAAAAAATAAATTGTTTAATATATTTGAAAAAACAGCATAAATTATGAAATCAGAATTTAAATGTCAATATGAATGTAATGTGATACACCAAGGTTATCTATATTAGTGGTGAATAATGTAAGAATTATCTTTACTTTACGAATTTGTTTATCTATAATCATAATAGACAATTTTATTCATCAAACTTGTTTTTGTGTGCCTCTTTGGTTGAAAATAAATTATATCATGTTTGGAAATACGTCTATATTGCTAAGATTGTGCATAAAGCTATAATAAGATGTTTATTACAATAAAATAAAGATAATTATATAATTCTTTCTCTTGAAGCAACTAGCTCCGATGGCTTTGTTTGTAGTGAGCAACAAATTCTTGATACCAGTCGCAATAAAGATCGATGCTCGGCATACAACTGGAAAGGTATTTTGAAAAACGTCAAACATTTAAACTTTTATTTTCGATTGCGCGCAGGCATATCGACGTTAAATATATAATTCATTAGGTTTTTGGTTATATGATTTTTTAAAGGATCATGGTAGCGGTTTTGGTAAGCATGGTAAACATTAAAAACGGACAAAAAAAATCTTTAACAAAATCGTGATCATGCCCCCTTAAAGAGGCATTGTCACGATTTTGGTGAAAATTTATTTTGTCCGTTTTAAATGTTTATAATACTAAAGTAAGGCATTTCTAACAGTCAACCAAAATTTGAGTATCAGTCGTCGCGTTATAAGTGAAATACAGAGCTCACAATTCTCTGTTATGAAAACAAAACTCAGATTATGTTTTTGTTCAGATTTTGAATTTTCCAGGTTTAGACCTAAAATGAATAAAACAAATGCTAGGAACTGTTAAGAATCGAATTGTGAGCTCTGTATCTTTCTTAAAATTCACAACTGACACTCAAATTTTGGTTGATCATTAGAATTGCAATAATACAGTTTTGTAAACAATAAAAATAGTTAAATCAAGTTTGACCAAAATCGTGGGCATGCCCCTTTAATCAGTAAACGTTCTTTCAAATTGGTTTAACAAAACACAGCAAAAGGATTTTTGCGTTTGTTTCATAAGAATTATTCAAATTTAATTGAAAAAAAAGTTTCATGTGAATGCTTTTCTTACCATCAGGTTTTCAAGCCATCTACTTTAGGCGAAGCGAGTGACATACGGGAATGGATAAAGGCACGTATGTGGTTCAATATGGTAGACGCTCAGTACCATGAGTCAATCACACACCTCGGTAATTTGTGAATCTAATTTCAAATAAACACAAATGATTGATATCTAATCAGTAAAATATTTCTCATTATTGAAGCTACAAACATGTTTAGTTTTACCCTTAAGGAAGGAGTCTTCTCGTTATTAGACATACTTCTTATAAAAAGAATTTCGTGAAATTTTTACACGGTCGAACAGATCATATCACCAAATGATGGTATCAGTTTAATAAAATTTGACCTCCTTGTTTTCGCATGAAGGTGAGGTCAAGGTCAGTACCTTTTTTTCTCAATTTGAAGGATGATAAAAAATAAAGGTAGTTTTGTAGACATCTGTTTAAGATATGAAGTTTGTATTCTTCAATGAAATGATAGATTATCAGAATGTCTATCAGCTTATACTACTAAATTGAATTAAATATTTAATCTAAAATTGATATTGATTAGCCCGCATTTTCTCTAATTTTCATAAATTTTGAAGTAACAAAATATTTCTGATTTTTACATATTATGAAGACTATACATAAAGACATAAACTGACAGAAAATCTAATATATTGACCATTTAATAAGAGAAAAAATCCGATTTTAGTGATATTTTCCTACGCCAATGTTCCACCAAATATATAGTCCTTTTTAGATTCTAAACTTTGATTTATTATTTTTTCTATGCCAAGTTGTATAATAGTAAAAACTATGATATTTCAATTTCCTTTCATCTTCATTTCATGAACATTTAATCAAATTTACTTTTGACAAGTCGAAAACCAGAAAAGACTCCTTCCTTAAATGCTTGTTTTTAAACTTAAATTAAAATTCCATTTAATTTTTTTTTTATTTTAGTTTAACTTAATGTATGCATTATTTTAGTTTAATTGAAATCAATTTCAGCGTCACTATGTTCCACAAATTTATGTCTTAATTAGCCATGATTTTTTTGCTTTATAATTTTTTTTACTTTACAAAAAATTCTCATAGTTTATCAAAAGTCAAAAGCTGAAATAAATATGTGGGTTTATCTTATCATCAACGTCATATTTTACATAAATAAACCTGTAAGCAAATAATAAAAGAAATTAAATCAGCATGCAAGTCAATGCACTTTCACGTGTTATGACCACAGTATATCTCTTATTGTCAAGAAGACTAGAAATGTATGTAATATTTCCAGTTTCAATAGAGATTTCTAATACATTTTAGAGAAATAAAATTGAATTGTAACATACTGAAAGATATTGAAACTAAACATATTTTGGCGGGTTGGGAGTGGGTTATTAAATATCTAAAGGTTCCATTCTATAGCACCAGTCGGTATATACCATATTGAGCAGGGTTTTTTTAGCTTGAGGGTTCCATAACACCGAAAAGTTGTTTTTGTTTTTCTTTGTTTTGGTTAAAATATTCTAGTAAATGGTTATAAATGAGAAATTGTTCTTTGGCAAAATTGTAATATAGAAAAAGATATTAATTAAAAAATATAGAATTGAAGTTTATTATTAACCGATGGGCATTTGCGCCTTCTTGTTCCCTCATCTTTTTGTGTAATTTGTTTTCATCAGGATTCACACATCTGCTGATGGACGGAGTTAGTGTTTGCATGCACAGAAATCTGTCAGACAGACATCCCATCTACAAGTTGCTTCTGCCACACTTTCAGTATATACATGTCATCAACACGTGAGTCAAAACATCTCTTTTCTTAAATTGATGCAAATAACTTTTATTTTACATTTAATTCATATTAACATATTTAACTGATTTTCAAGTTTGTTCAATCTTTTTTACAACAAACGATTTCATTTGTCCAAATGCACCTATTACTTTTTTCTTAAATATCATTTTAATGTTATTGATTTGATCAGTGCATTTTTCATTGTATAATCACATGCAGAAATGTATGTGAATTTCTTTTACATAAACTTAAAAATGTTGAAGTTGTTTATTAATTTTTCTTGTTTATTTCTCGAAAAAGAAATGCTCAGAATGATTTAATTCAACCAGGAGGTTTTGTGGACGATGATATGTATTTAAAAAGTGTTCACATGATGAAACTTATATCAAAACAGTAAGTTGTGCTGAAAGGTTTGCAAACAAATTGTAGTTACAGAATGCCAATATTTTAAAAACAATAAAAACAACTGTCAAAATGTTAAAATGTTGAGCATTGTACAGGGTGAAGATTTGTTGATATTCTTGTTTTATTTTTAGCAACAAGGAGTGGACATATACTGCTAATGGATCTCTTGAAGCAAGCCTGAGAATAAGAGAAGCAAATGTGATTTTTCATTCTATTTATCTATCGTTAACAATTCATCAATTCTAAAAAAAAATAAATTCGTTTAATTTTTCAATTTGTTAGGAAATACCTGGATATTTCTTCAAAGATGACGCTCTGCTTATCCATAAAGCGATACGACAATTTGTCACTGAATATGCAGCGCACTACTATAGCAGTGAGATTTTCCTTTTAACAAGTTTGCTTAAATCATCATTTATTCTTAAAATGGAAAATTAAAGTTTTTTCAGCGGGTAAATGTTACTTTTTCAACTCGTTTAATATATTTATCAGGTAACGATCAGAATGTGCGCGAAGATCAAGAAATTCAAGCATTTAGACAGGAACTGGAGTTACCAAGATCAATGGATAAAGACGGAGGCTGTGGAATAAATGTGATATTTCATTTTTTATAAATGTGTACCTATTAGCAGTGTATTATTATCTATTTCACTTATTTGGGTATATTTTCAAATATGTTTTCATTTTTAATGAACCATAAACGGCATGTGCACGTACAACAATGATAAAACAGAGGTTTTTTAATCAATAAAACAAGCATTATTTTTAGGGCATTCCGGAATTTAACAGCATCCAAAATCTTGTCGATGTTTTGACGAATTTCATCTACATCTGTAGGTGGAACATTCTGCGACCAATTACCCTCAATATGACCAATATGTTTTTACACCCAACTACGCAGCAACTTTAAAAGGCCATCCAGAAACAATTTCAACAGTAATTTAAAATGCCACTTTAAAAGTGGCGATTTTCTTATTTTAGAATACTTTAGAAAGTGCAACTTGTCTTAATTCTGTTACTATCTATATAGTTCTCTTTAAAAAAAATTATATTTTTTAACAATTATAATTAAAACAGAAATTAGAGCGTCAGTGATCTTTCGCATTTTTGCTGTTCATTAACGTGCTAAATTATTGCTACTATCACTAACATCACCTCACCACTTATTCCTATTTCAAAAATATCGATGTTACAATATGGCAAGCAGGAAAAGTTTTGTATCAAGTAATGGAATAAAGAATCATTCTTTAAGCATTATGAGGTGATTAAATACGGGCAGGATGGATCAAATCCAATAAAGTCCGAAGGGCTTAATGATAGATTTGATCATGCCAGACCGAATTTGATCACCGCACAATATTCGAAGAATGATTCCTTATTACTTATATTTACATGATTTATAGCAATTGTACCATTAAATATTAATATAGCCATTGATGAATACACAATACATTACAAAATCGATTCGTAAACAAAGACATTAGAAAATGTAAATATTACCAAATAAATTTGAACTGAATGACCTAATTTATAATGAATATCTCCCTACAAAAATCGTGTGTAAAAGCACTCTGTAAGCAATTGAATCATACATGTATTTCACAGATGACTAAGCTATTAATAATGCTTTTTCTTTCATTACCTCAAAGGATTCACTTGATGCTGCTTTACCTGATGGCAAACAATTTTTTTCTGCAATACAAGTCATGAAGATTTTGACTCTAGTACTTACCAACAGTCTTGGCAACTACCACTGGTCTTATTTGAAGAAAATGGACGACAAAGGAAGAGACTTTGTGCAAAAGTTAGTTTTATATGTTAAATATACATGTAGCTAGGAAAAGTGTACATAGTAGTAATTTAAAACTGTGAACATGTCAACGTTTCCTTTTTTCATATTAATGTATATAACTTTCCTTAACAAGTACAAAACTCTTATATTCAGCATGTGTTGACAATTATGTTATGTTAAAAAGGCAATATCTTCATATTTACATGGCCAAAACACATTCCCTCATTATACATGGATACAGGATTTTATCATGGGAAAATTGTATATCTTTTATCTAATCGAAAATCCTCAAAACACTTTATCATCCGGGTACTTTTTATGACGTTTGCAAAATATAATGCAAAATTCCAGAAGAATATTTTAATGTTCGGCTGTTTTTTGAAACTTGAAGCGATAGAAAGGCGTTTTAAAACAAAAAAAAACTGGACTTCATCATTCTATTCCATGAATGTAGTGTAGGCAAAAAAGTATTATTATCCAAATATTGAGGATTTAAATGGTGTAAGCAGAAACCTTGGACAGAGTAAAGTAACAAACATACATTATATACTAGTAACTATGCAAAATATTGTGTAAAATTAACTCTAACATTTTATTTTTCAACATACAAAAGAATGCTACTATCAAAGAAAACTCTGTTTATTAGCTTCTTGCTTGATTTAAATTTTGAATATGGGAAAGTCATGTCTATGTGGGGGAAGGCGTACTTTATAATCTTATTTCAGTATATTCAAGTTGGCTTTCAGATAGGATAGAAATCAATGCATTCACTATCTCTTTTACAGTTTTCGGAAAAGTCTAGCAGCAACCCAGAAGAAAATAATTCTTAGAAACGAATCCGTTGAAAAGGGCTACAATGAAAATCAGGTCAAAGAGTATCCGTATGAATGGCTTCTTCCAGACAGAGTTCTAAATTCCATCAGTGGCTAATTTACCAAAGCATGGAAAATTGAAAATTTTAAAAATCCATTCCTACATTTTGATATGTGTTTTGTACTATTTCACAGCAAACAACAAACCTAGATGCAAAAAGAAACTAAACAATGACATTTTCAGTTGGTGTTTTTTTTTTTTGGTTTTTGGTTTCTTTTTTTTTTTTTTTATCTTTTTTAAACTTCTTTGTACATGCGTAGAATAGTAATACTAATAAATATTTTACAAAATACTAAATGAATTTCTAATAATATTAAAAAGACATAAATCTTTAAGCGACGTCTCAGCAAGGTCTGTCATAAAAAAAATTAATTCTTTCAAATTGGTTATACTTTTTTTTTAACAGTTGCCAAACGTTTAGGAACCTTTACAGCTTACTAGTATATACGGGGCAAGGTCATGATTTAGGTCGAAATATATTTTTTTTTCGTTTTTAATGTTTAATATGCTTCAGTTAGACATTTCTACGAGTCAACCAAAATTGAAGTGTCAGTACCTAGATACGGAGCTCACAATTCTCTTCCATGTACAGATCGGATTTTTTGTTTACAGTTTGAATGTTGAAAAGAAAATTCCAGGTTTAGACATAAAATTAATGTGACATTTTAGGGACGGTTTCAAATTTAACTCATCATTAGAAATTAATAACAAAAGCATTGTAAACATTATAATAGAAATATAGACAAAAATCGAAATCGTCTCCATTGAACAAAATTTCGACTACCCAATGATCTTAAAAAACAACAATCGATTAATCACTCGATGTGTTAGAACCGTTTTAACATTATACAAACTTAATCATGGCATATATACATGCTACTCAAAAACGACCTTTGTTGAGAAAAATATCAAAGATTCTCTTTTACATTTGCTTTTTTCTTGTGATCAAGTGGAGGATAAAATGCATTACCTACTTCGTGTGTATAATAAAGCCTTTCATAAAAAAAACCAAACGTTTTACCCAGCGTTTACCAATTGAGCAATTTTATAATATTTAGATATAATTCTGCTTAATATGGAAAAATGGTTCATTATCAGATGATGGAGACAGAAGATTTTTTTTCTCTGTATGAGGGAATATTTGTTAAAAGAATATTTTAAGTTTTAAATAACTAAGTATTTATAGTTTTCAAAAATATGGTTGAATTTTCAAAAGGTTTGTATGACAGTTCTTTGATTTGTAAATTTATTATCTTTGAATGTTTTGGAGAGGGTTATTTAGTGGCCATATATTATATCCAATCCATTTTGATGTATCATACAATGAAGTATGTTCAAATTATAATCATCGCTACAAATGTCTCCACACTAAAGTTAGAACAAACATTAAAAATAAATCAAAAACAAAGGATAATTTATTTTACGGCCATCATTAACACATTTGAAGTAACATTGTAACATTTTTACTTATGTTGGGCATTTTTGCTTTATAAAGTGTGCATTTAAAGTGGTAACAAAAATACTGATTGATCTAATTTGAAATTAACCAAACTTAAGAAAAAAACCTGCTTAAGTTTAATTTTTATTCTATGCAAGAATAAAGCACATAGAGTATTGAAATTAAAATCTAAAAAAAGTACTAATGTCATCCCTTAAATTATTTATGTCCACGCTTGAAATTATGTCATAAAGAAGTTTTCCAGATAATTTTTCAGTAGCCTGGTGATACTCATTTTATTTAAAACATATAAAACAGTACGATTATTGTGGTTAAGAAACATCAAACATTTATATATTACTACAAAATTCTTAACGATTTAGCTTACATCTCAGATTAGAAAGTCTGTATTATTCTTACAAAAACAATGTGTGTTAGAGAGAGAGAGAGAGAGAGAGAGAGAGAGAGAGAGAGAGAGAATATATATTTCCCTCTGCCAAACGTTGCGAGGATCAATGAAAATCATTTCTATTTCATAGTAAACATTATAGACAGAAATATTTTGTTTTGCTCAGATAAAAAAATTCAAAGAACCTACTACATTTAAGCAACACAATATGCAAAAATTCACTAGGTTTCTCAAACAACCAGTTCACTAGATAATACTCACTCTACACTTTGTAGTAATACAACAATAAAAAAAATATATTTCTCACATGTCTGAACACCGTCGTTTGTTGTGAGGTATATATATGTAACAATTCATATAAAACAATTTTATTACATACGCATTTTTTGTAATAAACATGAAGTAAAATGCCTACAAAATATAAATACCTCAGTGGTTTTTTTTTTTACTTTTTATCGAACCTTATCATTTAAAAAGTATAGTGATCACAATAGATAAACTTCCAACAACCTCAACAACACAGATATACCATTTATATCTACCTCAATCCTGAGTCATTTTGTAGAACAGAACCATCTGCCTCCAAGTTGGTAAACTGATACCAATTCAACATGCCACAACAAACCACTGTCCTTAAAGCTGATAAAATGTCCAACAAATACTAACAACCACCAAAAAAAATCACGCCCCTTCTTTTCAACATCCACTTTCTCTAATCAGCTGACATTCTCCTTATCTAGAAGCGAGTCTGAATCCTTTTCTGACTGCTCTTCTTCGTTGGAACTCTTGGAACAACTTCTCAATCTTTGTTTGATGTCGTTGTTTTGTGAGTCTAGAAGCCTGCCATCTTCCGGGTCAGCTGGGTCCAGCAGCTCTACGATACGGACCACTTCTAGCTCAGAGGTAGTACCCGGATGTCCATTGATACCATTCTGCTGATTGAGCTGGTTTAATTGCGCTACAAAGATGAGACATATTTATTTCGATTAGTATAATTGCAATTGTGGTAGATTTAATTAAGTCATTACGTAATCGAATTTTCTATTTCTTTTTCTTCAAAAGGTTTTTTTCATAAATAAATACCATATTTCTTATCATGTAATAAGAACACTTCACAGTTCTTCAAAATTAAGTTAAGAATATTCAGAAATGCAATTAAGATAATCAGGAAAATAATGTATTAAATATATATCTTGTAATCCCAAATCATGATAAATTAAATGTCAGAAGGTTTTTTCCTTCATTCTGGTATGTTTAAGCACTCAGTTTATGCAATTGTGTCTATTTTAAAAATAATAATAATAATAGAAAGTTTACCTGATCTGCTTGAACTGGCAAGGTGCACATCCAGCATTGATATTGACGCAAATGTTTGAGTTTCTGTTACAGCGGGATAACTCTGCAAACATTAATGAAATTATGTCATTTAAATTAATAGATCTTGTAAAAACGTGAATATATTTAAACTTTAATTCAAACAAAATAGTGAAGTTTCTTTAGTGCATTGCTATTCAACAGGTACAATTGTAAGAGGGTAATACCAATATTTTCTATCAATAGATGTATACTACACATATAAAGAAGTGAACTTCAACGCTTCAGTTCTATTTCCTTGTATATTCAGTGTTCATTCCACGATAGAAATGTGACGTGAAGAGATATAGTTCACACACATATAATCACGTGTAGGTCTGATGGTTTCCCATTTAACGTTTTTCGATGATTTATTTTTAAGTTCTAGCTAAAATAAAAATTGAATCCCGTTTGCTACATGTTATTTTATATATATATATATATATATATATATATATATATATATATATATATATATATATATAGTATATAAATGTATGCTGTACATATAAGTATATGAAAACTGTTTTCTTTATAGCAATAGACCCTGACCTGTTTGACTCTGGGAATAAAGCACATGACTATAGCACCTAGGATAGGAGGGACTCCGGCGGCCACGAACGCCACTTCGTAGGAATGGAGCTTGTCGTAGAGCAATCCTAGAACAGCAATTCATTAGAAATGTAAATATTTTTTTTTAAATAGGTGATTTTCAGAATTCACAAACAAATCGGCATTTTAGTTTTCTATATTATTATTAATATCTTTTTTATTTAGGACTTGTCATTCTTTTTAAACGGGTAAGTCATATTTTAATATTTAATCTGGAAATCGTATTCATATGAGTATATATTCCTAACCATGTTCTAGTTTTATTTTTAGATGACGATTTTTTGTTTGGATGTTTCATAGGTATATTGCAAGTACATGTACATTCTTCATATGACTCCATAATTCGCATGAGAACAGTTTGTAAATACTTATACTTGTATTGTAGAAAGGAATAATTGCATTGATGCCATAAATAATAAAAATCAATAATACAGATGTCTTCATTTTTTAAAAATACTTTATATATTTTTAACAGACAAAAACAGAAAACAAACCTGCAATTGGGGGCCCCACCGTCAAGGGCAAAGAGAATCCGCCCAGCATAAACCCGATGGCTTGCGATGCCTCCATGGGGCCTACGATGTCAAAAGCAATGGGACCTAACAAACAGACAAAGACTCCATCGCAGATCCCCAAAATCAGGCAGATTGCTATTAGTCCTTCGAAACTTGCCGAAAATGGAATGCATGCTGTTACTATGCCCATGACCACAAACGCGCATTGCTGCATGTAGACTCGGTTGACGAATTGAAAGTCCGCAATTTTCCCAAACACTAACCGGCCAACACCCGACGTTACTTGCATGCAGGTGATGAGAATAAATGCATTTGAACTGGGAAAGATATCTTGCGAATGCTTTACCTGAATTCAAAGAAAATTGTTGTTAATAGTTTTCTGGTTAGCATAAGAAATGGTTAACAAAACCATCTATATATTCAAAGCGAGAATAATTTTACATTTTTAAAGATACATGTATCATGAAAACTTATAAACTACTAGTAAGTGGATTAGAAACGTTAAAGGAACATGATCACGATTTTTGGTCAAATTTATTTTTACGTTTTTAAGGTTTACAATGCTTCAATGAGACATTTCTAATAGTCAACCAATATTTGATTGTCAGTTGTCATATTAGAAGTAAGATACAGAGTTCACGATTCTTTAAGAAGTAAACAAAACTCGGGGCATGTTTTTTGGTTTACATTTTGAATTTCCAAATTTAGATTAGAATAAATGTGACAAACGCTAAGAACTGTTTATTTATGTTCAAAACAAATTAGCAGATAGAAAAATCAACTTAAAAAATACATTTTACTGGTATATTGAAACAATGTAAACACAAAATAAGGCATGAGCCTTGCTGACATACCAAAGAAATGCAAGCTTTGTATCTGGCTTATGAGTCTATGACTGACACTCAACTCAAATTTTGGTTTATAATTAGAAATGCATTAAACATTAGAAACAATAAAAAAGAAAAATGAAATTTGACTAAAAATGTGACCATGCCCCTTTAACGTTGTGTGAAACATGGATGACATTATTGTCAATATTGTAAACCAAATAAAATGTATTGTTACTTCTATTTTTGTCATAATGGGTGTGAATACAAAACGTATGATAGGACGCGCCATTAATTTCAAAATTTACAACATGACAGTACGACTGTTTTCGTGTAGTCATGCTAAACGAACAAAAGTGATATTAAAAGTCGGTCTGAAGTTGACAGAATTGACAGAAAGAATTCTTTGTATCTATTGAGGACCCTATAATAAGCTTAAGAACACTTGGTTTTTTTTTTTTTAATTCTGTTTGCACTTTGCAGGTTTTTGAAATTTGTAAAATCCAGTATAGCTAAAAAGTGTGCAAGAATTCTTTCGTAAAACACGTAAAAATTGACCATTCAGCATCAAAATTTTCAATATACAATCAAATACAAGATAAGTGATAGATGGAAAATAAAATTGACTGGGCTGTTTGGGATTTTTTTCCCCCATTTAATCAAGCTTAGGCTGATAGTAATTTACTGATAATATACTAATAATAAACATGCTGTTAAAGGATAGAAAAATTTATCCGTGTCAGTTAACTAGAATGGAATTTACCCTTGTAATCTTCAAAGGATTGACCGATAAAAAGCCTATAAAAAAAATTCGGTCAAGGACCATGACCCAAAATATATGTTTATACCAATTAAATATGCTAAAATGTTTTCGAGATGAGTTTTTCTGCAGACCAAATAAAATATGTAGTTGTTAGAACGCACTTTGAAAAATTACGCACTTACAAAAAAATTAAAGTGCGTAAAATTTGGGACCAAGTCAACTCACTTAAAAAAAAATTAAAATTAATTTTGTCCTAAATTTAACGCACTTTGGGATTTTTTTTTAAAGTGCATATTTTTTTCATAATGTGTTGCCACATACAGGCTTCTAAAAACAGATAACGCACTACAACTTGTAAAAAATGATGATAATGTCCTTTCTGGTATAATTTATTTTAACAAATAAAAATAATATACAACATGACTATAGTCATGTATATTTTATTGTTAATAATAAATTATATCAGAAAGGACAATAGCACTACGTTCTGTTCCAATGGCAAAGCGATTTATCTTGCTACGTGCAACAGCATGAAAATATTCCAATTGTCCATATTAGGTAAAGGCAAAAATTTCTAGATAAAAGCTTACACTTTGTGGTTCAGATAAACTCTTGGCTTGTAATGTACTTTGTACATCCGTAAAATTTATCTCACAACATGAAGGGTTTATCATGTACAAAACATGGACGGTTACAGGCGATTTGCTAAAATTAACGCCAGCGTATAAAAAATGGCGGGGCGTTCTATTTGATTGATTTTTGTTGGGGGTGTGCTTTTTCTGTTTTCAATGCACTTTACATGTACCTGAGGTCATTCAGGTGTGTTCAATTACTAACAAATGTCTCATAAAATTAGTTTCCGGGTTTATCATAGATACTTTTCTTGCATCATAAGCCATTTTACTTAGACGTTAAATTAGCCGTATAATTCAATAAAATTTTGAGACGAAGAATTTTCAAGGGTTCGAGGTCCTGATATCGTTCTTCGACAAACCTGAGCAAACTTCTATCACCTTTGTGGACCTCTAAGATAATTTTATCATAATTTGTTTATAATTGGTTTGATAGTAAATATATCACGTATATCTGGTGGAGAGGTACGCCAGTGTTGGAGGTACATGTACATGTTATCTGAATATGACTGAGAGCTCTACACATCCAGTTGACCATGTCTGAACAGTACTACGTAACACACTGCATTTAACATGGATGTCAGGATCATCGCATTCTCTTTTTCTCTTTGCAATTGCCATTGCAACATATCAATAGCTTGTCGCCAAAAAAAATCGATCAGGGAAAAATTGCTTAGTTCGAATTTATAAATTACATAAAAGTTAGATTTTGTCAAAGTTGAATAGCCGCTTTAAGAAATTCGTAATAATGTTTTAGTGGTGTTAAAGGAGAACACTTTTGTTTTGCAATAAAAGAAATTTAAAGTAACCTTTTTTTAAAAAAAAAAAGAAGGTAAAATATACTTACTAAGTGTACAAATGGAACGAAATACCCAAATAACGCCGTGGAAAGCCCCAGGAACCAGAATAGGTAGGCCCGGTTCTTAAAGAGCCCAACATTAAGGTACTTCTTCGTCCAAGAACAACAGTCGTCAACGTGTTCAACAATGCTCTCTTTGGACAAAGCCAAGTCGGGAATGTTATTTTCTCTGTGAAAAAGGGGCTTCCAAGTTAGAGTGCCCAACAATAGCATGCAATACATTCCTCCCAGAATCAAAAACGTATACTTAATGCCCAGCGATTCCAGGATAATTGGCAGAACAATGGACAGAATGATGGTGTACATGGAACTCCCAAAGGCAACAATACCGTTCACAATGCCCATATGCTTTTTGAAGTAATGTCCAAGAATGACTAGAGATGGGGAGTACACGAATCCACCGCCGATTCCCAATAGTATGCCATAGGTCAGGTATAGGAGCTCCAGCTTCGTGATAAAAGCACTAGATATAAGTCCCACGGCGCCTATGGCGGCGCCGAAAAACGCCGTCGGCCTGATGCCGATTCGGTCGCTGCTTATGCTGGCGAAGATACAGATCAAGAAGGTGATGCCAGTGCAGACCGACCCTACCCATGCTGTAAAAAACGAGAAAAAAATAATTGATTAATTGTATCTTAACATTTGATACATTAGTGAATCCAAGTCAAGAGCTGCCATATTGCATTATCATTCTGTATTTCAAAAGAGAAATAGGCGTCTTAAGGAGCCTGGGTGGTCAACAAATCACATTAACCATCAGATCTTCGTAAAATTTTTAGATATGATTTGCTTATCTATACAGTATTATTTAGTAAAGAAAAAATCCATATATTTTACCTTTTAAATTTGGAATTTTTTTTTTTATATTTTATATAGAGCTCTTCTTATAAAGGAAATCAATACAGTCTAAAAATGGCCACGACCATCATGCCCCCTTAATTCACAATGTTATTGCATGTACATATACATGTATGTAATTATAGAAGGATAATTTACAAGTCACCTACATTTTGTTCATAAAAAAGTCAAATGGTTCGTTAAGTTCACATATTAAAGAAATTTTACACAAATTCTGCGAACAAAATTTTAAAAAAATCTTCCTTTTTACTTTCAACGAATATTAATTTTTCATGAATCTAATTTTTTTTTTGTTCTCTTTTATTTAAGAATACATAGGAATGGTTTTAAAATAGTTGAAGAGAAAGCAATATAAGTGCCTATTAATAACATAAAATTATGTTCTCTCCTGAATAGTTTATTATGCGACTTTGTAACAGGCACTTATGGTCTAAAGGGTTCGATACAGCAGTTTTGCCACTTAGTTTACAAATGACCTATTTAAAACCCGTGATACTCTGTTTTGGTTTTCATCGACAATGACTGAAATTTATACTGTATCAGTTTTGTTTATTGTTCGTTCATTTGTTAAAAAAAAATAAAAAATAAAAAAAAAATAAAAATGTAGACGCTGTTTATTCATGCATGCATTAAGTTTACAAATTTCTTGATTTGATGAACTGCAAGTTATTGTCATTTTTCATTAATAATATATCAAGGTCCATTGGTGTCCTGGTGTGTATACAAACTATATACATATCTATGTGTATATGTTTTTCTTAAGAAAAAATATTTATCTGCTATTCGCTGACCTGTATCATAATGTAATTTTATTTGCCGGGCGTGTAAAAATCAAATTGTTTGCTATGATGACAACTTTTTACAAAAAAAAATGTCATCACCTCGCCTTCGAGTTGCTTGATTCTGTGTATTTGTTATTGACAACTTGCGTGTAATGAGTGTGTATTGAACCTATTAATCGCATCAAACGCTTCTCGCCTCGTGTTGACTTAACACCGTCATCGACATAGCTTATTCCGTCAAGGAGTTTATATTGTCCCTGAGGTTATGTGGAAGATTAGTGTCAAAGATCTAGGTGAAGAAGCGTTCTGGTGTTTGGGGGAGGGTGGTTGAATCTTAACAGTTGTTTTAAGAGTTCATTTTTTTTTTCACTGATGCATTGAACTTAACAATGTTGTCAATTCTCTTTGATATATTTTTATACTGACGCGGTTAACTCAATGATTGTGTGATTCGGGGTTAGAATTTTAATAAAGCGTGATAGTAAAAACTCATTCAGATTTAAAACATACAGACACATATTTACGTGCAGCATGTCACCTACATGTATATCTGCGGTACATTAAGTTGACCTTGAACTCTCCACTTACAACACCCCTCCCCATTTCCTTACCTACTACATACCTATGTTCTTATATGTACTCCAAAATATCCAGAAAGCATTCTACTCTCAAATCAAATCAATTATATCGTATATGTAGCTTTGTGGCTTTGTGGCACGTCCCCCCCCCCCCCCCCCCCCCCCCAACTCCCACCGAACATACACACCATAACGTCAACACGATCTTGGGGGTAGGGTGGGCGTGTAAAATGTAATTAAACTAGATTTGACTTTATCTACAGATGCAATGTTCATTAGTATAAATCTTTGATCAAACAGGAACTCAGGAGCGGATCCTATAAAAAAAAAAATATCCAGCTGCATTTGTTTTCGTTAACAGATGTCTGAGTTTTAATAGGTCGACATCACTTTGCCAAGGTGTATTGATACAGCTAGGTATGCAAAGTCAGTCTCGTGATATAACAGATAACATTCAGGGCCGGGTAGCCTTGGCCCCACATAACAGTATACTGTGACTCTCTAGCGACGCACTGCACAGATTTACAAGAAACAATAAATTATTGCTTAGATGGTGATGCATGATATATCATTCTGTTCTTGACACCCTCCTGTTTTCGTACGGTCGTGAATATAAATATACGACTTAATAATGTAGCCAAGGCAGTTCATATGTATAGGGGGAGATTCACTGGGTATAGTTATTTCTGCAATGAGCTTGTTATAAATTACATGACTGTGGTAGTTCTCCGTTCTCAAGAAAACTGAAAACGGGGGTTACTGTAAATTAAGTTCGATTGCTCTTAAGCGACAGTGCATTTCATAGAGCGGGGGGATTGAAGTGGTGGTTGTAGATGATGCATACATGTATGTCAGCTGATTTCAGCATGTTGTAAATTAGTCATATTGTCACATGCCACTGATATAATGCACCTCTAACGATGGAGATTGCTTGAATTGCGCAGCTTTATTCTGCAAAAAAAAAACAACCCAAAAATAAACGACAAAACACCCATGCATCGCATTACTGGTCTACTGAAAGTTAATAAGTGCTTCCAAATATTATAAAAAAAAACACCAATAGTTTATTATGGAACTAAGTATATGTAGTAGTCAAAAAATTTATTACGGCGGGGGGGGGGGGGTGTACCATGTTTATTTTAAAGGCTTAAAACTGGTGATTGATCACATAAAAAATTAAGAGGGAAAATTCGCTGAAATGGAAATGAGACTGATTAAAAATCAGTGGATTCCACAATAAGCCGGACACAAAAAAAAAGCTCCGGTATAAACGTGCCAGACGAGTACGATACTCTTATATCAAACCAAACTTCAAAATCAGCGCTGAACCACAAACCCTAACCTCTCCCCCACCTTATCACCTACTCAAAAGTATGAAATTGATCAGCATAATATAAACGTGATTTCGAAATAAAATTCGAACGTTTTCATGACATTCCCATTGGAGTTCAAAGCGGCGAAAACGTGCACATCTATAACTTTTGCTCATTCAAAGCGATACTTTAATTTCGGGTACATATTGTATGGGCATGTGTGCGATGCAGTGGCCTCTAGCTTATCGGTCGTTGTTCTTCGAAATTAATCAAGGTGTTTTAAATACGGTTATAAATTCACTAGGTGAACCCATTCCCTTGTTCAATATAAGAACTCACAGTACATTTCTGACTTGTCTTATGCATTTTTTAAAGAGAAATCATATACAATTTAAAGAAAAAAAAATACTCACAAAACGTTGCCTAAAAAGTTACCTCTGAAAATTTATCATTTTAAGAAAATAATTAGCTACTTGTTTTCACATGCACCTGTGCTTATTTTTTTTTTTAATTTTTTATTTATTTATTTATTTAAATGCACGTCTGTTGAATTTCGTGTTCAGCACAGAAAAGTTATAAACTTTTACTGCTCAATAACAATTGGTATAAATTAGCAGTAAAGCATCCAACCTTCATAAAAATGGGTAAACAACAAAAGAAAAACTGCCAAAGTAAATAGCAAGGTTGTAGATCTTATGTGGACATGAATAATTGACTTGGCACGAAAAATCATTATACATTCACAAACCAAAAGAAAAATATACAACCTGCACTAAAGATTAAAGAGACCTAAAACTTGTTTATTTCAAGATAAAACAAAAGGGGCTTAGATTTATTAGATCAATAACCTCTTGTTTGTTTGGGGTTATTTTTGGTTTTTTTTTTTGTCTTTTTATAATTTCTAGGTGAGTGTTTGAATTTTAAAAGTAAATGATCCCACATAAAATTTAAAGCTATTGAGGAGATACATATATAAAGTTATATAGACCTCTACGTAACTTGGGAGTTACATGAAAAATACCTTCCAAGTCAACTATTAAAAGTGGAATCATCGATCAGCAGCCATGGGGTATTTTGTCATAGAAATAATAAATGCAGTCTGTTTATTGTGTAGAAAAAAATTGCATTAGTACCTTTTTTAAGTAATTTTCCACATAGAGATGAGAACTTGCAGCATTGCAAATTCTCAAGACAGAATCTACCTAAGTACTTGTGTAAACTGCAAGAAATTCAAGGCCATTCACACAAAAAATCAGGTTACTAGCCCATGGACACACATAGGACTTTGTGTAACATGTCATTACAGTAATTAATTTAATAGTATATTACATGTAATAGATCTTATTCAACATGAAAGTAAATCTATTACATCTATTTCATGTTGTTTGACCTTGACACATCCTGTCTTGAATAGCCTAATAAAGTTAGATCTCTCTCGATCTCTCTCTCTCTTTCTCTCTCTCTCTCTCTGAATGAACCTTTATACCTACTTACATATACCAGAACAGATGACCTTAATTTTATAGGATATGGCTGTATCAATACAAAAAAATTTACAAAGAGGAAAAAAAAGATGATGTACCCAATGTTAATTTTTTTATTTTTATGTACAGGAAGTACACATATTTTTGATATATACAATAACAAAATCAAGGAAGTTAAAAGGAAACATGAAAAATCATACTATGTGGACATCAGTTGTGGTACAATATAACTCAACAAATGTTTGTAATGTAAACACATGTAAAGAATTTGACTCATACCATTTGCCAATTGTTAAAAACTGATTTGGCTTGCTTCTTTTATGATATAACTCTATTTTCTACAAGTTGCATATCATTAATTTTGCATGCAAAAACTTTTCCAGATCTTCAGCTAACAAATATTTTATGTCAAACACCACTGACTGCTTGTACTCCTGTTCTGGTATACATAAATACATACTTGGAATAAGATTTTAAGTCATCAGTATACATGCACATGTCCATATACATGTATGTTTAGAAGTACATGTATTTACAGTGCTTGTCATATAAATGTCAATCTTTAGAACTTTTGACATATGTAACACATGCACTTATTGTTTATTTGCCTTTGGAAAGCAGAAAAAATCATCAACTTAAAACGCAAACAACATGTTTATACTTACATGTCTTAAAAGAAATTTCTGGGTCTCCCTGCGCATATTCCTTAATAAGGTACACATATATTATGCCGAACGTATTGAGGATGCTAAACGCTGTTCCGTTTGTTAAAAGCGACGTGATGCACACCACCCAACCCCAACCCCCATCTGGAGGGACAAATTCCTCCTCCTGGGGACCTTTCCTGGCCGGTCGACTATCGTCTACATTACTTCCAAATCTCGGGGTGTACTCTATCTCAATATTTGGTATGTCCACTTTCTTTTTTTCATCCTTGGCCATTTTAAAATGTTACCTATAACAAGAAAAGAAAGAGATAATTATGAGCAATACTGTGTGCATGAACTTCATAAGATTTACCTCTTTTATACAATATATTTACAAAGCATACATCTGTTTTCCATCAGAAAGTTTTTTTTTTTATGAATACATGTATTTAAAAAAAATGCAGTATCAAATCTATTGATCATTCTACTGCTGCAAAAACACACTCGTTTTCTATTATTACTTTATTAACCTGTACGACAAAAATAAAACTGACAAATTTCCTGGCAAAATTGACCAAAAAATAAATTCATGAAGAAAAAACCAATTTGAATAAAATGGAAATCCATTTGAATGAAACGGAAATACATGTGTATAAATTTGAACCTGTGAGAAAGAAAAAAGGCATACAGCGTTAACACCTCAATGAGCTCCCTACGAAAGAGATAGCATACTTCTAAGTACGACCTGTTGTATGAACAAACTGACGTTTTAAGTCCGTCGCTATACCCCCCGTCTATACAAACAGTAGAGATACTGAGTGACACTTCTGTGTCAAGTATCCATCTATCCACTCTATACATACTCCATCAGATAACTGAATAGTTCAAAACAAATATTCAAATATCTGAGGCATGTGCTATGTACTACCATGTACTAAAGTATATAATATATATATGAGTGCATTGTTTGTTTGTGAAAAAAAAACCACCAAATTTTCAATATAGACTTGATTGCAAGTGACATATTGCTGGTAAAATGTGCATGGTGTTTATTTTTTACATAAAATGTATGTTTTACACTATTTTTGTTCTCCTTAAAAAGTTAAAATTTGAATCATATGAGTCATTAAACTTTATTTAGTATACATGTAGATTATGCTTATTATAATATATATTTTTGTTTGGTTTCTGATCTTTTAACATAATTAACGACATTGCATGTCAGTATACACACCAATAAGTGCCTGACTACTAAAATTGTTTGTTTTTCCTTCAAAAAGGTTTGAGTCATTCAGCAAACATATAAGTATCAAGAATACAATTTACTGATCAACTCAATCTTTACACAGCTATGTAATCAATGAATTACAGATGTACCATATTGAATTTTAGTTTTAGATTCTATTGTGAAAGATGCACATGTAACAAACAATTAATTCTTTCTTTGTTGTTTTTAAAGGATTGATATGATCATTGCAAAATTAATTAAATTGACACAAAATAGCTAGCTGATAATAAATAGCAGGTTGTTTGTTTTTTTTTCTGCAATAACTTCAATTTTAATACCCTTATTAAAACAGCAAAGAAAGCATTTTATTGTTTAAAAAACATTACAGATAATCATACCTTAAAAAGTTATGCGTATATTTAATCCATTTTTCAGTGCTATTGATCCAACCAATGTTTTCTTTTCATTGCATTGCAATCAGCTGTTCTCTAATTTCTATGTAAAAAAACAGGGTAATTTAAATAGACAGAGATATAAATACACCTTCATGCAATGTGACTACGTAAAACGGTGGAGGGAATTTTACGGGCATTATTTATAGAACCTGATCTAGATACCTATAGGCATTCTATATGCCACTGAAGAATTTTTCTGCTCCAATTTGTAAATTTATCATGATGTCATTTAATATAATCACAGAATGTTATATCCCATGGTGCTTATGAAAAGGAGGATATATCAAATACCTGTATATTTTATCCTTGCCAAAAAGATATAGTAAAGGTGCTGCATTTAAATTCCATCTAATATTATCATGATTATCGCTGTAATAAAAGTGGTATTTTTTTTTTTTTTTTGTGGAATGATATTCATATCATAATGACAACTTTTAACTTTCATAGTCGTCTCCTTGCTCCAATATAAAAGACTAAATTTTCTTTAATTTTTAATTTTTTTATTTTATAGATACATGTACTAGGAGTTTCTGGCCTATGCACATTTTTAGTTATCTTTAAAGATTATGCTATGTATCATAATATTAATAATAATTTACCTAAAATTTTCTGCTGTTTTATATAAATTTATTATTGTGTTTCTATTATATATCAGGTAATGCATTTTTTTTCGGGGGGGGGGGGGGGGGGGGGGGGGGTTGGGTGGTTGTGGTAATCCTTTCTAAGCTTGGTTTTATGGCATATTACATGCATGAAGTATGGTATAGTTTATAGTTTTGAGTTTTGAGTTTTAACTGTAATTTCGTCAACCCCCCCCCCCCCCCCACCTCCCTTTTTTATACACGGTTAATTTTTAATTTGGGTTATCTCATTTTAGTATGTATCCTCTATATTTATAGATACATGCAATATAAAGCTTATATCCACATGCATTTCCTGATTATCGTCATGAGAAATGCATTTCCTAATAGGTTATCTAAGGACACTATTCACGGTTATGCTGCATGATCCGTTCTATTATCCAGTAGAGCTTTAAATATACACTAAAACTTAACCTATCGTCTGCTATAGGCTAAATGCGTATCTACACGTGCTTGTAAAAAGACGAAATTGCCAGAACATATTTTCAAAATTGACATCACACTCATATTCCATACAGACATACCTTATATCAGCGAAGTCTATATACCATTCTGCTGATGGCGAATAAAAAATTCAACAAAAGCCGATCAGCTGATTGTCGTATACAGTAACATTTGTAGACAAATGTACACAGCACAGTCACATAGCTCGAATGAATGAATATATTCTGCGTTGTTGACGATAAATCCGATCTGCACACGTGATTTCTGTTTTTGAGCGTAAATACTTGGCCCCCAAATGATCTCTCAGCATCTATTGACCTACTTTTGTGTCTGTTTTGGTTGCCGATGGTTGACGCAGAACCGAATCCCGATCCCGACGTAAAACTGATCATGGAATTAATGGCACTTAGATGGCGTGGAAGAAATACTTGAATTTATTACAACCAACGTTGTCTTACTATTCCTTACTGCAGGAAATCATAGGAACGCAAATCGCAGAACAAAATCAAGATCCTGAGAGTGCAGACGACAAGTTCTTCTGAAATTCGCAGGGGTGGCCACCGTGCTTTTACATATCAAGCTTATGAAAAATAGACAGATCAGACCCACCACCCCACCCCTTTGGAGAAAAAACTGGACTCCACTAATAATTTGAGTATTAATTCATAAGAACAGAGAGTAGCCCACCCATATTAGCGGAGTCTCTCTCTGGAAAATTCAAATTTCTTTTAAAAATCTACATAGTAAAATGCCTCGGACACCCCTGGCAAACTCAATATCCCTCGGGCTTTCCTGGAACAAATTCATTGATCCGTGCATGTATTATATGCATATAATGAATCAAACATGCCAAACCCAACAATAATCATAATACTGTAAATAAGTGGACGACTCATATGAATTATTTTTATTTTATTTTAAAGATTGATATCATATCGTGCGTCCTTTTTCTGCTATGCATAATTGAAATACGCGAGAAATTCCAATAAACCAATGCATGTATTTTTGTAAGAATACGTGTACATTGTATATTTACAAATACATGTTGTTTGAAAACTTAAAATTGCTAATTTCTTACTTTGTATAATCATATGTGCTTGTCTACTGGTGGTGTTCGATCATAAACGGTTTTTTTTTTCTTTCTTAAACCATAATTCCTTAATTTTCAATTTTTAGAAAGACAGAAACATCAAATATTGTCAGTTAATAGTTTGGAATAAAAACCAGAATTAAATAATATAAAATTCCGTGAAACTTTTATAGTCTATACGATTATGAAGATAAAAATATAACGTCATATCATATTCATTGATATTTATTCGAAAGAAAGAATTACGTCATGTTTTTTTTTTATTTGTCCCATGTAATCCTCAAACAGGATTCAGTGAGGTTCTTTTTAGTGTTTTATTGTGGGGATCACGCGATTCTTGTGAATTTAATCCCTTACTAGATCGGGTTCAGAAAAGAAGCAGTTGTCTCGCTTTTTGGGAATATCGTGATAGGCGCCTGGACTGGGCAAAGAGGGGTTAGGGATCATAGGGGTCCGGACACACCCTCTCACATAAAAATGGAAATAATTTCAGACTTTCTAAATTTGTGTAGAAAATTAAAGTACCCCCCTCCCCCTCCCTGATGTACATGTCATGTATATAACATGCATTCGTTAACCTTCATTTTTTGTGTTTACGTCCATTTTTTTTCTCTTCACTTTTTTCTTAAATTCCTGATTTGTATGTTTAAATTAAATGTATTCATTTGTCTGAAATAATCTCAGGCATGAGGAAATAAAGTATGAATGAATGCACTTTGTATAATTATATCTATTTAATTATGCTTAATATGAATATAATGTTAAAATTTTATAACGTTATCTGTGTAAACTTATTTGAAAAATAGTTTGCTAAAGATCGCTATATAGATTATGAGTTTGTAATTATAATGAAAATTTGTATCATCAAAGATAAATACGTGTATCATACATGTACACTCTATGCTGATAAATTCTATTAGAAGAAAGGGTTTTTTTTATCATAAAAGATAAAAAATAAATCATAAAAAATTCGCTCACTCATCTTACAAAACATAATATTTCTATAACTAATTCCAAAACCACAAACATGTAGCTCAATACAATGTTTAAGCTACATTTTGAAATGACAAAATAAGATATTTGAGGAAGAAAGTTATACATGTTTTGATTTTTTTTGTATTTATCCATGTTGCTTTTTACCCTTTGAACTGTCGTCGGTATAGAACTTACATGTAGTACTTTGTCATCCAAGCGGGGTGAATAAAGATATTAGACAGAACCGGTAAAGAAACTGTTCGTCTACTGAAATAAAGTCAGTTAAGTATAGATGTTAGAAAATGTATGGGCAAACATACGCGCTTCTGTACATGTAGATTTGTACGCAAATGATGACATATAAATAACATATCTGATAATAATAAATTAATCTGGCTGCTATATATCATCATTTATAAAATGTCACAGTCTTGTACATCTTATATTGATGTGCATCCCTTTGAATGTCAAATTAATATATAAGTCTTAATCTATATGAATATTGAAACTAGTTAAAATAAGGTATCAAAGCAAAAAAAAAAATGGAAAAAGTTAAAGGTGGTATTTAAATGTTGCCATTCCTGATTTAAACAAAATTTAGTAAATATTTTGTAGATATTCATGAAACAATGCCTATTGTTTTTATATTTTACCAACAGAAGGATTATCAGGCAGCACAATGTTGCTATTAGAGTATAAATGTATGTTATATAAAAACATTATTGACCATTTTTCACTACAATATTATTTGGTGAAACCCATTCCTTGTATTTACAAAAAAACAACTCAGTAAAATCAGAATGTCATCACATAATTTATCCATAGAAAGTGGACGTCATACAAATATTTTGCGTAATAACAGAATATGTGAGTTTTGTAGATCCGAAATTGAGGATGAATATCACTTTGTCTCAATATGTCCACGCTATCAGCATTTACGAGTTTTTGTGTGAAAGTTAACAATATGTTTGGTCTCCCTCGTCAACTAATTATAAATTCTTATTATGTACGCTGTTTGTATGAATGAGGGCAATTAAAAAATATCAAAACTAGCTAAAGTAATAATATTTTGTATCTAAAGCAACGGTTTATAATTTTCATACTTAATTTTCTTATTGCGTAGTCATTACAGTGGGCAAAACGTTTTTTCATTAAAAGCTACTTGTGTTTGAGTTTAAATTTAATTAAAAAATAAATGTTATTTTTTGTCTAAAGTTACCATATGGTATAACTTTGACAATATGCATTTCTATTCGTACAATTATTGACAATTAAAAATATATATATCGCAGAAAGCCTAAATTGTGCATGGTTGATACGTTTACAACAAATCCTCAAATTACCATTTAAGTATCATTTTCTAACTCTAGCCTCTGTTACCATGTGAACGGGGCCAAATAACAACAACAGGCGCCTTGCATGCTTCTTTATTCATCAAAGTTTATCAAACTGAATGTAGACTGCGATGGAAAACGGTAATTATGCTTGGTCACTGATTATTTTTTTAGCACATGCTTTTGAGCATTCTTGAATAATACCTTGTATTTACATGTGCACATTTAAAGAAATTGTATTGATATAATTAATGAAATTGAACACAATATTATTACAACTATTTGATTTTTTTTAAGGAAAATTTTCTGATTTAAAATGATAAAATGGAGCTTTGTAGGAGTACGTTATAAGAGTTGATATTAAAAAAAAAAGTGTGCGCCTTGGACATTTTATACACAAAAATATGATATCCTCAGGGTTATTTTTTTCCAATTTGTTAATTAATCCATTTAAACAATCTACCTTTTTAATGCTCGAAATAAATAGCAAAATTTATTGCACTTTGATATTATTATGATGGCCCCTTTAAAAACCAGATGGTAGAATTTAGTGTTTCTTACATGTAAGGTAGAAAATTATATAAATAATCAAATCCCATATAATAGTTACAATTTGAGGAAAAAGTTTATTTCAGTAATTTTATAATCTGCTCTAAAGTGCAAAAAATTGCAATTTTCCGTATATTCTTGTAAAAATTACACGTATTTTGAGATGGCCCCTAAAAAGAACCAGACGATAGATTTTGATTAATAAAACTTCTTCGGTAGACTAGAGTTAGTCTGTATTACACATAGTTAAAAAATAGAGTCTTTCTATTACAGTTTTTACGCAAAAAAAAAAAAACAAAAACAAAAACAAAGCACCAAGTTGACCTCCATAGATATCATTAGTCACTCTAAAAGAAATTATCACATTGGGTGAAATGACATTAAAAAAAAAAATCCATATAATTTACCATCCTAAATTATCTATATACAGGTATACAGGTCTGATTGAATTTATCATCTATAGATTATGAATCAGTCAATCATTTTACATTGTTAAGAAAGACATGTAAGTCTTTGCACTCAATTTATACAAAATACACATAAAATCTAAATAAATACTTATCCCTCAATGTAAAATAAACATTAATATTCAAATGCCTCGTTCAACAAAAATAACGTCCATCGTATACTTATGGTCTATTCAGCACGGAAACCAATAGTCACTGCTAATTTTGGACTACATGTAGTACTCTTCCCGGAAATAGGCTAAAGAGCATGGCGATGAAATAATTCGACGTGCTGCCTTCGTTTCTAAAATTCTCACAGAATTCTCATTTTCACATATGGGAGAAAAATTGGTATAGTTCCTGTTGCATACAAGCGCTTTCCTTGTCGACAGAATTCCACTCTGGCGCTGTCTTGTAGTCCAGTATCATGGCAACAGAAGTTGGTTGGGGGTATAGAGCTTCCTTTTCATAGTCTCGATTCGTCGGTAGCGGATCTCGAGGGACACAATGGGGAGATACTTTCGTAGCCATGCAATGGGGAGATACTTTTGTAGCCATGACAACGTCTTTTTCGGAATCCACCGGGCCTGCATCCTGATTTAACACATCAATGAGGTGTTTTATGTACAAAGTAGACTTCTGCAGAATTTCAAGCTTGCCCATTTTCTTACTCGTCCACTCAACTGGCAGTTTGTTTTTGAGTTCCCGGATGAAAACGTTGATATGTTGTACCCGTTTTCTTTCTCGGGAGTTGCGTTTGAAGTTGTGAGCACCGTCACACGGCGTCGACGTCATCCTCTCGTCTGCTAACGTCTGCGGCATCTTGAGGTTTGCGAACTTGTATTTATACATGTAGACGACCAAACAAAAATTAATAACGTTAATCGCTATTATCAAAGACGATTTTGGAACATCATTATTTATCATCAACCGTTTTTTAGCGTGATATGATCAAAAAAGAAAAAATCTTCTTTTTACCGTTATAGGGTATGAAATAGCCTGATTATCACCAGAGAGAAAAGACGGTTATATGAGTGTTACCGGAATTAGCTACAGTTTGAGCCCAAATTGAGAGATAAATACTTAATTTTTCCATTGACCACGCGACACTCTCAAGATCGTCGTCAGAAGTGTGAATAACAATGGCGGTCTCTCTTGTTTCATGGCGTCAATACGTATCGAATCTCAGCACGTGTTTCTGAAATGCGAGGATAACTGCTTGAAATAATTATTTTGTTCAATTATTTTATTATTTTCTTTATTTCCTTGTCATCAAACTATAAGAAGACAAAAATATCAAATTATTAACTTAAAGTTTCTATAGCAAATAATGATTGTTTGTATTAATAACTTCAAATCAAATATGTATTATAGTACTGGTGATAATTGTTCTAGAGGTTTTCACAGTATTAGTTTGGTTATGCAAGTTCGTACTCAAATTAACAGCATGTGCATACATTTTGATAAACATGTACGCCTATGATATATATTTATAGAAAACTGAATATATGAATTGTCGTTCGTAATTCAGAAAAAACAGCAGCCGGGTAACGTACTAGTATTTGAGATTTAAAAGAATCAAATGACCTTTTATTTCTTACTTGACTGAATTTGTACGGAAACAGGCTGTTTGCTATTGATTGATGTTAATTATAACAGTATAGATACATGCATAATTATTTTTTTTATTATTATTCCTTTTTTATTTTTTATTATGATTATTATTTTTTTTTTTGGGGGGGGGGGGGGGGGGGAGGGTCGTTGAAAGTGATGCCTTCTTAGCTCAGTGAGATATATGAATTAATAAAGGGTGAAAGAATTTTTTGTGAGAGGTGAATATTTATTCACGCACATACATACATATATTTTAGGAAGAGTTGCATGTGGGGTTGGGGTTGGGGTTGGTGGGTGTACTGGGGTGTCATGTTAAATCTCAAAAATACAAACCTTGTGAACATCGTCGATCAAATTGACAACTTTGAAATAAAATGTTCGACATAAACTTTTTGATTTTTCATTTGCCTGTCTGCGATTTGTTTTTTCAATCATTTGCTTTCCCTTCATCTCTTTATAACTGCAATTCATTACTCAATTAAATCGAAAAGTGAATCTAAAAAAAATCAAAAACCATGATTTCCCTTTTTATGAGATTTTAGATAATTATGTTTCATTTGGCGTGAAATACGGCTGCTTAAATACAAAGGGGCCCCCTTCCGTTCTGGTAATAAAAATGGTACATATTTCACTTGGGATAATCATACTCTACCTGCAGCTGATTTAGCAGTAAATTAGGTCTTAGTAAACAGACTTTAAAACATAAAATGGCTATCATAATAGTAATGGAAAAAATATTATTTCAAACAAATCTCTTTAAGAACTCAACAAATAAAATCATAAGACCAATCCTTAAAGAAAATAGAGGCGAATATCCCATTAAACGCGTCAGTCAAAAGAAGGAAAGTCTAAATATTTGTTTTTAATTAACTTCTTTCTTGACTTTCTTTTTCAACGACCGATTTCAATTATCTTATTCTCCAGATAGACACCTTTTTAAATAGCTTAATGTCGGAAATGAAATTACAGGTATATTCTGGATCACCATGTTCAGTGTATAAAGGGCATTAATGACATGAGATTTTATGGAAAATATCGTAGCAAAGTTTTGAATACAATTTCCCATGCGCGGCTTCAGAAGGCAGTCGGTGGTTCTGGAGAGAAAGGGGGCCGGCGGACCCCCTCCCTACCCTGGAAAATTAAATCTAAATATATTCACATAGTAAAATTACCAAAAAGGCCTAGGACCCCCCCCCCCCCTTCGGAAAAAAATTTCTGGATCCGGGTATGTTGCCATATGTACAGGGTTTCCTTTTAGCTCACCTGAGCTGAAAGCTCAAGTGAGCTTTTCTGATCACATTTTGTCTGTCGTCAGTCTGTCTGTCAGTCTGTAAACTTTTTACTTTTTCAACATCTTCTCCTGAACCACCGGGCAAATTTCAACCAAACTTGGCACAAAGCACCCTCAGGCAAAGAGGATTCGATGTTGTGAAAATTAAAGACCACATCCTTTTACAAGGGGAGATAATAAGGAATTATTGAATTTTTTAAAGAAATTTTCAAAAATCTTCTTCTCAAGAACCATTTGGCCAGGAAAGCTCAAACTTATGCAGAAGCATCCTCAGGTAGTGTAGATTCAAAGTTGTGAAAATCATGACCCCGGGGGTAGGGTGGGGTCACAATGGGGGGGGGGGGTCGAATTTTCAGGAATATATAGTAAGAGTAAATCTTTAAAAATCTTCTTCTCAGATACCAATCAGGCAGGAAAACTGAAACTTGTGTGGAACCTTCCTCAGTTAGTGTACATTCACAGTTGTGAAAATCATGACCCCCGGGGGTAGGGTGGGGCCACAATGGGGGGGGGGGGTTCAAATTTTTACATAGGAATATATAGAGTAAATCTTTAAAAATCTTCTTCTCAGAAACCAATCAGCCAGGAAAGCTGAAACTAATGTGGAAGCATCCTCAGGTAGTGTAGATTCAACGTTGTGAAAATCATGACCCCGGGGGTAGGGTGGGCCACAATGAAGGGTCAAATTTTTACATAGGAATATATAGAGTAAATCTTTATAAGTCTTCTTCTCAGAAACCAATCAGCCAAGAAAGCTTAAACTTGTTTGGAAGCACCCTCAGGTAGTGTAGCCTCAAATTTGTGAAAATCATTACCCCCCCCCCCCCTGGGGTAAGGTGGGACCACAATGGAGGATCGAATTTATACATAGGAATATACAGAGAAAAATCTTTAAAAATCTTCTTAAAACCAATTGGCCAGAAAAGCTAAAACTTGTGTGGAAGCATCCTCATTTAGGTTAGATTCATGTTTGTACAAATCATGATCCCCGGAGGTAGAACGGGGTCAGAACGTAGGAATATATAGAGAAAAATCTTTGAAAATTTTCTTCAAAAAACCTTTTTGCCTAAAAAAGCTGTAACTTTAGTGAAAGCAACTTCAGATAGTGTAGATTCAAATAGTTAAAATCAAAATCTTGAGGAGTAGGATTGGGCACATTAGGGATCCAATTGTACAAAGGAAAACATTTTAACTATTCAAAAAACTGAAATGTTATCATATATGGTTTTACTTATATGAAATCATTTTGACATATTGTTGATTCTTTAAAATTGATTAGACTCTGACCCCTGGACGATTCTTGGATCTCACAAGGGGTTCAGAGTTTGATGTAGGTTTATATTCCATATATAAACAATTGTTTAGGATCTATTTTAGAACTGCAATGCTCAACATGTGATGTGACTATAAAATCATCCTGTTAGCAAAGGGACTTGATTATAAACATAAGAATATCCAGGGGGAAAGTGGATTTTTATATGTACAGGATCTACATCTCTCTCTCTCTCTCTCTCTCTCTCTCTCTCTCTCTCTCTCTCTCTCTCTCTCTCTCTCTCCAGTCTCAAGACAAGTTGTGAAAGTCATGTCCAGACCCCGCTGATAATAAAGATAGTAAAGAGGCCATTGTGAGAATAAAAACTGACTGGACTATTTGTTATTTCAAATATCGAACGTCAAAATATTACTTGAAAATGCTCTGAATCCGTGCCCTACAAACTAAGTACTAATAACAAGTACTTATACTTACAAGAGACAAGAGCACCAATATGACCAATATTATTGACCCTTATAAAATCTGGCAAAACAATATTTTTTTGTCAGGGGATTAAAATCGTACTTTTCTGCAGATTGACGTCACAAATGAAAAATAACATACAGCCCCTTAACTGTGTACTAGAACAAATCAACAAGCGGTCGATTTTCTTCAAGTAGCCAAATAATTAAAATGTCGGTTGATGGAACGAAGCTTTTAAATGTGTCAATATTTTTCTCTAATTGCTCAATGTGTCGACATTTGAAAGAATATTTACATTGGGATTAGACATTTCACGTCCTTTAAAAGTTGTTCTGTAGCAGTTGTTATTTTGTTGTATACACTGGAATTCTCTCTCTCTCTCTCTCTCTCTCTCTCTCTCTCTCTCTCTCTCTCTCTCTCTCTCTCTCTCTCTCTCTCTCTCTTCCCCCCTCCAATGACTGAAAATGCACATATCATTTGTAGAATCTGATATATTTACAAGAACTGTATAGACAAAACATGTTACATAATCTTTGATTCATTTTAGAATGGTTACGAAGAATGAAAAATACAATCATTGCATTTCTGTAGATTTTCCTTGATTCATATTGTTAATACTAATTGCGAAATTTTTTGATATGGCTGCAAGAATATTATTTTTTGAGTCAAGCCTCCTGAGTCTTTCCTGGCGAATTATTTCACCAGCATCAGTATTCTGTTCTTGAACAAGTTGAGTTAGAGCTCGTTTTCTTGCCGTTTTGGAGAAAGCAAGGGCGGCTCTTAAGACAGTTGTAACTGATACCACGCTTTTAGGGGGAGGAATTTGAGCCTTTTCAGCGCAGACAAACTCCCTCCACTTGCTTGGCTTTCGTTGTCCATTTGAATCTAGACTTAAATCACTCATACTACTAAACACACTGCTCTCTAGGAAATCTCGGCTATCTGACGTCACAGTACTTCCGCTTGAGTGACGCTGCCTCGATGTCGACATGCGTGGCCGTCGCGGGAATGAAATGTCCGATTCCGAGTCACTTGTGTTGATATCAGAGTTACTGATACTTGTTGTTTCACCATTCTCGTGAATAGACTGCATCGAAACGATCGCCGAGTTTCTTCTGTGCTTTGCCGACTTGCATCTCGAAGGTTTTTCCGCGATGCTCGATTCCGACGCTCGCCTGGTTTTGTTTTTGTACGTTGTGGTCAGAATGCCATCCTCTGGAATAGGCTCGGCATTCGATCGATCGTTTAATCGAGATATAGAAACTCGATGCTGGTGCTTTCTATGAGTTTGCACAGCAGAGCCGTTTTCAGAGAGACCTTCCTCTTTCATCCCATTCATCATGTTGTCTTTTGTTTGTTTTGAAGAGTGTTTCATATTTGTTTCACTTTGAGAAGAAGAAAGGTCCATACTATCTACGTCATCTGTTCCTTCCGAATCGATATCGCTACTTGAAAGGTAATTATTAAACGTTGAGCGCGGTGATTTCAATATTGTCGATCCATTGTCTAAATTGTTTTTTGTTGATCCATAGGTAACTGCAGTAGAGGGTCTCTGGGGTAAGGGGAGGGAAAGTCCTCGAGTCCTCTTCGCGAATGAGACTGCAGTTTGCGGCCTTTGTTTTGGTGGACGCCCTTGACTGTCAATCTCAATGTCACTTATCGAACGACAAAACTTTGCTGATCGAATTCGTTTCACGTTCTCCTTATCCAACTTAAAATCCTTCTGAGAAAACAAAGACTTGTAGCTATTCATTATACATCTGGTCAAACGTTTGGGATCAAACTCCAATTCCTGTACCGACTCATTCTCAGAGAACACATCGTCGACGTTACCATTTTCATCGTAGTCTAAAATCTCATTGTCATTGTGACACTCTTGTCGACGATACTCGCCGCTCGACAAGCGATGACTAGAGGATCGCGCTGATCTTAACCTCCGCTTAATCTCTTCTTTTTCTTGAGTGCGCCAACCCATTAAGCGGCGCTCGCTTAGACGTATGCCCATTCGATACACCGGGGCGCTGAGGTAATCATTGTCACTTTTACCTGTTGGAGCCACACCTTGGTCGCTGACCCCCGAGGTTCGCCGCACCGTGCTGAGCGATTTGACAAATTCTTTCTTTTCACGATCGATTTCCAGGGCTTTGTGCAACTTCTCTTTCTCGTAGAGTTTTAGCACTTTCTCCAATCTGCCTTTTTCTATCTGGTTTCTCCTGTCCGCTCGCAGAAATCGCTCATTAGATTTAGAAGGCATTTTCAGGTCTCTTAAGCCAACCTAAAAGTAACAAAACAAGAGACAACTGTATTAAAGAGCTCAATGCATACACAGGTTATATGTGAGTTAATCCATATTTTTTTTTAATTTTGAATTTAAATATTGTTCGACAACATACATGTATTTGTACATTGTAATTCGTAAGATAATGTCTTAAAATGATTTTTTTAAAAACACAAAAAGTGGCGTAATGTTGTTGCCTCTTTTCTCGAAATATGACTTTTTTTTCGATTACACAAGCAACAAAAGATATACAAATAATGTATTTCAAGGATGAATCTCAGAATCGTTCAGAACAACTCCTCGCCTTCTTAGCGGTACTAAAACCAAACTTACCAAAGGCTCCTATATCTTCTGTCGTTGATATTATAGTGAGGTTTTTTTCAGTTCCAACATGCCGAAGAAATCCAGAGTTTTGAACCCATGCTTCTCTCCCACACTTCTATTCTGTAAAGGTTCAAAATATTCTTTATATGGACTAGACCCACTACTCAATCTTTGAATATAACACTACCTCGAGAAATTAAACAACTTGTTTAAACATTACAAACCTTTAGAGCGTATTGCCTCTGTAGAACAGAAGATATTCCCATTGCATTTTAACTCAAACAGACTTTAATAAAACATTTGCGTTTTTTATCTTTTTCAGATAAAAGTAATACTCCTTTCATGGGTGCCTTTAATTCAGATTTGTATCGCGTTTGAGTCATAAGTTATTATCTCCAAGTCTGAGAGTGCTTTCTGTTGTTAAAAGCCATGTTTTGTTACTTCGGGGCATTTCTTTCTTTTTTTATATTTTGAAATGAGAAAACTTACATGTTCATAAAATGAAGTCAATGTTAACGAGAGAGAGAGAGAGAGAGAGAGAGAGAGAGAGAGAGAGAGAGAGAGAGAGAGAGAGAGAGAGAGAGAGAGAGAGAAAGAGAGAGAGAGAGAGGGTAGTTTTGAGATAAAGATAAAAAGAGAAATAGAGAGACGTAGTAGAGATATTTCTTTCATAGAGTATTCGAATTGCTGCTGATAAGATCTGTCATTACGCAGAACAAGAAGCTTTTAGCTGATTTTATCGCAACTATCTGATCCTATCCCCGACGACAACTGAAATACTAGTTATATTCCATTAAACCTTACTTGGTAAATATATATATAACACTTTATCAAGTTTTCCGATTTCACCATATGCGAAAACTACTTTTTATTTTTCAAGTTTTTGAGTTATACAAAGAGAGATTTGCATATGCCTATATCTGCTCAATCGTCATAAAAAATTTTTATTCACTTTCATCATCTTCATAAGCAATAAATCTTTATATAGAATCATGGTAACAAACCTATATTAACACATTTTCCTGTTGTTTGATGTTGTTGAGAGTAAGTTGATATGATATTGCATTCTGTTAGAGAGAGAAATGTAGCCAGAAAACTGGGAAAAAAATTGTTTTTACTTTTTAAAAATTACAAAACAGGTCTGCAACTCTGAATTAATGCATGTGCATGTCTTATCACGCCTTTAAAAAAAAAATTGGAACATGCATGATATTTTAATCTGCCATATGTGAAAACCACAGAGCATATTTAAATCAGAAAGTCCACGAATTTGAAATCAAAGGATTTCACTTTTCTAGATTATTTGAAGAAGGATTAATCTGCTAAGAGGGTATTTTTGGGTCATCCGCTTTCTCGCGACAATTTTGAATTCAAAAGATAAGATGATCGGAAATATTTCAACGAGTTGAGTCTTTCCAAGGTGAAAATGATAAAATGAAGTGCTTAATTTTATATCAAGCAAATATCAATACATTAAAATTTATGTCTTAATTTAACAGACTTCTGAGTGATTACGTAAACGTTTATTTCATTTTGAGTAAGTTTACTTCTGCTCAAACATGACATTAATACATGATGCATGTTATAGTTCCCCAGTACATTATCATATCATTTTAGTAAACATTCATCCAGATGTCTTATGAATGAACATATGAATAACATTCAAGACATTTCAAAGCTATAATAATTCTCTATTTAGCACTTTATTTATCACGACATTTTTTTTTTACTAGGTACAGTCTTCAATTTAACCTTACTGGACCTTTTTTATTATCGATCTAACTTATATTAGATAGATTTAAACGCAGTACGGATCATTGATTGATTTTAATTGTAAAGATTCAAATAGTTCAGTTTCATTCATTGACACAACCTGGCCTATTCAACTTTTTTTCATTTATTGGCATTCTTAATTGTTCATTAAACATTTTATATAATTCATTATACTTTAAGAGTTCTTGAATTTATTGACAAAGTCGTGAAGAAATCTTGTCAGGAATGGTTTCTAAACCCTCCTCCAAATACTGTTAAATCTTGGGAATTGTAAATACTTTACCCCCACCTATGAAAGTGGGATTTCACTTCAATTTAACAAATAATGAAAAACTAGAAATCGATGAGTGTTAAGGGCCGTTAGATATGACACGAGGTTTTCAATTAATTTCTGATCAACTCAATAGATCGAGCTAAATCAATTCGGAATGGACTACAGTGAAAGTTTAAAAATCAGCCTTTCTTGTGTTGTTTCTCGTTAATAATTGAAGATAACCGAACATCAAGTAAATGTAATTTTCATGACCTTATTACATTTATTACTTAATTACTTACAAAGATGATTCGAGACGTTTGACAAAACTGTTATGATAAGACCGTGTATAAGACGCGGGTTCCTTTTCTATTATCGTTATAATTTGTGCTACATGCATTAACCGTGATTGTTTTTAAAAGTGGCAATCTTTTAGAAGGTGCAATGATCAACTTTTTTAAAAATCTACAAAGTTTAAAAACATTTGTCTGCAATGATGTAATCAGCTTCCATCATGCTAATTTTACCATCGTAATAAAATGTTTCTGGAGAAAAATAATAACGCAAATACTAAAATAAAAGAAAACAATTTTAGCTCACCGTTTTTGTGTATATTTTGAAGACAGCCTCATTGGACGCATTCCACAAAGCGAATCCGTAATGGGAAAAAATTCTCAGAGTTTATATATATCTTGAACGATATCCAAGGTTATCAAATGTTCCAAAAATATCACGACTTTATACGGCTGAACAAACAGACCATTCTTTTCCCACTGCATGGAATGTTATCAAGTCAAACAAAAAAGAATCTATCTCGTAAAAAAAAAAAGAAATATATCGACTTGATTGTAGACATGAAAACTGAAAACTGCAAGCTTATAAATGAATGAACGGTACTTTTCTTGTCAATCCTCCACATATATAAACATATAACCGTAAAAAGTGGTCTTTTTAAAAGCCCCAGCGTTTTCAGCGCCTCTGTTGAAATAGAATTTTAAATGCTGTGTAAATTGACAAAGTAACTACTCATTGTTAGGGTTAAAAGAAAAACTGAACTCCGAAAAAATCGAAGCTTTTGGCTACTGTGTTTGTAAATATTTGTCTTAAGAATTGATCTACACTAATGGTAATTCGGTAATAATTTGCCAGGTTAAGTTCGGTTTCTGCATGTTTATTTTTGGTATGTAGATATAAAACTTAATATTGATCTCTGAATGTACACTGCATTCGAGACCGCTTTACCTTCGAATAGTTCTTAAATAGAATCTGTCTTCTAGATTAAAAATAATATTGAATATTCTCAATGTTTGCCCGCAGGCCTTTTCTACCATCTGGTGATGACGGCTGGTCTTTTTTTTTCTTTCTTTCTTTCAAAATTGTGATGTCAATATTTTCGATATGTATATATGTATTATGTGTTATTGGGTATGAGCTTAATTTGATCAAGCTTTATTAAGTCCATTTGTAATGATCTGTAAATGCAAACAAATTAAATATGTACCAAGGAACCTTATATTTCATACAGCACCCTAAAGTTACTCTCTATTTTAATCGTTTTGAAGAGTTCTTTACCGAGGAACGACAGTCAGTAAGTGTATAGCAACATTTTTGGTTGATTGTACACTGTAAGTGCTGTAAGGTCAAATAGTTCTATACGCATATGTATGCTCTTTTAAATCATTTTTATATATTATCTTAATAAATATCTGACATTAGTTCGTGTAAATGTATCAAGTGCCTAAACTAGTACATGTGTGTGATGAGATATAGTTCTCGTGTTCGAGACGCGTCGTTGACAACTTATAATCAAATTCTAATTTTAAAAAGGGGAGGGGGGCTTTTGTCGTTTGTTACAGACGTTTATTCTAAACTATAGAAAGGAAGAGTTGCAGGTCCTTTGAAATAGGTGTACTTATTCGCCTTGGACTGTCTATATCAAACAGAAGACTTTCAACATTACTAGGGACATTGAGCAAGATATACTCGAATGAACCTTATCATAAAAAGCTAAAATGAAAACATTTATATCCTTATGCATTTATTTTGTTTGGTTGTAAAACAATATGCTTTAATTAGGAATAAATGATATCATCATTATGGGTTTCCAAAGCAACAACAAAACTCAAATATATTACCTGTATTTTCAAACCCTTATTATTCCCATCTTAAGAACGTGGAAAATGATAGATTTTAAATAATTTTATAGTTAATACGCAAAGAGGTTTTAATTTTCTAACTGGGTCCCTCTTACACTGAAAAAAATTACACCTTATTGCAATACAACTATCAGTATTTCCGAGGAGTAAAATGTATGCACAGGCACCTGTTGATATTCATTTTTATCGTCATAAAAATATACCCAATTCCTAATTAGTTAAGGGTTTAATTTTTTTATAAGTACGAGAAAAAAAGATATATAACGTCAGGTGACTGTCATTATAGATACGTATATTACAACTGTTCGAGCGAGGGACGGACAACGTGTATTGCATGTTTCATTTGAGGGGATTCATTTTTCTACATATTGAGTGCGATTAACAAGTTTTGGGGGCAATTATCATGCCAAGGATATTCAAATACCGTGCATTTATTTGACGCCAGAAAAACAGAGATTGCACTTTAAACTTGTAGAAGTAAGGATAAATTGACGTCATTGTTATTTGGTCAAAAATTGTTTGTTTTAAAGTGTTGACAATCATCATTGTTATTGACCTCATTCTCCAGTGGCCTCTCTTTGATTTTAGACTTATAATCAGAATTAAATAAACATTGAGCGTTTAATGATTCCATGGTAGGGCGCTAAGTAATGTTTATTGCTAGGGATTATTTCATATTCAATACACAAATTCCGGAAGAATCATATACACATGTAATACAACTGTACATGTACAGATGCCCGTACACTAACCATTTTGTAGACTCCCAAAGTTTATTTAAAATAAAAAATGTTTTCTTCGTATCATTATGTTTTCAAAACTTCATTTCCCATTTCTTCCAATGTAACCCAGATTTTACAAATTTGATTTGCTATTTCATCAAATGTCACACTTCGAAATTTCAACCCTTACGTACATGTACCTTAAAAAATGTCTTATTTACTTGTGATGCATATTGATAAAGTGATAATTGAGCGATATATTCGCTAAAATCATTCTTGCTGATTGCTATTTTCTACCAATTGACAGAATTATGTGTCAATATCATAATATCTTTGCCGATATGCGCATTTGGTTTTTGTTGGTGTAATGTCTCGAAGAAACGCAAGAGAACGCAAACGGGTTCGAATTATCAACGATATGTTAAGAACTCTAAGGGACAAGTTACCGGAGGAATGGACCAGTAAAAAGATGAGCAAGCTGGAAATTCTAAGAAAGTCAACTCTGTATATCAGGCGTTTGATAGAATTAAACGGAGAACAGACATTCAGGGGGGATCGCAAAAACTGTGCAGTTTTAGGATCGGGTTCGGAAAACCAAAAAACAATAAACGAGACGTCGGCCAGAAAAAGAAAATTGACAGAGAGGGCTGACATTTCGAAATTAGAGAGAAAGTTTGTTACAAAGAGAAACGAAAGAGAGAAGAGTATTTCATCTGATGATATGATGGAGAACCCGGATCTCGATGAGTCGAATTCGGATATCGGCGAGGACGACTTCCTCGAAAATTCGTTCGAAGATTCGAATACCTCTGAAGAATTGATGCATGTTGATACATTTAAGAAAACTTAAAATTCATTTACTGTTCCTTTATTGTGATTTCAAAGAATTCCATATTTTGTGTTTTGATTTGTTGAATAGTTGAACATAAAAAAGATGAATTATGAGTGTCTGTATCTGAGAAAACAATCTTAATGAGGTACATGTAGTTGCTCTCTAAAACCCTACATTGCTGTCATTTTCAGAGTGAGGTGAAAATCTTTCCATTGAACGCTTGGGTTTTTATTAAGTTTGAAAGGTTTATTAATTAAGATGGTACATATTCTTGGTATTGTCATTCACTAAATCTTGTCACATACCTTATTAGATTTTTTATTCCCATAATTTGTATATTTTTATTATTGATGAAAATTCTAGCAATGCCCTCTTAATTCTAGTTTTCCAGTCCACAGAAGGGAGAGGGACCCGAAGGAAGGGTTTATCTTTGCTAAAGGAAAAATATATAATTATTGGTTATTATTGCTTGTATTTAATGTTACTTTAGAGTCTTACGAGATAGTATAGCATGACGCTGCAAAGCAGTCAGATGTACGTAAGAACGTTTGCTTATTCTGTGTGTGGATATTGTATGTGGTCGATACGTTTGTGTTCAACTCGCAGACATAACGCAGAACACCGAAAAAAGGCATGTAAATTTCCCATACCATAAAGAGGAAAAAAGAATCTATTACAGTTATTTCGCAAGATACATGTATGAATAAGTTTGGTTTTTTTTTCTAACACGTCATGAGCAAAACATCGTGATTATTCAGATGTTCTGAATAAATCGATTATTAAGGTAGTATGGGGCACCTCCATATTGTGATATACATGTACTTCCGATCGAAATAAACAACAAAATTAGCTGTAATTTTTTATTCTTTCAGTGAATTGTTACTTCAGGGCTTTTATAACTTTTACCTCCCCCCCCCCCCCCCAAAAAAAAAAAAAATTAATATTTTTTTGGTAAAATTTTGTAAATTTGAAAAATCTAAAACAATAGAAGTATTTTGATTATAAAGTACTTTTATCCACATTAATATCGACAGGTGTCCAATACCACGTTTATCGTTGAAAAATTTCTATGATTACCAATATATCAAACTCACCGTACAAAACGATTATAAACTGATGCATTCCTTTTTATACGATATGATATATCGTATATCATTATGTGGATGCAATTTGTCTGGCACAATTGTCAATAAACTGCTAATAGTTAAAACAATCCCTTTACCTATGAAATGTAAGCGCCTTCAAGGTACGGGGTATTGTAATTTTTTGTTATTGGTATATGATCATAAGTGTCTCATGTACATGTACGTTCAAGGTGTTAAGGAAAATAAAATAAGGAAATTTTCCATACATTTTTCTATATAATCCATTCCATAATCTTACAATTTTTCCTTTAATATAAGCATGCATGACAAGAAAAGAAAATAGAAAATTATCTTCAAGCTGCCAAGTTTTAGCCACAGGTACCTGCATGACGTCATACATGTATATTTTCATAACTAGGTCGGTGGATTAATTATTTATTATGAGAAAAATATTAATATACACGTATAACGTCAGCTCCCTGTGGGTTTAGTATTCATTCAATATATTACAAGTAAAAGTATTGTAGGATATCGTTGACGAATTTTTATTTTTTTATCTAAATATCCAATTTTTAAACTTTGGCCTACATAAAAACCAACGAAAAAATATTTTTATAAAAATGAAATCAGCAGTTAGAAAATTAAACAGTAGCTGTTGGACTAAATAAAAACAATTAAAAAATCAAAGTATTGAATGTGTCTTCGCTTTCCCTTTCAATTTATTGAATGAATATCGGTTTCGTAAAACTATTTCAAGCTGTTTCCAATGATATGCTAATTTCATAGGACAATGATATTCATTTTAAGTAATTTTTTTTTATTCTTAGTAAAATTTAATAGACTTGTAAAACTAATCCACTATGATACTCTAAACAATGGAGTATTGTAGAGGAGCGATTTGACAAGTTTATTTTAATTAGATTGATGATTATCTAACATGGCAGATCCCAACGTGCATAACATTAAAAAAAGTAAAAATATTTGTAATTTTTATTTTGAACATCCAGGAGCAAGTCTGCTGTCCAGCCTAAACCATTTTAGTATCTATTATTACTCTTTGCGTATTGAATACCAATTATACTCTGTATTCTACATGATCGTCCACTTTTTCTACCACTTTTTGTATTATTACTATTTTTTTTCCCTATTTATACTTATTGACACATGTATTACTATGTTGTATTAAAATATTATATATAATTTATTAGACCCTTGACATTACTATTTAACGTAAATATGTTATATGTACCTCATGTACTATTGAATGTTAATGGTTTGAGAGAATAAACTGAATTGAATCTAATTAATACTAGTAATTGATGTCACTTTAAAATCATAATTGAACTACTTTAAAATTCATAGTGTTGTCATTGTTGTAACGGCTCAAAAGTAAAGAGAGATAATCTGCTGCTTTTTTTCTGCTCCCAGGGAAACTGAAGCACGGATAAGAGTTGTCTTTCTTGCCGCTGTAAATAAATCAAGTAGTCTGTTTATATCCGAGATTCATCCTCCGAGACATTGGTAATACAGGGCTACATAAAACACGTGACTCCTCCATGTATATTTAATTTTAAATTTTATTTTTTTTAATATGTGCAAAAACAGCATTGAATTTCGTGAATCTGAACTCGTATTTAAAGAGCTTTATAAGGGCACAATTTAATATCGGTCTGAATTTAAAATTACACATTAAAATAACAACATAATGAAGTAGTTGTACGTGTAGGCATGCAGTGGATTTCCTGGGATCGCGTATATTGTATCTTTACAGTGAGTGCAACTATATATAGCATACTGCGAGTACGTCATATCGCACAAGGACTGTCACCCCCCCTCCCCTTTTCAGAATATATTGTAAGAACGACAACTTCTAGTACTGTCTTCTAAAGATGTGATGTGTAAGCCATAACTTATTACTTAGTTAAGAAAAATTATTAATATTTTAGCTTTTAAAATTTGAATATTTTCCTATATATTTATCCTTTATCCGAAGTTCTCTTTCTAAAGGAGATTAAAATAGTATAAAAATGGTAAAGATAATCCAGCTCTCTTAAAAGAGAGTACATCAACACAAGTTTCTCTCTAAAATAAATATTTCGATAGACGGGGGTGGAGGACTATAAATTTTACATAATTTCTTTTCATTCTTTCAGTTTTTTTTTATATATACAAAGCGTACGTGCCCATAGAATTTCGATACGAATTTAATTCAATTTACAAGGTACATGCATTTTTACATGTCATCTGTATTATTCTATGTATTTTATTATAATAATTCTATTTGTAACAAATTAGATAAACACACAAAATGAATGTTCTAAGTTAAAAGATTTAGTGTAATTTTTTTTTATATTTCATTTGAAATGCTTTCATCTCTGGCACGTAGAAACAAGGGAAGGCGCTGCGCCTTATATCAAAAGCTTTTAGTATTATATCAACAAATAGAACGAAATAGCCCTTCCACTAATTTTAAGAATTTTATTTATGACACATGCAAGGCACTCCCACACCCGACACCCCACCCTACTCCCTCACACACAAGCGCGCGCGTAATAGAAATCATATTTTGGGGAAAAGTCACTTTCAGAAACAAATACATTTTGGATATAATATCAAACCAAAGATTTTCAACCAATATATTAATATTTGGACTGTTAACTTATAACATTTAAGATTGAATGGACATTGTTTACTTTATTAATACAAAATGTAAATTACATGTAACACTATACACTTTAAAAATGACTCAGAAATTAGAGCATACATGTACATGAATAGTTTTACACATTTAAGAAATTAGAGAACGAATCATCCATTTTAACCACTTTGTTTATATTCTCAGGAATAAATGTCCCTCTTTTGAATGATTGTTGAATGGATGAGTAATATAGTAATACAATTGATGACGTTAATAACTTTCTAGCATTTGACAGATAATTTGGGGGGGGGGTCGTTTTTGTTATGCATATTTTGATATTCTAAAATAGATTTTTAAAAAAGTTGTTCTCTAAATTAGTTATATGTAATGGTAGTGTTCAGACAAAATTTAATTCCAAAAATGGAACCTCGACTATTCAAAATGCAAATTGTTCTTTTATAATTAATAATTAAAAAGTATGAGCATTGTAAATAAAAATAGAATATTATTCTGTCCCTAAAAAGGAACAAATTTGTTTCATTTAAAAGATAAAACAGAATTATATCATTAGAATATTCCATGTTTAAACTTTTATCCCCTCCGATCGTTACCAAATAATACAGAAATAATATCGTGATTTCCCAGAAGTCACATCACCTGTTTTAACATTAAGTTAACAATTCGTATAGCTACATTTATCATTTGCAATTGTCGCTTATAAAAAAAGCAATTTTAATCAGAATTCGACAAAACTAATTGGAGAGGGACCCCTTTTTTCAGGTGTAGTCATATTTTCTTTTCTTTTATCTATTTTATGTTTTTTCATAATCTTTGCATGCCCATAAAATTAAGAAGCGAAAGTACTTTATTAAGGTGCCCTATCGCTCGTAAATATTCAAATAAATTCCAAATTCTACAAATTGCCATTCATCGAAGCAGAGGAGTCTTCAATTTCGGAAATCAAAGGTTTGTTGTCTTTTCATTCTTCACCGTCGATTCTTAGAAATGCAAATATTCAATGAAAATAAAACATTAATGACTCTCTAATTACGGCATACAGAAAATTAAAATATTGGCGATTGAGTAACAGTACAGAGCTCCTAACAACAAACGATGAAAAAAAAACCCATAATTCCAAAGTTGATGATTGATGGATTCCATACCTTTCTTCTGTCAACAGAAAATGGAAGTGAACTGGGTGAAGATTTCCCAGCAGGCCAATCGTTAGTGATTCAATAACATTAATTATTTCATATTTTCTCTATCATCTTGAAATCTCGAGAGACGGTGTACCGTGACCATCAGAGAAACGTCGTTTCACGCGGATTGCCTCTGTTGAAAAAGTATTTGTTTAGAGATGTTGGTTTTTTCATCCAATGTTATCTAACCATTTAATCAATATCTATAAAAAGACATGGGTTTTTATTATGATGATTACGAGTCTGTGAATGTAATTTCAATATTTTTTTTTATTATTAGAATTGCTTTTTCCGCTCAGGTACGATATTTTTACTGCATTTTTATTCTAATAATGCAGCCCCCCCCCCCCCCCCCCCTGATACAAGCATTTTAAAAAGATACTACCAAATTTTTTTCTTAAATTGATTTTTTGATTAAAAAGGAAGTACATACCAAGTTTTCAATTTATTCTGATTTTTTTCTGTTAAGAGTGTGTCAAATTCAGAAATAAGGCATTGATATTTACCGCTTCTTCTTGTGTCAGTTGTGACATTATGTATTGATGCATTTTTACCTAAATCTTGTGTGGTCCGTTATTATTGGGACATAAAATACAACATGCCAACAGCAACACACATATCATTAGAATACCTGGCATGTCTGCTATTGTAGAATACCCGTGTATCAAATATACATGTATTTAATAAAAATGGAGAACACAGACTGAGGCATTATGAGATAAATGTACGTATCATGGGTGGCTCAATTCTTTTCCTCTAAAGAAAGACGATTCTCAGAATATATCACCAACCCACAACCGCGGAAAACCAAAAACCCTCAACACAAAAATTTTGAATTTTATCATATGATCAAAACAAGGGGCCGTAACTCACGCTACCTGACAGTGCAGGACCGGAACAATGGCGGTGTGAAATGTTAATTTCATCGTGACATCATCGAGGAGACCATTGACGAACCGACTTCAAAAGATCACACATACTGGTTCGTCCATTGACCGCAGCAGACGAGATTTACGATAAGATAGATTAGCGTTGTTTTGTCGCCTTCCCTTGAGTCCGGGTGATTATTTGTCCTCACTTTCGCGGCTGGAGGTATTGTATTCGGTGGCCATTTCAAATGGACTTGCGACCGATTACTTTTTCTTCTGACGAAAAGTGATAATGGGTTAATATCTTTATCTGTCTATTAATATCTGGTAAAATGGATAATTTGTTCATCTATCGCGATGATCTTTAACAATGATATGAACAAAATTCCTTTACAATAGTCCAATACAGACAAGCGCAGATTTCACTAAAAATGAGAAATGGTGTTAAAAATGGTGTTATATGGTGTTGTATATTTAAAATCCTTAAATGCTTTTATATACATATGTGACGTTAATATAATCGTTAGACCAGTGTATATTTTGTCGATTTCGATAAATTATATTGTATACACACAAGATAGGAAAAAAAAATTAAATTAGTTTTTACACTGAATTTTTCGTTGAAACCTATATACACGTTAAAATATTTTTTACTAAGAATTCAAACCCATTAATTTATAGAACATTCATGCAATAAATGTATGTACTTTGCGTACTACATTTTTAAATACAATCACATTATAGGAAAATGCTTTAACTTTAATTCACATAAATCATGCCATATCATTAACACGATTAATGTGTTCCATATTGAAAGAAAAGGTCAAATTGTTGCTTTAATAATTCATATGATATACACCCACGATTATACTTAATATAGAATTTATTATCATACCTTTAGAAAGCGAAGAAAGAAATCGAAACTGTGCATCATGCACTAATATAACAAGTACAAATTGTTAAACACCCTACACACTAATCTACCGCATGTATATATATTTCCTCGTTTTTGATAGTAGAAATGTATGCCAGTAATAATTACATCAATAGGTTTGTATTTTACAAAAAACAAATTAGGGGTATGGTATAAAACTCTCTCTCTCTCTCTCTCTCTCTCTCTCTCTCTCTCTCTCTCTCTCTCTCTCTGTCTCTCTGTCTCTCTCTCTCTCTCTCATTTTGGAACATTTTCCTTTGATTTGAATTTTTTTTTAAAAATTAAACAGAGTTTGTATTTTTTTTAAAAATTTTACTGGGACTACTTATTTAGGATTATAAAAACCATTAAGATTTATCATCTCTCTTTAATTCCAATATTCAAAACATATACATGCCTTTATATACTAGTAGTTAAAACTTGATAATGAATATTAATTGGTGTTTAGCTATAGTTTCTGTTTATTATAAGAATTTAAACATGTCACAGCATCAGCAATTGTCACTTAATGATTAAAATATTTACATTACACACATAATATTATAACAAAACATGTGGTTCATATCATTATTAATACACTAAGTATATATATATATATATATATATATATATATATATATATATATATATATATATATATATATATATATATATATATATATATATAAAATAAGATATGAATGGGTTGTATTTTTCATCATGCAAGTGGCCATAAAATTAGCTAATGGATAGAAGTAGTGATATATTATCAGTGAATATGTATGCATGAGAATGCGAGCCAATTGATTACACCGAAATGTGTTATATATTTCGGTGCTCTCATAATTTTATCTGTAAAAATGTACAAGCTTTTCTTTTTCTTTGAAAATTAACAAAAAGTTATAAAAATAATTTTTAAAAATACCATCTTTCATATCTTAATCTCTGTGTGTTTTGTATATTATTTAGAAATAATATTACACAATAAAAATAAAATAAAATATGTGTTTCTCTTTCTAACTTTATAACAAAAGCTATTGTTCATAGCTTTGAAAAGAAATTGGATTCATAATTATGTTAACTTTGTCAAATTTCAATATACTTAAGATTCTGAATCGAACGCTATAAATAATAATACATGTATTTACGTAAAATTGCAAGAATTAGACCCCCCCCCCCCCCCAATTTCTTTTCTATAAGGTGTATACCATATGAAGTCATTACAAAATTTCAGTGATAACGATGTGATACAAAACTACAGGCTAGCAGAATAAGGTACTTACGTAAATTAAGGATAAAGTTGTATAGAAAAAATGCATAGCATGCATCCCAAGTATCTATAATAGTTATAATGCTGTCATGGAACTTATTATTTTTTTGATTATTACTAGCGATTCATTGAATACTTTTTCCTCTGGGTTTCCATTATCCCATTTTACTGTTTTAGCCCTTTTGCAGACGATGAAGAAAACATCTTGGCGGGAACATTTCTGTCGACGCTAACAGGTAATTCAGGTATTGATTCGGACTTTTACACCTTACCTTTTGTTCTATCAACGTAAAGGACGTGTGTCTCGTATTAACAGAACAGGTTTAGTGAATAATTCAACAAATTACCTTTTGAAATTAATCAATGAACGAAAGATTTTCTCCCTCTCCCCCCCCCCCTCTCTCTCTCTCTCTCTCTCTCTCTCTCTCTCTCTCTCTCTCTCTCTCTCTCTCTCTCTCTCTCTCTCTCTCTCTTTCTTTCCTTTTTCATTTTAATTATTGCTTTGAGTTTTAGATTTGAAATATGAATGGTTTTAAAAGGATCAGGCTTAATTTATGCCAATTTGTATTTTACATATGTCATAATTCACAATAAAATAAAAATTAAAATTGGCGAAGGATTTTGTATTAACTTCAAAGGACGAAACTAAAGCCTTTTTACCTAATAGTAATTCATACTATTTAAGAAGGCTAAACGATCTATTAAAAGTAGTTTGTAAATATTTCTAATTCTCCAATTATTATCACACTATTCAGGACGGTCAGTTAGAATACTGATATAAAAACTTCTTTTTAAAAAAATTTCCTTTAAAAATTTGATGCGAACATAATGCGTTATTAGCTTTAAGAAAACAAATTCTTTGGCTGTAGTTGGTTGGTATCATAACTGAGTTCCGCAGTCTAGTTCTCTAGTATTTAGAAATAATTGGCGACAAAATCCTTGACTTTAGTCGCTCGTCCAGAATACTTCATATTATCTTGTTTAGCGGTTTCTGCTTCATTTACTCTTAATACACTTTTTTCATAATCTGTAGGATGAGAATAAAAAAGACAAAATAAAAAAGAATAGAGTATAGATCATTCTTTAGGAGCTAGGGGGAAACCTTTTGAGGAGAAAACTCAGCAGGACTTGAAAAACATGCCCTTATTATCTCGCGGTGGTTCTTTAGAACCTTAAATATCATCCGTTCGTCTGCAGCAGTGTGTTAAAGTACTCGTGCTGGATTTTGATTGGTCCTCGCTAGCTGACTGGGCGGAGATAACATCTAAAAGGCGGGTAATGCTGATTAGTTAACGGGTCGCGTGGCACACAGAGCTTTGTATGAGCCTTATCAGGGGGGCAAGCGAAAAAAATCATTGCACGGTACTGGTTGGTCCGGTGTCCAAGCAATACCAAATCTGGCAAAAAGCTAATATATGCGATTTCCCTAATTAAGCAGTGTGGCACGAACATTTCTATAACCCGAAAGAACTATTGCGATCTGATTTAAGTTTCTAAGAGCATCACGCTACATGCGTGCACAAATAAATATTCACCATGTTCTAACATAGGCGAACATGCATATGGAATATTTGTTTACATTTTTATAATTCAAGAGGAGAGCTTTTTTTCATCAAGCTAAATACCCGAAAAAGGGCGGTGGAGCAGCTAAGATAATTATTGAAGAAAAAACGATTTAAAAAAAAAATATATAGGGAAACGATGTTTCTTTTTGGAACACGGATTCAAGAGACGGTGGTGAACTTTTGGGTGTGTTAGCGCTTTGGAAGTAAATGAAAGTAGTGACCTCACCATGTATGCAACAAAACGCCGGCGAAGGACCGTCAAAACGTATGTACCACTGTGGAGAATTTTCTCTATAAATTCATAGTTTGATTTATAGAAATATGTACAGCATATATGAAGGGGGGGGGGGGGTAAATATTTAAAACTATTAGTTTAATTTGCTTCATAGTGTAAGCTACAACGCCACTGCTAATAGTGTAAAATGAGATTTGTTTAAAAAACATATTTCAATGTATTCATCCGAGACGATGTAAACCAAATTATAGGTTTTCAGTTGTTTTGGTTGCATTAATATACCTTCATCTACTGAAGAGTTTAAGTTCTGTCCATTTAGCATTTGCATGGTTAAAGTCAACTACTACTAATGATGGACCTATTAAACAGTTTCTTGCAATAGCAAAATCACTTATTATTTATCACTTGTTAATAGTTAGAAAATAGTGTTATTGCTCAACGCAATCAGCTGGTATTTACAGTCTAAGTATGACCTCGTTTATCTATTGGCAATATCTAAAGACGTTTTTACAAAGATTCCAACTGAATGAGGACTTGGTGTGTTGTTTTGAACCCAAAATCTCGTCACAAATCGGCAATTCTTTTGAAATTCTTGCATATAAGGAAATGGGTACTGTTTCAAAATCCCAGTGTATTAAAACTTAAATCAGACTACACCTTGTTACAATCTTACCCTCTATATAATCCCTTAAAGAAACTGGTCCAGAAACAAGGTTCGAAAACTTTTATTTTAGAAACTTAATTCAGATAAATGATTTAGGGAAACCATTTTTTGCTGCAAATTTCACCAAATTGTTGACATTGCTCACTAACAGTATTTTGAGATTGTTGCTAGTTATAATTCTTGGAAAGAGTATTTCATGTATCTACTAAAGTATGACATTTAAGTATGAGTAATATTTCATTAAAAATAATTATATTGTTTTCACTGATTTAAGAAATGTACATAAAAGAATAATAACTTATGTCTTGATGAAGATATTTGGCCCGAGAGATACAGGGTAAGAAAAAAAATTCAAAGGAACTGTATCGCACAAATGTGATGAATACAAAGTAATCATTTCGGCAATAAAAAGGCCATATCAATTAAATGTGATTGTTATGTTCTGACGTGTAAAAGAAAAAGAAAGTATAAGAGTACTCGCTCGATCAATCTCCCTCTTCAAACCAGTGGGAACAAAAATAAACAATTAAATAAAAATAAAGTTGACAATTCTAGCAGGATAATTATTGCCAATCAAAGCAAAGCAGTGGTCAGCAAAGCTTGAACACCGCGCAATGAGGGGCGCTTCTGATTCTCCCCTAAACAGCATTCACACAGGGCTGATCATAGGCAGGCATTCTGATCCTATCTACGATTCTTAATTCCATAGTTAGTATCATAAGGAGTAAGGGTCGCCATTTCATCTTTAATTTTAAAACAAACCTGGACTGACTCCAAATGGCACAAAGCCCGGTTCTTGTTGGTTCGTCTTTAGGGTTAATGGGAACAAAATTATAGCGGGGTCCCTGTGTTTCAAGGTCTTCAAAGTCCTTGTGTCTTTTGTTTATGAGCAATGAAATCGTTATCTTCCTAAACGATCGACTTTCAGTTAATTTCAGTGATTATACCTTTCATATTGATAATTATTGTGATATTCTAACTGTATTTTTTTAAACGAAAATTCTTACACCGAATACTTTTTTGTGCAAAATGTCTTTGTCATTTTTTTATTTTTTTGATGTATCTATCATATATATATATATATATATATATATATATATATATATATATATATATATATATATATGTGTGTGTGTGTGAAGCAAAAAGCAAATTGTTACTTGATTTTCTTGAAGTTGTTTTTATTGTAATCAAAGGCAAAAAATAAAATTCATCAAACAAAAAATGAAAATCATACGTAAAGCTCCAATATTTTATATCAACCATTTTTAACCTTATTCAAAGCTTTCATGAGCGGTCTTGCGACAAGAGACTTCAAGCACTCTTCCACTAATTATTGTATTTCTAATAACAATTATCGAACGCTCGTGTCGCTACGATCACTGTAATGGTTAATTACTGATTGCATTATGTATTTCAATGTAAAACAATATTTAGTAACAATTTTCATGGGATGATTGAATGTGCAGAAGTCCAATAATTACATTGATTAAATTAGTTTGCGAATGCTCTCTTTTTTTGTTGTTGTTGCTACTTTTAATACAGGATCTTACAAAATTATCATTTTTTTATGTTAATTATCAACAGATGGTTACACTCTGCATAATCTTTAGGCCAAAAAAATGTTATAAATATATATCCGATTGTTTACCACATCATTTTATTTAGTATTCCGTAAATATAAAATTTCTTAAGTAGATTATTCATTTGTAGATAATTTATTTTAAGATATTACAAGTCATATAGAGTTTTCAACTTTTTGTATTTTTTTTTTTTTGTCGACAAAGTGTCTTCAGGGAGAACAGTTTTTCTATTCATCCTTTCAATGATCAGATATGTTTGTTTTCTAAATAAAGAAAAAGAACAAACTCTCCAAAAAGAATAAAATTGTGTATTCTCTAACATATGTAAAAAGAAAAATCCCGAAACAAATAGACATTTTTTTTCACTCAAAAGTACAAAACTCCATACATTTCCAATTCCATGCGTTCTTCAGATAACATCTCGTAAACTACTCTTAAAGCAATAAAAGCATTTCCCCCTTTTTTATGTGCGGGACAGGATCCATATTGTACATGTTTTGTGAAATTGACTACATTTGCTACTTTTTTTCTTTACAAATTAAATGGGCGGAGATTTGCCCCACTATGAGAGGCGATCTGTTAAGACGGATTTGAATGGCCCTATTTGACCTCCATTGTTAACCGTCTTGTTTCGGGGCTGTTCGGATGTCGTGCAGTTACACGGAAGCACCTCCCGGTTTTAGCATTACTACACATTGTCATGCAAGTTTTGTTGATCTTTTTCTCTGGGCTCTCGTACTCTTTCGTTAATTAAACTTCAGACTAGTCCTCAAATCTCTGTCAATGGTTTTATCCTTAAGGATGCGTTTAGTATTATTTTCTGCATTTGGCATGAAGTAATCATGGCTCTAATTTTTTTCTTCTTTATTTTTTTTATCTCAACCACTTCCTTACTTTATTTTTTTTTCAATGAAGAACTACATAACACCAAACCGTATTCTATATTCCATAAACTTTCCCATATTTTCAACATAAATTGTGATAAATTTATACCAATGTGTTATTGTTCAAACTTTTATTATTTGTGTGCAGTTAACCTTCTAGGGCAATGGTGCAAGACGCGCATAATATTTAATATCAGAATGTTCATCAATATTCACCTATAAAATTGTGCGCATTCTATTCAGTTCAGTGGGTTAAAAGTTACATAGAAAATATTACAGGTGCGTCAAAACTTTTTATTTTTTGCAGTTCAATAGTTATTTACTTGACTGAATAAATAAATAGAGGTATATATCAGTTTAAATATTAAACCTACTAGGAAAATAATGCTTAATATTTATGTTTCCGCATGCTTGATTGCTTAATTAATGATTTAGGAAAATTATCCATTCCATTGCCGATGAATATAGTTGATCCCTTGGTATGTTAATGAAGCATATCACCGTATCATTGGATAAATTCTCAAGGATTTCCCTACAAGAAGGTCTGAAATCCAAGAACGAATAGTTTTGAACAAAATAATCAAATTGCTCGTAACAATTTAATTTTGTTAAATGATTATAAGGTACATTAAACATTCGCGAAATGAATGAATGTTTTTTGTATCTTGGAGAAATTAATATCCACCGAATGAACTGTTAAATGGACGATGTATTTTACTGCTGATATTGAAACTTCTTGCGTTGATGGGGGAGGTCTTCATTTGATGTTACCATGTGGGGTAGAATTTAAAAAAAAAAAACGGGGAGATTGGATGGACACGACTTTTACAAAAAATGGGGAGATCGAATGGATCTTTACTAGAAAAACAAAAAGAGCTTATATTGAGATGATTTTCTGGCAAATTGTCGGCGGGAATGTTTTTGAAATACTTGCCCCCTTCCCCCTTCTACCACCCCCGGCAACAGTTTTCAACAGTGAGGCCAATGTACATGTAGGGTATTCGACCAAACCCATCCATATAAAGAATAAAAGCATTCCTATTCTAACTTCTATTCTCTGACGTCTTACAAATGCTCATGCTTTGAATCACAGTATATATAGTGTAGAAATGTACTTTGTAACTGTGTAAAGGAATGGCCGGCTACATTTGTATTTCTGTAACAAGGCAAACAGAAAAACAGAACAAAAAAGAAAACCTCAGAGAAAAAAAAACCACATTGTGAAAATGTCCGTTCTCCTTCCCCCAGAATCTCCCCAGAGACATATTAAGGTGTAATCGAGATTTAAATTATTCTATTCTTGTTCATTGGAGTGATGTCGACCCAGCGCAGATTGTACCCGTTTCCCCAAGATTTTGTCGTCTCGAGATTTTGATCAACTCGGTGTATAAAAAAAAACTTATGTCTTATTTCAACATTTAATTGTTTCGTTGCTTCGTCCCTTTTATGTAGCTGACAATGAACAATGATTAATTTTTGTTAATGGTATTGAGGCATCAAGATGGTTGAAACATGAGGTAAACTAATACCCTCTACTGTGAACAAGTTTGAAATAATTTGTTTCCAGCGAAATATATTCATAAAAAAATCCCGGCCGTTTTAAAAGACTCTGAACAGAATTGCAGAATTTAAAGGTATGAAAATGGTAAAGCAGAGAAAATGACACCGGATTTGTTTGGAATTTCGAGGAGTGTTGAGGGGTAAACAAGACCTCGACGTTCATTTGACTAGATTTCATACATGGGAGTTGGATATGTTTTTATTTTCGTAAAGAAAGAGAAACATTGCCGAATTCGAACAATTTCGATTCCCATTTGCTTTTTTACAATCAGAGCAATTGCAGTAGTGAGTTATCAGTAAAGAATGTGCCAAAGCATTGTCCTTGAACAGGATCTTGAAAGCTTACCTTTTACGATAAATGTTTTTACTGTTCCATTTTTATGAATGAAAGAAAGGGACTGTTTTTGCGTTTGACCCCCACGATCGCTGCTGTCAGAGTCAAGGGGGGGGGGGGCATGGTAGGTGGTCCCGCCAAATGTTGACCTTAAAGCAGTGTGGTATATCTGATATGTCGTCAGGATATGTAAACACCTGCAATTATCATATTCAACAGGTGCTTTCTCTGCAACTCAGAACTGGTTTCAGTACTTCTTGAATACTATATCGGATAGTGATACCGGAATCTTGTTTGATTTATTTATGTTAGATTATATACGACGTCGTATATATTTTTTGTGTTGGGTACATATTTGTGTCGAGGACAGCTCTACATGTTATGGATTGTTTCGCTACAACCTCACTTTAAAGATTAATTTACGATGGACCGTATCAAATTGTGTTTTTATATAACATATACATGTATTTATTCTTTGTACTACCACAAGTATATTTTCAATATTTCATATCACAAATATTCTGGTTTGATATTAATTGTACTGCAAAATTAATCATTCTTTTCATTTCATCTTTATATCTCCAAAATTGCCTACTTTATAACAGTAGTTTTGATCAGACTCATTTTAAACCGAAGTTAAATTGCAATTACTAAACAACGTCACAATTTTTATAAACATACATAGGCAAATAAAGAATATATAGTTGCATGGTCTGAAAACAGAAATTACATTTCAAAGTTGATAACATTTATGGCTGTCAAAGGAACACCAAAAATGCTGCAATTGTTTTGCAGAATTTGTCTAAACAATTTCGGTGTTGTCAGCCTTTCAGTGGATGTCAAAGACTGGAATAAGTATTTACTGTTTGTGAACAACTTATCTAAGATGGTTATCGATCATTTACAACAAAACAGTAAAATGTTTTAAACTGATTTTTATCACACAGAATCCTTGATAGATTCTATCTCGAAGAATGTTAGATTGATCACAGATCTCCTACACATTTATATGTACCTCACTTTCTAAATAACACAAACCAACACATTCCTGTGCAATTACTTCAGCAGATATAAATCTAAACAAAATTTTGGGTCCGATGGCAATGAGAATTTAAAAAAAAAACTCACTCAAGACCAGATATAATTGTTTGAAGTCATTTAAAGTTATTTCATAATTATACTTCTCTTTATTCTGTCCCTTTTTAAAACTACCCCCCAATTATTAGATCTCAGAGTTCTGATAAGAAATCAAATCAATGCTATCTCTTTGGAGAGGGACACTTCACAACACATCGGACAGAAACCTAGCACTTTTACATGAAAGTCTCCTAATGCAGGGCTATGGAATTTACTGAACTTTTGGTTGGTTGTTTAAAGAGCTTCGTCTCTCTGTGTTGTTCAAATGTGTGAACACACTAAAAACAGTCATGAACCCCATCTGTATTCTTATGCAATTGTCATGCATTTTAAAATTACATTTCAACATATATGATTATAGTTTGATTAATGTTTTCGTATTTTTTCTTCATTTCTTCATTCCGTTTTTATTTCTTCATATTTTTTTACAAGTTAACTTTTTAAAAAAAAGTTATTACTTGCTGGGTCATTTATCTAGATTTGCAAACAATGTAAAAAAAAATATCACATAGGATTGCAGAATCCAACCACTATACAAATACAAAACCAGAATTATTAAACCAATATTAACCCATAATAGAACCAAACCCTGTTTTGGATATTATATATTGATGTGAAGACAAACATGTATAGTAGAAGAATATGGTTGTTAAAATCATTATTTTAAGACGTTTGAGTCTCAAAAGAATGAAACATTTCGTGAAGTCAGAATCAACGATGCTAAGGCTGGTTTGATGGGGTTTTTTTTTTAAATATCCATTCGCAGGAGTGTCTCAGTCCGACTAAGGCATCATCTCGTAAGGTTATTCAGTAATTGATACCTTCAGTGTTTAATGCGATGATTTGAACGTTGCTTCTGTTCTAAGGTTGACTTGTCTTGAGTTTACTAAATGAACATGTCAGACCTTGTAACAACCGGTGGCAGATGTCAATTTTACGTGAAATTTGAATGAACTTTAAATGACTCAAATTCAACAGACTTGCAACCCCCTGAAGACTTCATGGTTTTAATTGTAACTCCTTTTTTCCAAGATCGCTTTCCCTCTTTTGGATATGTTACCCTTTTCCCTACACATATTTTGTAAAATGTCACTTTTAAATACATAATTGTTTTAGCTTTAAGATTGGTTTTGCACTTGACTTACTGAAAATGTAGAAAGTTCATAATAAAACAAAGCAGGAATTGTTCATGCCTGGCCCTGAAAGTGCCAGTTTATAGTCAACGTAAGGAAGGATAGCAATATATAACATAATTTTTGGCAGATATTTAGATCAAACTTGGAACTTTATTAATATATATGATAAAACCCCCTCTAATAGCCCAGTTACTAAAAGGAGAACATATATTATGCTGCAATCTTAACACACAAACAATTCAGCAACCTCATACAAAAAGAACAAATTCACATACAGTATGTACTGATAGCAAACATAACTCGAGAGAACGTTTTCCTTTGTTTTGTGCTTTTAAAAGGAAGAAAACACGTGAAATCCGAGCCTGCACTTTTGTGGTGGTTTGATCAGATATGTCACTGTGAAAAGGGAGGATTCTTTTACAAATATAGCTACTCCATCTCCGGTCATCGGCAATTTAGGCCCCCAAGTTTTGATGTATGGACTGTTTTGCTCAACGACATGCATTGGGTGTCCCCAATATGCCATCATCCTTGTTTCTATACCTCGATTTGAGGCAGCAGAAATTTATAACAGCAAGGTATCCATTTTCATTTTACACTCCTATAGTCTGATACACCGCCTCCTTTTTGCCCATCAAACAAATAAAAGCAAGTTTATATCTTTTAAATTCGTATGTTCGAGCAAACATTTAGGGGCGAGCAAATTTACTGGGCCCCTAAAAAAGAATTCATTGAGCACGACATTTCATCGAAAGGGTCAAACAAAAAAGTGGAAACTAACTACATGCCTATAAAACTTTAATTATAGTTTATACCTTATTCCCCCAGCAAACAGATTGCCGCTTGCACTAAGCGAACCGATTTTCTTGATTTTATGGCCAATTGTTAATTAGACAGAAAAGTTTCGATTAAGGGGGTTCCTGAGTATGACCACAATATTTTATGATTTGATTATAGGGATATGACATAGAATTTCAACTGTTCACTTTATCCTGCGATGCTTCCAGGTCAAGAGGTGTTTTAAGTGTACAACTTGTTTAGCATTTGAAGCGTCCCTTTCTTCGAAAGAAGCAGCTATATGTCCATATGTGGTAGTCTGATAGGTTCTGTATCAAGTAATGAAATATATCCGATCATATTTGTCCGTGATTTTGTATATAAGTAATACGTGTCCCATATAAGCTATCAAAAATGTACCGCATTTAGAATTTCAAGATATTTTGAAATCTAAAAAAAATTTATTTGGACTTGAAAATTAATATTACATTAAAAATACATGTACCTTACCTGGACGCATATAATTGTGTAAAAATTCACATTGAAGAGACTGAGGTAAAAGAATTGATTAAAATGCACAGCATTATTTGATAAGCGTAAGGTTTATGTCTAGTTTATTTACACAATTCTTAAAACAAAAACCTTCAGTAACATTAGACAAAATAAAAATGAAAATTGATCAGACTGTAAAAATTATAGAACGTGAAGGTTCTCTTGATTTCTGAGAGTGAAGATTCTGCTACAAAACTGTGCATGTATATCTTTTTCGCCACTGCTCCAAGAAAGGTTCAAGTTATCCCGTTAAAAGTTTTCCCAAGCGGGTCTGAAAAGCTGGGAGCAACACCAATAGGCGTGAAGTATATATGAATATTTATAACCACCATATATCGTCGAAGATGAGCAAGCTCATTTTCTGGTCGTAAAGCCATCAATTTTGGGAGGAAATGACCTGTCTTATTCTTCCACAGTGTTCGCACTCTGGTCAGAAGACCTATTTCTCCCTGAAGCATTTATTGCAAGATTTGATTGTATTTCACCGACAAGTATGAATTCACAGATATAGTAATCGTGTTCCAATCAAGCAAACTACTTATTATTGCGATAATTTTTGTCTTTGCGTTTATCCATATAAGTGATTTTTTTTCATATATTGATGGAGACAGACTTTGATTATCATATATCGGTATGGAGAAACTTTGAATATTATTTTACAATGGTAGAAGACAAAAGAAACATTTTGGCATGGCTTGGTGTGTGTACTGAAAAAAATGTTAAATTATGAAGTAATAAACATCATGTTTAACTAGAATATCAAGCTAGAACATCGAAATCAGTAAAGAGATTTTACTAGTAACCTTCTGTTTCCTATAAAGAGTTAATTTGTCGAAAAAGACAAAAAATGACATGGTAAAATAGCAGTCAGACATGATAACCTAATTAAATTGTTTCTTTACGATGCATCAATGCGAAAAATTTTCGGAGGAAGCTTGTAGATGGTTGTCGATTGGAGCCCGGGGCAATTTGACAGCTCCCTAACGTAATAGTCCACATCTGGTTCTACAGCGAGATGGCGAATTATTTGATGAACTTGCGCAGGGAACTAACAGTTGTTTTGCCCTTATAAGTGAATTATGTCCTTAATTTCTCTAAATAGTTCGGGATTTCCTCTCCAGCGTATCCTGACGTAATTCAATACAGTCTTGTTTTTGTGGATATCTGGGGATTATTTTGACTTTGTTTTGGCTCTGTTATGGTTATCATTTAGCAAGTTTAATTAAGTTTACTCAGAAAAAAATGGCTCCCCTGAAGGTAACTCAAGGATGACTCGTGCTTATAACAGCTACATGATATTGTTTTATTGTAGCAAACGCCTCCTTCCATTAGCGTTACATGCAACACTTTATTACATTGTTTTCACCAGCGTTACGTAATTAGAATCATTTCCATTCATATATCTCTAAAAATAATCAACACATTCGAACAATAAAATACAATAAAATAAGACTATCCAAGGTACATGCATGCAAAAGTTGTATAGCAAACAAGTTTAAACGGAAGAAATGTATCGAATGCCAAGAGTGCATAATAAAGTATACTTTCTGAAAACTGTCTTCAAATTAGATGTAATAAGAGAACCATTACGAACTCTTGAAGCCTTGCATTGAATCGTGTAAAAAATGCTTATAAAGTACATGAAATATAAAGAAAAACAGAAGTAGTTTCAGATCTAATAACTTTTAGAATATTAGGAAAGAGTACATATATTTTTAATATTCGATTGACAAAGCAAACAGATTCAAGAAACACACTTTGACTACTGCACAATTAATCTTGTTAATGATGTCCACAGTAACAGATGCATCAAAAAGTCAAACACGACACTTCAGAAAATATGAAATTTACACGGAGAAGGCACCATTTCATTCCACACTGACAAAGCCAAGAACTAATGAACGTTTAATTGGGTCTCCACTGGAAGCCTATTGTCACTCTCAGTTTGAGGACTCAGGGGAGCTAATCCCTGTCAGAAAGTTTAACCATTGGCGCAGGGGGTCACAGGATTGATTGTCCCGGCTTAATGAGTCCTTGCATCACACGATGACAATGTTGTGTGCGCATTTCATTAAGGAAGGGTAATGTGTAAATACTCACACATTTAAGAAACATGATTTATTTTCTGTTGGTCTTCAACTGACAGTTTCATCTCAACAAGGTGACAATGTTTTCCAGTGGCCAAATGTTTTGTAGGATATCGTTAAATACCCAGATGATATTTGGAAGTTTTCTATTTTACAGTATTTGCGTTTATTCCAAAGAAATTTATCAAAGCAAATATTTCATTTATATCAATGAGCGAACTTGTCATTTGAATGAAACTACCTTAAACTATTAAATCATTTATATTGAAAATTGCAAATAACCATGTAAAATAGATTCATCATCATCATCATCATCATCATCATCATCATCAATTTCAAAATTTAGGAATGAAAATTAATGTTAGAATGCTCCAGCTGAACATACGGTGCACGGAAAGAAGAATGTCTTGCCTTTTCAATGCCAGTAAAATAATTTTCTTAGCACGAAACGTGAAATATATTATTAATATTTTCATTTTCAATTTTTAGACAGAAGACTCCCGTCAAAGATCCCCCAAAAAGCAACCCAAGCAAACGGCACAGAGAGAGGTTAAACTCGGAACTGGACCATCTTGCAAGCCTGTTACCCTTTGAACAGTCTGTTATTTCTAAATTGGACAAGCTATCCATTCTTCGTCTTGCCGTCAGTTATCTGCGAACGAAAAGTTACTTTGCTGGTAAGTGTCATTTTGAGCCCATGTTCCTTACATGTATGTCTTGTGGTGACACAGAATACAAATCTTTTGAACGCTACTTGTAACACTTTTGGATAGGGGTGTTCTCATACGTTATACATATTAAAAATTTACACAGTCAGATCACCCAAAACTCTTTTGTGATTTCATAATTATGCGTTATAGAAATTTTAATCTCAGGTCACCCTACATATAGTTTTATAGTGAAATAACATTTTTATACATTTCAAGTTAGTATGACAGTGCACAGTGGTGAATGATTTTTTGTCATACACTTGCTTCAATATAAAACTAATCCAGATTTTCATTTCTATTGAATTATCTTGTCAATGCTCGCGTGAACATGTGTGGGCAAATGATACAGCTTTTATCAATGTCATTATTTTCTAAAGTCGATTCGAAGATTTTGCGGCAAACAAATACAATTTTTTGTGAAAAGAAAAACATCACTGATCAATAATGCATAAAAATCAGTGACGATTCAATCTTACGCTGTGTGTTTTTCCTGTTGATTAAATTGAAATCGGGTACTATAAGTTGTGCGGATTAGCGAGAGATATTGAAATAGACAAGGGACAGATGGCATGTCTGTTTCCATCCTTTTCTCGTAGAGTTCTTAGCTTTACTTGTTTCCTTTCCTACCTGGTCTGAGCAGATTGCAAATAATCTGTAATTGTTGGGGCTTTACTGCGAGTTTGTCCCACACAGATGTTGAAAATGAGAAAATTGACGACGGGCGTAGTTAGCTCAAAAATTATACGAATTATGGGTGCCATTTTCTTCCCTACCTGGTATAGGGTGAAATTTATGAAGGATAATTAGGTCCCATCTTCTGTCTAAATGCCATCATTTCTATGTTTTATTTTTATACGGGTATACTATAAGAGAGAATAAGAGATTATCTGGTTTCGGTGCAACGGGTCATTTAATACTGAGAATAAAATACAAAGCTTTTAAAGTATGTGTGAAGATAGATTTTGACAAAATGTTGAATGTGAAATGATCTTTATACGCTAATAAATATTCAACAACAAATAGTTTTGTTAAAAAAAAATCTTACATGAATTGCATATGGAAATTGTGTTGAAATTATTCTGTCAATGGTACGTAACGGGATACAAAAAAATGACGAAATGGGGGAGTTTAGAATTAAATGAGAAATTCTACCCCGAGCACGTGTGCCTTTCTTTTTTATTACAATTATTGCAGCTCAAACAAACATAACAAATTGTTTTGTTTTGTAATTTACGAGTTTAATGAAATGTCATTGAAAAAAGATGATACTAAGATACTACATAGGAAGATATACATTACAAGTATGAATGCATCACCACGAATTTAAAAGTATAGCATTGCATTAGAGGTTCGCATCATTTTTTGCGTGAAATGACAAAGCATTTTACAAATAAATTATCGTTGCAAAACGTGTTCATAGTAAACAAATATGTAGTTAGACTAAAAATAAACTCAGCACATTCATAACAACTTTGGTAACACTTGTCGTTAATTTTTGCTTGATAGATAGCTTTTTAGCAATACTTTTTCTTTGAACTGAATGTTCTAAAAATGACCCAGTGTCGCCTTTTTCCTGTACACAACAGGGTTCTAGTTCCAAGTACAAAACAAATCGACCATTTTGTTCTCCTAATCTGCGTATTTAGAGAATCATACCATAAAAACTCAATTGGCACCAAATTGATTGGTATCGAATCTAGATATTCTGTAATTATCGTAATAACTCATACCCTAAGCAAGCGAATGGCATTCATTATTCATATTGTCACTTCGTTTGGCCAGCTACACACTGCTCCTTCCGATCTCTGCTACCTATTCATTAATGGAATCCATGCCTCTTGTTTTGTGTGTTGTGTCCTGCTTGTTCTAATGTGCTGGTCTTCGTGTGATTTATGGTATAATTATTTACAACGAACGCTCATAGATCGCAGAGTGGCTCTTCAAATACTTGTTTGAAAAATACCCCCCCCCCCTCTCTCTCTCTCTCTCTCTCTCTCTCTCTCTCTCTCTCTCTCTCTCTCTCTCTCTCTCCAATTAAAAATGAAAACCGCACAGTTCTTTTTAAAAGTCTACGAAATTTATAGCTGGTAATATCCTTTCCATGTCCGAAGTAGTTTATATATAGCTGAAAGCATTTTAAGCTTATGCTGCAAAAATGCTTTTAAATATGAAAACAATATTTGGCAAGATACCCGATGTTTAATAGCAAATGGGCAGGTTGATTTTGAAATGGGTGAAATATATCTTACCATATTTCCTAGTATGATCTCTTTTGTTTTAGCTAAAAGCATGTTATATTATATCTATCATAAAAACACAATCAATAAGTCAGATTTCCATCAATTTTCCACTTTCCATACTACTCAAGAAGCATTTTCTTATGTCTAATAAGGCCCGCAAAAACTTAAATGCAGCAGGAAAATGACATCCGAAGAAATTTACGACGCATCTGAAGTGTAATTGACCATATTTTCTTGCAACAGACATTAAAATCAACTAAGTATCTATTTCAGCGTACTTCGTAGAGCGCATTTTGAAGAACACTAATTACTTCCTATTTTCCCATAATGCATTGGAGACATGCTATTATGAAGAAAGGCAGAGCCCACGTTTTATGAAGGATAGTAGCGATGAAATATTATTTATACGGGCATTCTCGGGACAACTCATTTCCTTAAGGAAGCAGAATGGGGTGCTGTTTGAAAGCCTGGCGTACGTTCTTATAATTACATTTTACTACAAAGACAAATTTCGAGAATGCAAAGGACGTGGTTTTTGGAGAGAAATGAAAATTCGGCCTGTCAAATGTTTCACTGGGATGTTTTCTATGCTAATTTAGTGCTTGCTTTTTGAGGAAGTTCTTTGTCAATAAATTTGAAGGATGATAGTCGCAAATGATAGTAATTTCTTTTTATTTTGACACAAGATTCTATTTTTATGAATTTGCTTAGGAAATCGCACTTGTCTCTAAAACAAGGACGTTTGGTGCTGTCATTGCTTTTAACTTGAATCCATAATACAATCCCCTAAAAACATTCATTTCCATTGGAGTTTGTCTTCAACTTTTATAGTTATGTAGATATTTTGACCCTATTATAGTCATGGTACGTCTAGATTTGCCCTTTTTGACATTTTATGGCATCATTTTAGAAAGTTAAAAACTGCACTGCGATGGTGATTGATATTCAAACAATTTTTCACTATCGGTAAGATCACAAGGTTAGGTTTGTATAATTTACGTATAAATATACATCATATAAATATTTTTCAGATCCTTGATATGTTGCAAAGATTTTGTTGTATGATAATGATTTATAAAATATCACAAAACTAGATCTAATTTCGCTTTATTCTGACTCATTCCAACACACGGGGATGACCTTATGGCAAAGGTAGCATGACCTTTCAAAAACACGATTTGAAATAGGCAAAAACGAAAAAAAAACTATCAACATAACTCTCTGCAAAAAAGAAATGGAAAGGACGGACAAGTATCAGTTTCCTATTGAGATGTTAGTTCGAATTGTTTGGGATCCAAATGAACGCCAAATTGGCAGCCATTAGGGTCAATCCCCAAGGAACATGCTGGGGTACAAAGGTGTTATATAAGGGTTCAATTTCTGCCATTAGATACCCTGTGATGGGATTAATTAAACTTGTGCTAGACTTGATGTCAGCTAAAAGCTATGTACCTGGAAATAGCTGGATTCATTGGAGAACCTGATACCCTTGTTACTGCCCCGTTTTCGAATTCGATATCGCTTCTGAATTACTTCTAAACTTGCGTCTTAGCTTTGTCATTCTATGTCAGAAGCATCCCTACAAGACAGGCTTTAATGCCTTTGACGTCTTAATATTTTGTGGAAAATAAATTTCTCAATCAAAAGAATATATCTCTTTCAAAAGCAATCAAATCGCAGTTGCATTCAAATGAAGAATTCAAATTCGAAATATATTTTTTTTTTATCGAAAAACAAATTTATTCATCATCTTGTTTAATTATTCAAAGAAAGAAGCAAAATCGTAAAGTACAATATTCATTTTCGAACGGCGTCGTATATTGTTATGAAAATACATGTAGAAACATACCATTTTTTTAAAATCGAAAATATTAGATAACGCAGTGTTTTATAATATGCATTCCAACTACCAAATAGTTTTACATCGTTATGAGATGTAAGGCATGTAAGGGAGGACTAGATTGCATAGAAATATTATAATTCAATTTGTCAATAACCTTATGGATAATCCGACGCTGATGATAACAGGGTTTGTGCATGTTTCCATGCATTGTCCCGATGTCATGCGTCAATGCTTAATCTGTAATTGCGACACGCTTGATTGCACTCACGACAAAAGTAACAAGGTTAAGCAGATGTTTGAAAATGCCGATTATGATACCTGGTAGTCTCAAGCTTCTAAGGAACACTGGGGTATCTGAGGTGGTTGAAGATGATTTATTTTGTTTAATTAGGTCCGCAGTCTCTTTTTCTCGATTAGTTATGACATGGGTACATAAATGTGTCTGACTATTAATTTAAAAATTGAGTGACCAGCATTCATTTGTGTATTGATCGATAAAATTGGCGCTTTCAATATTTCAAAGTAGACCAACTGAGACTGCTGGTTTGGAATAGTAAAAATAAAATTTGTATTCGACGGATAAAGAAATTAGAATCATCGAATGAGCAATTTAAACATCCTTTGGTGAAACGACGTTTTTGAGATTATAAATGCTTCATATTTTGAAAAATGTGATAAAATATGGGCCAAACATGTGCGCATCCATTGAACAATAAAGATACATAATTTGGTCAACTTTTCTTTCATAAATTCAAACATTGCCTTAATTAGCTTTAAGCTAGATTAAGGTTTTTTACTGCAATTTTTTAAAAGAAATTTAATTTTAAAATCAGGTGTTTATGGATTTATTTACAACTGAAAGTAAAGTATGGGTTGGTAATTTCTATAGTTGCATCAAATAATGAATAATAACCCCCCTCTTCTCTCTCTCCAAAAAAAAAATAATATTATGAACAAGGCTGTAACTTTACTAAATGAGGTTTCAATTATCATAACAGTGGAAATAATCGGAGAAAACAAAGTTGTGAAGCGATTGTTAATTAAGTCTAGCTCTGAGTCCCAGGGGGTGTCAGGGAAGAAGGCCAGGAGAACTCCCCATAAAGATGTAGTCACTGCGCCAATATTCACTGAGACAAGAATAGAAAGAGGAAACAAGAATCGTATTGATTTTTTTTATTTTGAATACTTCTTTTTTTTTCTTTCTTTTTTTTGGGGGGGGGGGGGGTAATTTGCTAGCTCTCTCTATATTGGATAGAAAAAAATGGTTTTCAGGGACGTAAAATCAACCTTTTTGAAGAGAACAAAAGTATTTGGATGGGTAATAATCAAATTGTAGTTTATGTTAATTGTAGTTTATTTGAGAGAGAGAGAGAGAGAGAGAGAGAGAGAGAGAGAGAGAGAGAGAGAGAGAGAGAGAGAGAGAGAGAGAGAGAGAGTCAGTCAGTCAGTCAGTCTGGGGGATGACTCAATGTTAAGTTTTGTTCGTAAAATGATATCGATAAGACCTGAATTTTAGTTGATCAGCATAATCGTTCATGAAAATTCAATTGTCAAAAACTTTGACTTGAGCACAATGGATTCATAAGTTCGCATCAAAGTGTAGCAAAAACATCCTGCGAGCCGAACAAGTACGGGTTATAAAACGTAAACTAATACTCTCCAGCCCTAATACAGTGAAATTTAATTCTATTAATTATCAGATTCATCATCCAAGACTCTAATTATCCCTTTGTCTCCAAAGTAATCCAGAAAAATGTCGCTGCCATTCTTGAGCTTGCATCAATCGCACGATGGGAAAAATTATGACTGACATTATCACAGTTAAAAAAGCCCGCGGCCATCGTCTGCGATGCCAAACCCATATGATTCCATCTGATTCGTCTCTGGTCCACAAATATACCCTTATAAAATCCCCCATAAAGGTAACACTGATCCGCTCGGAGATGTCTCAGAGGCAGTTGTGTTGTATTGATCTCCGGATTACAGTTGCCATAATTAAGTGTAATTAATTGAAAAGCTGATAGAAAATATATAATGCCCTTTGATTTAAGATTGCTGCGGAGGAGCCGTGTTTCCCTCCAGGGTGTTCCCTTGTAGCACGATGACACTTGTTAAAGGTGTTGATTTATATCATCGGATAATGCAGGAATTCTTTTTTTTTTCGCTCTATCTTTCCTCTAATGCATTTGCTGAGCCTGGTTTGGGGCGACTTTTTTTTTTCTTGTTCTTATTTACCAAGGTAATTGAAAACATACATGCCTAGGACACGCGCAATGACATCATATTTTCGCCCCATTTTTACATGTACCAACAACTTTTTTCCAGCCCTGGAAATACATGTCATCATTTACATGAGCGTTACCCACCCCCTCCCCTCAACTCCTTTCGTAAAAATGATATATCAGAAATTTAAGCGCTTGGCGTATATACATGTATATACGCCAAGCGCTCAAATTCTCAATTTTTCTTAACCAGTGGAATGAAAATACGAATGAATCTATATTAATTGATTAGAAACGTTTCAAAATTTACAGTTGTTCACAAAATTCTCACCATTAAGCAAAAACAAAATCAACAAGACAAATATCATGTATTAAAACACCAACATGTAGTATTGACCATGCTGCCAAAGGTTGTAAATAGAAATATCAAGAACATATTGCCGATATTTGTTGGGTTTTTTATCATTATTCCTTGGACAGAAATTTGATATAATAATTTGCACCATACCTCATTCAACTGCTTTTTGAATTACTGCATTGATGACATAACATATGGACCAGTCGAATTGATTTCTTCAGTTGTGTGAATTCCTTTGTTTGGTGAAGTCTTAAAGACTGTAATAACTCTATCTCGCAATGGCAGTTGATTTTCTTTAATGTTTCAAAAGATATCTCTGAGCTTCTTTTAAAATTGTATATCAAGGATATTGAAGACCTTGATGCATAAAAACACATCAGGGTCTGCAATATGTTCTACATACGAGTACGTTAACTTTACATAAATATTATTGCATTGTTCTTGTATAATTTTATAACAAACAAATCCAAATATCTTTATCTTTATACCAGCTAATACACACTCATATTTTTTCTTTCGTCATTATATACATAACATTGAATGCAAAATTTAAGATGAATATCAATATGAATATATTAACATGGCACAGGGAAAATAAATAAAATTGTTTTTATTTTATTTTTTGTTTCTCAATCAAGCCTCTTAAACCATCTATTATGCAATAACAAAATATTTATGATTGATAATTTCAAAAACATTATGACATATCTTGCAATAAATAGATATAAAGGTGAAGGATCGGGTTTTTATTAATTTTTTTTAATTTCCGGGTTGCCCTTTCCCCCACCCCCACCCCCAAAACATTTTTGGAAAACCCCTATGGTCGGCCTTCCATCACCAATTCACCATCATTACAATTAATTATTGAGGCTAAAAACTTGAAGTAAATACAACCACTGATTGCAATACAATTCCTTTTTTATCAAGACAATTGCCATATACATAGGAACAGCTAGCCGGGTTCATACATAATTGATGCTATAGGTTTGTGATGTTACATTCCCTTTCAAGTGTAAGTCTCTCGGCCTCTTGTTGAAAAGCCTCAGTCTTTTAATGGTACATTTTTATTCTCTGTTTGACATTAATTACGTTGCTATTTCATTACAATTGCAAGATGCAATTGATTTCGGGATAATTCTATTAAAGTGGCTATAGGAAATTGGTAGAAATTGGCACGAGTGCTAATTCAGAAAATGGCATCGGAAAAATAAGCCACAAAACATCGGCGACTGCTGTTTGACTCCGGGTTTGGTGTATGCTTACGATTCGTCTGGTTATGCCTGCCCTTCTTCTTTTTTCATTAGTCTTTTGGGAATTAGTTGCAGTTTTATGTTTGGCTACATGAAGGAAATAATGAATTCTGTAGCCGTACAGGTTTCGTTTAGTTTCTCGACAGAACCAAACGTATGTTTGACAGTATACGGAAACTCGCTTTGTAGAAAAAAGAAAGGCGAGGGCGACGCTAATTGTTGAAATAAACCCATATTACACATTCCTACTATTATAGAGACATTGAATTAATTGTATTTGCCAAACCGCCATGAAATGTTGCGTAAGATCCGGGCTACGAAGATGCTTGACTTTGAAGTCGACAGGAGAACGATGAAAATAGAATTAGACTCGGCTAAAGCACGTTGGGCTTTTACTAAATCAGGGCAAACACAAAAGACAGCATTGACATCTGATTTTTATCATGAAGAGGCGAACTCAACCTCCACACAACACCTCTCATAAAAACATCGGCTTCATAGCCATATTTTTCTGCTTGGTAGGTCAAGTGAAAATTTTTACAAATCCTAAGCTAATTATCAAATCGATGATGAACGTCGATGTGCATCATTATGATTCTCTCTCTCTCTCTCTCTCTCTCTCTCTCTCTCTCTCTCTCTCTCTCTCTCTCTCTCTCTCTCTCCGGCTTTAAATTTTGCCGTCGGTTGCTTTTGCTTTTTAATCCTAGGATATAATCAGTAGAAATTTCTTTTGTACTGTAATATAATATATATAGTATTTCCTCTACACGTTGGGACATCCAATGGAAATTTATTTGTCAATTTCATAAACTTATTCATTGATAACAACAGTTTATAAAGAGAAAAGTAAGAAAGTATTATCTATAGACTTGTTAATGAAATATGTTCTTATGTTACATGTATGTAGTTTTGCAACAAAAGTGTCTATCAAAAGCCATATGAAGAGTAAATCAAACGGAAAAAAAATGATCATCTTAGAATTATTGTAGGATACACTAGACACGGTTTGGATATATGCCACTTCCAACTAATGAGCACGTGTATTCTTCTTATAATTATATTTCGTTTTTGGATTTTCAGATCTGTCATTTTGAAGTCTATTATTTTAACTGATTAGTGCTCTTCGCCAGTGACATTTCGCTAACACCTTCTAAATTCTGTGCAGTTGGAGTTTCAATGTGACAGGCTTGCTATAATGATGCAAAATTACGCCTGTTTTGAAGTAAATGTTCTGCTGTTTTTTTAGTAGATGTTGTAAGACATATAAACAGTTTGTTTTAAGTCTTAGAACATGTCTATTTTTCATTTACAAAAGTGTTGGCGTACTTTTAGACGCAAATTATATTAATATATATCAATATTCCGATTCTGTAATTAATACGCAAAAGCCAAAACCTCATACATAATGATACTAGATTTTCTGTTTTAATACCCGAATTTAACTTTTCCCTCATGGGTGAAGAAGATGTTGTTTGTTTTAGAAATCATCACGGAATTCTGATATTGAAAAGAGCCTAGAAAGAGTCAAAGTCGAAACTTTGTCCTTTCAGAACTAAGAGATTTTTTTTCCATCTTCGAAATATGAATAATGAAAACCGAAAAAGTCAACGTTAAAAAAAAGTGAGCCGTCATAACTAAATGGCGCGGAAATTTGCCTGTGATTTATTGCATAATTACGGCGGCCGAGCATCAATCTTGGTTTTCTATTACTAGCCGATTTTAAATCCATCGACGAAATTGCCGGGCCTTGCCTTAATTTAAGCTTGAATTGTCTTCTTGGTGTAATTTGCCTGTCCTACTGTTTCGTCTTTGATTAAGTAATTATGTTGTAGATGAAACGAAAGAAAGAAAGTCGGTAGTCTTTCTATCTGGGCCCTTTTACTTCAAATTTTTCTCTCGCCTTTTCCTTCTTTGGGATTATAAGTATGCATTAACGTTTCTGGTAGTTCCTTGCAATTGAAATTGCCATTTTTGTGTGGAAAAAAAAACCCCGGTGATGCCATTAATGGATTTGAGGTCGGAAGTACACTGATGTCATGGAGTTACATCTATATTTATGGTCATCTCAACAAAACTCAGTCGCATTTTTAAAGTACAAATCCGTCTTATGTCTAACCATTTGCATTGCATAACAACTATTTAAAACAGAAAGCCATATGCCGCAGTATATACACGTAAAATATCAGGGGCAAACATTTTTCCACTTTAAATTTTTAAACAGATATACATTGCAACAGTTCAAATTCCGCTACAAATGTTTTGTGTAACGTAACCGAGAGTTGAAATTACTGTGCGTGCAATAGTAACACGTTGTGAACGGGAAAACGAAACTGGTTGCGTGATTGCCGCAAATCAGGATTCGCCAAAGCATTTGTAGGGGTTAACAGCATGTATGTGTCATAATAACAACTCGCAAACATTGGTAAGAAAGTTCAAGCCATCTGATATAGTTATCACTTTTAGCAACCCGTTCAAGTTGGCGTGTTAGAGGACTTTTTATATCAATTGGAAAGTTTCGTGCTGTTTTAAAGTGTGCTCCACCTTACTCAAAGTATGAAAGAGTCCGCCAAACTTAATATTGTTTCATGAGGCCGGGTGGTTACCAATGGCTCCGAGCTTCAGTCTTCAAACTTACTATTTATACTAAACTTATCAAGAGTTGGCATCGTTGCACGATATAAATAACTTGATGCCTGATAGATTTATTCATTCATTTTCATATCAAATATAACTGAAATTAATCTTTAATTAATTTTAATTAAGTCTTCTTTTTTCGAAGGTATATTTTTCAATTGACAAAATAAGATATACACAAAAGTTAAAGATTTTTCTGAAAGGCATTTTAATATGATTATATTTCTTTAATTTAAATCTGATAATTGAAGAGAAAAATAAATTACTTCTTTGTTCATTATGACTATTTCCGTTTAAGTTTTTGCAGTCATAGTCTGTTCGAAGCATGTCTTGAAATCGAAAAGCATGAACATGAAAACAAACTTCAGGTATGAAATGGAGCTTTTGCACTGTGCAACTTAAACAAAGGATTTTATTGACGTTCATTAAAAAATTTTTATATTCAAAATTGACAGTTTCAGCATGTGTTTTCAAACCATCCTCATACAATAGACATAATCGTTGTTCTTTTGCTAATGTGTGTGTTTTTTAAATCCACGATAGAAATATGGATGCGATATAATATAAAGAGATAATATCTCTAGACGTTTTGTATACCTAACAATAAGGCTTTGTCCCACCCCTAATTCTCTCAATTTTTTTTCTTGACGCTCTCGCCGTTCATTCTTCCTAGGCGCATTGGCTTCAGAAACCAGATACTGGGGTATCTTGTAGTTTATTCTTGACCTTTCGCAACTCCCTCAAAAATTGCGGATAATTAGTTCCCATGAATTCTCTACTGCTTCTTAAAGAGGTTATAAGGCATTTTCCGTCTAAATGAACAAACACAAGAACACAAGTCTTTGCGCTGTGCCGTGGTCCGCCATTTCCTTGCCTCGGCGGTTCTTGTATCTCCCACTAAAAAATAGGACCCAACAGAATTCGTATTTGTCATAGTAGATAAAATGTCAGTAGATGTTGGTTTTTTTTTTTATCTTGTGTATAATTTGATACGAGAACAAGTTCTACTCTGTCTTCCGATATCAGCTTCATTTCTTAATCTGATCTAATAGTTGAATGACAAAACCCTTTCTGTTAAAAGTTTCTCAAGTATAAACATTCTAAATTGTTACACCTCATTTCAGCCGAGATTTATCCCGTCCCTGGGATCATTTGATCCGCTCAGTGGCTTTTTACGGGCCCCGTATACGGTGTTTTGAGTTCAACAGAATTTGACCTTACAAGGATTTAGGCTCAGTGGTGAATCACTGTTGTATTTGATTACTTGGAATTCATCTATTGCATCAGTTTTCGAAGTATATTCTTGATGTGCTGATAACAATATGTTGATGATATTGTGGTCCATAAATTCCTCAGATTTACTTGTAAGTGACAGGAGTAAAATGATAATGATATAAAAATTCTTTAATTAGTTATGGCTTGTTTGATTTTTTTTTCAATCTTATCCTTTCTGGTTTTATAGCCCAAACCAGTTATCCACAATGCCTCTACAATGTGTTCAACAAAATATGGGGGGTTTTTTTGACAAACATTAAACCCTTATATATTCATAGATAATTTTGAAATTATTTTTGTTGATAATGTTTAGAATGTTGATTACTGCAAAATATAAATAAAGTGAAAATAATTTACCATTCTATTCATTGCATAAGACACGTAATCTCGTGGCATAAAATTCGCAAGTCATTTAATATATTGCGCAAAATATTTTAATTATTCATAGTGAATATGCATATGATGAAAATTATAAATTACAAATTTATGGATAATATAAAGCAGGTTATTGGATACATAATTTGAGAAGTAAAGTCGGCTTGTATTCAGATGATGCAAATCTAATACAAAAAAATAATGTAAAGATGTTAATGCATTCAGAATCCAAGCAGCAAACTTTCTTTGCTAGCTATTTCAAGTATGTATAATGAATTACCATGATTTTAACTTTTTTTCCTTTCTCTTTCCAGCAGTGCTTCCTGACCGGTATAACCTGGACAGTCACCACATCATTGGGCGATCTCATCTCTTCCATGAACCAGGGTTTTCAGAAGGAGACAGTATATTACAGGTATTGTCATCTTTCGTACAAATTCAAATTCATTTTTAAAAAACTTTTTTTTATTTTGTTCCAATCACATGCCTACATCTCAACGTTTCGTTTCTATTCATACATTTACTACATAACTTCACTCACTTTTATGTTTACTTCAAAATGAAGCTGTGAGTTTAAGGAATAAGGAATCATTCTTTGAGTATTATGAGGCCCCAACAATACGTCATTTTGAATTTATTGGACTGTATAGTACAAAATCGATACGTAGTGTTATCACAGGCAAAGACACTGAAAAATGTAAATATGTAAAGATAATTTCTGTAAAGAAATAATAGTCCTTATAATTTGGCAAATACATTAAAGACAGGAAGCACTTTCATTGATTTAACCATTTTGCTATGATTTAAAATAAAATGTGAATTTTTCAACTTAAAAATATTTGTTTTGATTATTTAAGAAATAAACAGCTAGTTAACTCCTTTATAAAAATCAAATCGTTCAGAATTATTAAAATAACCGTGTTTTTAATGTTTTACAATAATGCAACCGTCAAGCGATAAGTACGTGCGGTAATCATTGTGACATCATTAAAAAGTTCACACAGAATTGAACGTTATCGCAATTCTATAGGTTCATAAAAGAAATCATATTTGCAAATGTAAATATATAAACAAATATTTTTTTCGTATGTTTCAGGCATTGTACGGCTTTATGGTTGTGATAACGTGTGATGGTGAAGTCTTCTATGCCTCTCGAACCGTGGAACAGTATCTTGGATTTCATCAGGTGAGAACGTAAATTTTATTTTATATTTAAATATATATACCAAATATATATGAACTTTTAAAAACATTCTAAATTTTAAGAAAAATCAAATCTCAGGAGTTCTCTATGCATGCAACAGTCATATGTGTAGATTAGATGTAAAAACATGTTGAGTATGATATTTCATAATCACATTTAGCTCTTTTGTTCATTCAAAAAATAACTAAATTATTCTGATGGAAATAGCGCACAGTGTATCATCATAAAGCAGGGCTGCGCATATCAAAAACATTGATTTTTTTTTTTATATTTGAGAATTATTTCATTTTTATCTACAATTGCTGATGTAGCGCAAATCTTAAAGGAAACTCTTTTATTTTCTTCATAATGCACAGAAATGATGCAGAAACTATCGATTAGATATTAAAACTTGAGTCTTGTGACAACCTCTTTGAATTGTTTTTTTTTTCTCATGCTCAATTTAACGACATTGTCCGACAAAAATTCAATTTTCCGATCTTCTTGGAAGTAACAGATAGAATCGCTTTAAGTAATATCTTTTTACCGTCCAAATGATTTAACTTAATGCCATGTAACTATGGCTTCAGAGGAGTGTAATTATCTCCCTTAATGTTTTTGCCTAGCCGTAAACATCCCTGGTCCCTTGTCTTTCAAGTTTTCTGGAAATTGAGCTGAAAACTAAAGGAAATCTTCTAATCATAAATTTACTACTGGGATGATACAACGTGCAAAATTAACTAAGCGCTTTTCCTTTGATCTCACCGTGTGGTATTTTCTCTATGTGACCCAGGAGCTTATGCTCAAAATATGATTTTTCTTCACTTTTTTGGACTTTGTCAAAAACAATCCAAATTCTTCTTCTTAACTTCAAAGAAAAGCGTTATCATAAATAAGACTGGCTGAATTATGGATATAGGCGCATTCAAGAAATAATTTTGATCTAATATTGAAAATGTCAGTTTATATTGTCGGAAGAAACACATCTGAATTAATGGGGTGATTGGAAATGTAACTTTTTTTTTTATATATTGTTGGCAGAAACACTGTTTCAGTTGTTTGTTCAGAACATTTATTGAACATTTATTTACATAACATCAATCGGAGATGATTTTAAACGAATTATATATGTTTGATAAATACTTCTAATTCTAAATACAAATACTGAAATTACTGATTTTTCGTTTTACATTTTCGTCTTTTATATTTAATAGTTTCAAAGGAAAAAACATGATTTTTGGATGTGTTTTATCTAATTCAAAATGAAGTTGTCTAGTTAATAAATGTTGATGAATACAAATTACATCTCTCTCGATTTTTCAATAACACAAATATTGCACATTTTTCCATGTAACATATTGCAATATGACGGATCATTATATAAAAGTAATGTAGGATGGTAACATTTCTGCTTGCAGTCTGATATCATCCATCAAAGTGTTATGGAGCTGATCCACTCTGAAGACAGAGAGGAATTCAAACGACAGCTTTCTTGGAACTCCACCTTACCTCAAGATAAATCCAGCATGTCTCTTCACGAACTGATGATGCCAGGTTGGTCTTAAAATGTTCCATTATAAATTTTTGTTTTCAATAATAATAAAAGTTCCTTATTCATCCTCGAAGAATCCTCAGAATTCAAGCATACACGTGTGTTCTCTGCTCTCGTGCTTTAATTTGCGCCACACTCACCAAAAACTAGTGCGAACTGTATTTAAACAAAACGTTAACTGTTAATGTCTGTACTGGAGGAAATAAGGTTGATTATCACATGTAGTTTATTTAATTTAAGATGAAAACACGAAAGAAAAGATCCATTATTTATCTAGCCATTTTTTATTTCAGAAAACGCCCGGTATTTACACAGGTCGTTCACAGTCAGATTTCGATGTTTACTCGACAATACCTCGGGATTTATTGTAAGTTCATGTATAATACCTATTTCTTAATAATGAATTCTAGAAGGCCCGTTGCTTTAAAATTAAATTAAATTTGATTGTATGCACTAAATTTTCTTAATTGAACTTTCCCAGATTTTTCATGACGTTTACAATCGTGTCCAATGATCAAATGATTCTCAAACTAGCGTATATACAAACATGAAGTTAAGAAATTGGAATTCACCATGCATGATTTTTCAAATTTGCAAGCACAAAAAACAAAGGCTATTTTCGGGGGAATCTCGCTATATTTGCTTCTCTCTTACTGTAGACGTTAGAGATCAGTGGATGGATACGAGTTTTGCACGGCCAGAACGTGAGGACGGAAGAACCACAGCTAGCATTGTTTGCCACGTGTTGTCCATTTGGTCCACTTTCGCTAATGGACATTCCATCAAGAGAATTGACCTTCAAATCAAAACACAAAATGGATTTTTCTCCGATGTCAATGGACAATAGGTATGTAGTTGATGCTTGCTTGTGTATGTATAACTAACGGCTTAGCTCTGTAACTTTGGGTACTCTCTGGAAGAATTTTCGTTTTGCAAAAAAAAAAATAATTCTAAAAATAATTTAATTTAAGGAATCCATCTTTTTTTAAAATTGTGTTTTGTTAAAAAAAAAGTCTTAACCGCACAGAACTCAAAAATTGTAATGAAGCACAGGTGTTGGGTAAATTTGACTTGTAAAAATTCATTCATCTTATCCTAAAGAAAAGTTCCTTTTTAGCTCAACAACGACTTTAAACCGCCCAAATTAGATTACTCATTTGATTGAAATTTCAATACTATTGTGTAATTTCTAAACCAAATACCACAAGGGAAGACTTTATAGAAATATTACAAATTTGAGGTCGGAGGTAGTCAATACCGATATGGAAAAAGGTTGGGTAGTTTACAGAATTTAAATCTAGGGAACTGTGATTTGGCTATCAGTTTTAAAGACCGACAAGCTGTTTTCTGAAACTCCAGCCATTAATCATATCTTTTTGATGACATAATTCAAAAACACGATCCATATAATTCCTCTCTGATTTTCGTTATTTTGTTTTGGATGTCATTTTAATTTATAACTCTTTGACATCTCGTATCCTTCGAACAGTGAATAATTATTAAATTGACCATATCAGATAACGTGATGATGACTTTACAGATTTGACTATATCTTATGTTAAACGGATTTCAGCTTTCGTGAACTCTAAAGAATACGCAAGGATTCTCAGATAAAAGCTCAAAATGTGTAATATAGATAGTATATCAAATCTGATACTCCAAAAACAGTGTTACTTTCATAATAATGACTGCTTAATGTAAAGTTAATTTCATTGACACTCCAGTGTTAGAACACCTAAATCTTTACAAACCTACACATATATACATATCAGATTATCTATCTGTTATTAAGACATTTCGAAGGTGAAATTAACACCGGATGTGCCCATCAAACGATAATAGACAAAATAGAAAGCCGAGGGAAACGCAGACGAGAAATACGACAACCTTGCAATGTAACCACTTTCGGCAGCATACATCGAACGAATGTATTCTCTGTCATTATTCGTTCAAGCAGATATTGTTGCATGATTGTGTCTTGTCCGTGTCGTGTCGTAGTTTTTCACGCGTCCAAACCATGTCGGACAAACACGAAGGAAGATACACTTTTGTGAATGAATAGGGAATATTTATCGCCTGTTGTCTGTCTAATTTGGGCAATTTGATCATGGGAATGTTACATGAGTATTTTGTGAATGAAAACTTTCGCCTCGTAGTAAAGATGGGTGAAATTGACATTGAAATTTACGTGACCTGTGTTCTCTTAACACGCTATTGTTTCTTTCGGTGTAATAGACATGCCAGGGTATGTTTAGTCTTTCGCTGCCCTGACAATGTATCTATAGTTCTCCTTTATGTGTCGCAAATTGTAACCAATTACATTAGAGTAACACATTACTGTAACAAGCAGAGATATAAAACACACGCAGACGATAAATAATTACTAGTCTTTGCATAGATTATCGGCTTGTAATAGGAATTTAGAAACACAATATTGAGCGTTAATATTTAAAGAGGCCACATGAAATATGTTTCACTTTCACTAATTGGTTTAAGTTAAAAAGTCGTTTTAAGAAACTGAATTATTCATTCAAAAAATTCTCTTTATGGCAGAAGACAGCCATACAATGATTAGATAAAAATGTACAGAAAATCTGCCCTTTCTTTTATTGTCAACTGCCTTCAAAACTGTGGTACTTCGAAAACTGGATATATAATTTAAGTGTGATTAAATTCAACCAGACGTCTGTGTTGAATAAATCTAGTGGTGGATTTCAGAGACTGCAAAATTCTCTGATTTCTTTCGTTTGAATATACATATATTTAAAGGCTTAAGAAATAGTTTGAAATATGAAATATATACTACAATGATTTATAAGATTCAAGTAAGAGCCAAAACCTGCTTAGTGGTAATTACATGAGATGGGCAACACTTAAAGTTATAAAGTCACTGTGACTAAAGAATACGCATCAAAAATATCAACAATGATTTGGCGAAAAAGTTTAATATACGTAAAACGGTCTGAACTAGTTATCTATACCGGACTTAAATCGGATCATATGTCGTTATTTCCTGGTTTTCATTGGTCAAAAACTTTAGTTGAAATTTAAATTTGTTTTGATATGTTCTTGGGTTGTAACTTAATAGTGTAAGAAGTGTCATAAATAGCATGATGAATCCAATAAAAATGTAAATTCGTGCCATAATTCGTCAAGGTTTTGTGTACTGGTGGAAATTTAAAAATGAAAGAAATTTACATGTAAACATAAATCCTCCCACACCGTAAGAGTAAAAATAGCAATCGTGAGATTATAACTGGATTTAACAAAGGAGGGTGATAAAATAATGAAAATGTATATCGCTTAAATCATGTTTTTTACCCATATTGAACTTCGTCATTCTAAACGTTCATGATATATCGTGGGTAGTTCTTTTATTCCCGACGGAGCAAAATAAACATGCAACGATGATTTGACAAAATTCCCACATTTAATGAATATTAGAAAACATAATATTCAAAACATAAAACATCGTTTTAGAAATAGGATTTTCTGTATGACTTACATTTATTTCATTGTATAGGTATTATACAAATAATATAGTGTCATATATATATATATATATATATATATATATATATATATATATATATATATATATATATATTTATAATAATTTTGTAAAATGGTTCGAACGAACCTTTTATCAACTTACTAGGTTCTCATAATAATGATAACAACGATTGATATTAATTTTAAGTGCAAAATAGATATACAAAAATTGGGGTACATAATTGTATGTGCTTATATTTGAATTTAGTTCTTGGCAATTATAATGAAGAAAATTTACTGCAATCTCGAATAAATGATCATTGAACAGAATAAAAAATATATACTGGTTGAATGTCACAGTCAAGATTAATTTCCCCTCGGAGGTAGATGAAAACAATATATTTTAACAGACAACAATATGATTTTGAATTGTTAAAGGTTTATAAACAATTCATGCCTTGTATTTCTACACGTATATTTGTTGCTTACGAAGAACAAATGATAAGAATTCTCTGGTGATCCACGTTGGCATATAGGGCTCTCTAAAATATTTTTTTCTGCAGTTTCCTTTTTCTAAAATTCAGTTCAATTTTTTTTAAGTACATGTAATTAATTATGTATAATATAAAGATAGTAATTAAGCTTAAACTTGTTTTGTATTTAAACGATTTTCTGATTAACAGACACCATTCTAATTGTTCTTTATCTTCAAATTACCTACAGTTGTGAAGTGTGTGTATATAAATCATTTTTATTTTGCTTTGATATACTATCGAAATAAATTGATGGTAACAGTAAATATGATATTATGTTTTTTTCAATATAAATTACAACATCAATCTTTCCATATATATTAAAAACGAAATTTTGTTTACAGAGGAAAAGCGATGTTTGGATTTGCAGACAGGGAGCTGGCCACCAAATCAGGATATGATCTTATTCATCCGGATGATTTGAACTACTTTTCATCAGCTCATCAAGAATGTAAGCATGCAACAATTAAACAACCGTTAATTGATATCAGCATTATATATTAATATAGCATCAATAAATTGTTATGGTCATCAAAACTTAATAAAAAAAAATAAAAATATATATCTTTGCATGCAAAAAGAAAAAAAATTACCAGCCAACCTCCCCCCCCCCCCCCAAAAAAAAATACAAAAATAAAAACTTTAAAATAAGCTTCGGGTTAAACTAAAGTTTTTCATGATATTTTGTAAAGATAGATAATTTTATTGGGAAAATGCACTCAAATTGTTACAAAAACCCATACAATTGTACAACATGAATTCCAAAAGTTAGTTGTATCCCATAGACTGCATAAGTTATTGGCATTGCCTGAGATAAAAAAACACCAACATATCATAAACATTTTTTTCATTCAGTTTGAAATTTAACCTTTAAGATACTGACATATGACAATTTAGCGTATCCTTTGCTCTCGGTTACTGTTAAAAAGCACCCTGGCAGCTAATGACAGTTCATCTCCGTGGCTCCCGGCCTTTGTTTTTCGGGTATTAGTGTCTTCCGAGCAGGACAGGAGAGCTCATGCTGTCGCCAAACGTCAATATGTATAGTAACCATGATCCGTAATGTCACACATTTTTCGACGAGGAAGGAAAATTCAATCCTCGAATCAAAAAACTGACATTCGGGTTATTAGTGTTTCCCTGGACCCACTTAGTTACATATTGTTACTCAACTATTATGGATACAATTTGATATGTCTATAAATATTTTGATAATGTTAATATTTAATATTTATTTTACAACAGAGACCTAACTAATTATTACATGTATAATAAATGATCACATCATTTTCTCGCTTGACTCCATTCCATCCCCAAATAAATCGAAACATATTACATGTACGTTCTATTTATCATGTAGATTGATTTTCATTTTCAGTACTGCTAACGTTTCTTTTTTAATGATAAAAAAAAAAAAAATGTTATCTTTCTTTTTGTTTTAAGTGATTAAAACCGGAAGTTCCGGTCTGATTGCCTATCGTTGGTGCACGAAGGACTTCCGGTGGCTGTGGTTGCAGTCGAGCTGTAAAGTCATATACAAGAACAGCAAGCCTGATTTTGTGATATGCACACACAGACAATTGACGTAAGTGTGTTTGATAACAATACAATGTAGCCACTAAGATAATTAAACAATAAGAGTTTGATAAACTCAATGAAATTTTTAGATATATGAATAAATTAAACATTTGGTGCATGCTTCAGATATGGTTACAACTCTGAAAACTGTTAAACGGTGCTTTAATATAATGCTGTAACATGATGTGTAATAAATAATTTCTGATTATTTCAAAATTTAACAAGATCTAATTGCAAAGGATTGGAAGAGTTCAAAATTTTAAAATTTGATATATAATTATTGAATAATTATTAATTATTATTTATGGTCGACAAAACTAAAAAAAATCAATTTTTTTTTTGTTACAGTGACGATGAGGGTGCTGATTTGTTCCATAAAAGAGGAAATGAGTTTAAGCTACCTTATCCATTGCTTGACCTAGACATTTGTTCAGGATTCGATTTTCCAAATGATGAAATCGTATCCAAAATGAAAAATGTGAAAAACAAGAAACAAAAAACCTGTGTTCGAGAAAACTACGTTCAAAGCCCGGGTCGAAAGAGAAAATGTTCTCGGGAACCTGTGCTAAATGGTTATGCGGGATATCCACAATATAATGGATACGATGTTGCGGACTTCAAACCCGACCTTTTATACCCGTATCCCTCTGCAATCGAGCCCGACATTTATCGAGGTTATGCTAGTTTCCATGGATCGGTGTACCCTGGGACGGAGAGCTATCGTCTGGCGGACAGTGAGAAACACGCCTACACTAATGGATACTATTTAGACCCTCACAGACAGTATCAGCATACGCTGGCTTATCCCGGCAATGGGTATTCAGACTTGATGGCTCAGCCAGCCAAGTTCGGTTACGATGTGACAAAATACGGATTCAATTCCTACGACTTAGACATAGCCAAGAAAGCCCATTACGGGGAAGACGTCGGGCGGTATGACAACGATTATAGAAAATATGCATACGAGTACGGCAACGAGAGACTTCCTACGAGACTTAACGGGTCTATAGAACCGGTAGATTTGAGGTCGTCCGCCATGTATAATGGAGTGGACGGGATCGTGGGACATAATCCCTGTCTGCCGACGACGTCTAGTTTATTCAAGGAAACTAAAGTGATATGTTCTCCGTCTGATATCGGTACGAATCAGGGAATGTCGTCAACGATGCCACTCCATCACAGTTCAGTGATCAAAAACGCTGCTAGTCCAAGGTCAATGCAATCTTCCAGAAACTCGGACCACATGGGGGGAAGTTCCCCTGTGAATATATACAATAATAACAACAACAACAATTCGGCTCGGGTGAACGTGATAAACAATACGGCGTCGTGGCATTGCACGAAGCCGAGTCAGAACATCCATCCCAGCCCTATCTCTACACCGAGATCTGACCCAGGGGAGAGTCCGAAACTCAACTGTGTCAACAAGAATGATAGTTCGCTGCTTTCTACAAGTAGCCCTGTCACAGGCGCCACACCCGCGTCAGTCATTCATTCTGCAATTTCCAATCGAACACCTTCTAGGTTCGTTTACTTTCATTTTTTTTTTACCTATCATATTTAGCTGCATAAATATTCATTTGAGCACCAAATTTTCGTGGATTTCGCTGATAAACCAATCGACAAAATCAAATGTTCATCGAAACATAAAAGTAGCAAATAATATTAATATGAACATTTTCCACGAATTGTTATATCCTTGAGGCTGCAAGAAATTTTACTTTATTCAACGAAAATTGATATCCACGAATATGAAAGAAACTACAGTTACAATAGTCTTACTGATCTTAGTTTCGGACATGTGAACAAGTATTTTAAAAATTGCTTATTATATAATCAATTATTTTTTTTCTGTTAACAGAATATACGACAAACAGCCCATGACTGGCGGAATACCTGTCCCCGTTGTTAAGACATCACCTTGGTATCAATATCCATCATCCCATGCTGCATATGGCGACCCAAAAGATTGGTCTATTCAGGATGACATGTATTCATGTCACCAAAAGCGTGGACTTATATCTGACAATTTGTCTCACCTCTCCAAAGTCACAATAACATAATCATCGATTTATTTTTTCTGCAACATACCTACTTTTATTATGTAATAAATTGATGTGTTCATTTGTATTCAATGGAGGATATTGCGGACTTCAACAGCTGTTTTGATAAATATCTTTTTTTTGCACTACTTACAAAGTACTATTCAATAGTTGTAAAATATAACGGGTAAATTCATCGAGTAAAAATAGTAGTTGTGCTTTTTGAACACATGTTCCAAGTCAGCCTATTGTATAATCCATTTTTTTTAAATATTCATAAAAATAACACAAATATAACCAAACCTCACGTTCGATTTTATTTTATTTTATTTATTTATTCACCATGTTTTCAAATATGTTCTGTTTTAGAATGATATATTTATAACAAAAAATGGTTGAATGTGATGTAGATTAATGCTAAAATTTTATTAAAAGTAAATTATTATCACCAACCCGTAATTTAATCACTTAAAGTAAAAGGACATGTAAAATTTGAGATATGAAGAAAAAAAGGGACAACATTTTGGTATTTCTAAAGAGCACGGCCATGATAAAATGAGAAATGTCAACCAGTTTTTAACATTTTTAATTTTGATACATGTTGAAACAAGTAAAATGCCAAATGAAAAAAAAACCCAACTTTTGAATTTCTTATTTTGTTTTTATTTTATTGCATGAAGTGACGAGAAAATTGGAAGAAATGGAAATAATGTTCATGTATTGGAATGCGTAACAAAAGTCTAAATCACTGGAATGTGTGACACCTTATTCATCAAATAATATATCGTAATGCATTACATGTGTATAAGTCATTGGAATATATGAAACCTTATTTAACTGTCCTGTTGATGTTAAAGTGATTGTATGATATTATATATGTCCTTTGTTCAAGGTAATGATAATTAAATAAGTAGGTTTTATAAAATGTGAATATATGATCAAATATTGTTGTCACTTTTGTTAACTAACGTATAAGATATATTACAAAATGACATGACTGTGTATCTGAATAAAATCTCAACAAAATATCAACAAAATGGCTTTGGATTACTTGAATTATCGATTATAGATCCAGATGGAGAGTCTTTTTAATCAGTTTTACGCTCAGCAAATGATATAAGTTCTTGGTTACGAAATTCGAAATAATTTTAAAAATTGATTTGAAATACATGCATTTGGATAATTTTGTTTTGCTTATCAAATACAATTTTTTCCCTTAACATAAAACATTGTTTTTAAAATATGATTTTTATCTTCTCTCTTTTTCTTTTTTTTTTTAACTGTAGTCTTGATCTAAATTGATTTAATCCGTTAATCAAAGATAAGATCTACTAGAAATGATTATTGCCTTTCCAAAAAAAAAATATCAATCGCGATTTTTGCATTCTTGGCAGGTGACGTTGGTTAAAGGGTCAGGAAATGTTTAGAGGCCCACAATAGAAAAGTGACATCCGTGAATCGCCCGGCATTTCTATGGTTTAAACGTTATTGACACATAACAATGTATAAATGAACTACGATATAAATTGAACAAATTATTTGTTTGGATGATAAAAGGTGAATTGGTGCAGAAATAGTGTTTAAGTAATCAATGGTCTTCAAAAACTGGCTACTGAAACAAAAGAGGTCTCCATTTTTTTTTCTCGTGACTAAAGAAGAATGGTGTTAGAGGAAATGGGGGAAAATATTCCTCCGAGCGGAAGAAGTTGGGAAATAAAAAGGTGTTGAGCGTAACACTGCATTTAGCGTTTTCATTTTTGTTCCAACGGAAAGCTGGAAAAAGTCAGAGAGAATGACAGAAATAAATTGACAGACGAATGACTTTGTCGAGGCCAATAGAAAACAGGGCATCTGTCGTCCGCCATAGCTGATTGTCTGCATCTTAACACGCGAATGTAGTCCCAAAGTTGCCGCGGATGAATAAATTTTGTTTCTATTGGCACGCAAGGCTTAATATGTGTATAATAACTGGTAACTCTGTATCAATTTTCTTTCACTCGGGGGACGAGAGCAAAAATGGGAAACTGGGCACTCTTAAATTAAAATTGAATAGAGTTATTACAGAAATAGCATTCAAAAGAACGCCAATATGATTGCTGTATCTTTCATCTCGTAGAAATGATTGCATTTTTTCTTCGAGAGGAAAAGAAACCATTATTTTGTCCATCTTGGGTACACTTAATTTAAACTGAAGACGCATCAATCCTGGAAGAAATTGGACGAGAGGGTTTCTGCAAAGGGATTACCAAAAAGGGTTATGGGGAATCTAATATTCAAAAAAATACATTCACAAAAAACAAAACTAAAATCCAGACATATTCCGTGACATTTGGATATTCGTCTTGAGCTATCGAGCGCTGCATTGAGATAGGACTTGGGCCAACAAAACAACTACTGGCATAACTTAATTGAATGTAAAATAATGCAGTTGCATGCCTTGTAGAAGAATATTGTCAGAAACAGGGCTTTAGGAAAACAATTATAGCGCAGTTAATCTGATATTGTTGACCCTTTCCTCTATTTTATCCCTGTATAGCCAGGGGTTATTTCAACGGTCTGTTACATCACAGCTTGAAACATCTCATGGGTGTTCATTTACCATATTAAACTGATATGCGTGTACATTTGATAAAGATATAGAAAATATATATGTATATAAAATAACAAAATTGTCATATGTATGTTGAACCTCTTAGATAGTTTGATTTAAATTGAAAATAAATGGCAGTTCCATGTTATACCAGCAACTTGTCCATCAAGTAATACATGCACATGCGCAGATCTAAGGGGGGTTGGTGGCCAAGTTGAAATTTAATAACCCTTGAAATTATTATCCTATTTGTAAAAAAAAAAAAATGAATCCGAAGATACTATATATTTTGAATCAATTAACACTTATCTTAATTGCTTATAAATTAGACTCACAAAAAAAGAAACTTTATATATGGAGTTTTTATCCAGGTAGAATTCATGATATGGTGCGACTTTTATGACATTTTGCGAACAAACAAAACCTGTGTATAATTTTACCGCTGAACTCCGTTGCGCCATCTAGAATGTCCTGTGATAAAGATCACTAAACTCACTAGAAAGCTCTTCTGGAAATGAGCTGCAATGTTTGGGTGGTATCGCTACAAATAACAATGCATTAAACGCTCAGGTGATGCAACTTAACCATGAATTTGACAAGTTTGATTGGTGCAATTTCGGTGACATATGACCTTTATTGTATCAACAGCTTCTCTCTTGGCAGTTCGTAATTCCCTTTCGTTTTTTGAAATATTTCATTTTAATTCAAATTCTTTGAAAAAGGGCTCTGTCTTGGAGGAAAACTTCACTTTTAAAAAAAAAATCATATTGAAAATTATAAAAAGGGACTCTTCTTGTTCTACAGCGGGTCTTTTGTGTAATGAGGGATTGCTCCTGGTTACAGGGTTACAGCAGACTGGAGGAAATGGGTTCTGTCATGAACGTAGCCATTGCATGAAATCCACCGAGCGGAATTTTTATTCGCGGTCACTTAAGTGCTTGCTTTTCGAATCCGGACAAATTTAATCGGCATGACTGCGGTGGGTTTTTTTGTTTTTTTTATAGTTTGAACCAATTTTGTTTGGGATGTTTTTCTGTGTTCTGAAAATATTTGTTTTTATCTTTTTGAAAATAAAAATAATAATGTTTACGATACTGTATTGACATCAAATTGGTTTTTTTTTTGTCATAAGCATATGAATTGATGAGTATCAGTTTGTCGGCTTCATCCGAAATGTAATTGTGTTGGTGCTGTAACTCCCTAGACGCCATAAATTATAGTTTAGCCTGTTATCTGTCGTTTGAACTGTCAAAAACATCATTTTACAGGAAAGTCTCTCTTTCGTGATGAACAAAATAAAATAAAGATCAAAACTAATTGGAAAACTTGTATATTTCACGTAATTACATCTGCTTCCGTCTCTCCTGGGGTAAACTGTCTCCAGCTTTCAGTACAAAATGATATAACAAAATACAAAAAAAAACCCACATAGTATCAAAGGGTTCATTCAAAATTAAGGAATAAAACCCAAAACTTTGAAATAGTAAACCAAATCTGTTTCTTCAAGACAACAAAACCAAAACTAATCGGCAATCGTATTTCTCTCGGATGAACCTTTAAACCAAACGAAAACCTGTCGATAACCAAATGGCGCCATATTAACAAATAAAACCACGTCCCAAATCACGAAACTGGGTTTCGTGAGAAACGCGAAGTTTACGACTTCCACAAAGTGACTTCTGGGCCACAAGCCTTGTCCTAGCACACAATATCATAGTGTATTAAAATATTACGCCGTTGATCGGTCCTTGTAAAACCACACGCAATTGTCATATGATTGAGGCCTGTTTCTTATAGATACTCTAATTAATCTATGTTTTTCATCAAATGTGAAAACACACGGAACCAACCAAAATTTGCATGTATCATGCAAAATGGCGGAATAAAAACTGCAACCTCTGTCACGAAGCGTTTATTCTTGGGGACGATTTCAAGGAAGAAACAATAAATGTGGTTATTTTGTTAAAATATTGAGAGCCTGTTAACCCACGACTCGACATTGAAGAATATTTACACGAACTTTACTGTAAATATCAGTGTGTTTCTCTTCTGTGCCAATATTGTTTCTTTCAAGTAGGTCTTTCTTGGGACACTTTCTTTAAAAAGTATGAAAGTGAAAATTGTTCCTTTTTGTAGTGGATATATCAATGATGGAACCGCTGAGAATGTTTTCACAGTGTTGCATGGTCTTGGAATTTCCAAAATTTTGAGGAGATACAAACATATAAAATTCGATAACAAAAATTTGAAATGGAATTTTATTATGACAACTTAGTAGTAGATATCTGGCTAAACATGAGGTCTGTGGATTTTAGTATTGACTGGATTTATTGTGCATACATGTGCTGATCGGGAATAACGGTTTGAGAATTTTCAACGATTTAAAGCCAACGTATTAAAATTCGCATGTACCGTTTCATAATAGAAATTGAATAAGCGAAAATATATATTTACAGTCGCTTATTTATATTTCCAATAATTGGCCATGTCTTAAAAATATTTGTCCTTTTTCATCCCTAACCCTTGTTTTTATTCAACCAAATTTTGTGGTAAAATTGCTCCTCGGAATAAAATAATTGTAATGCATTACACTTTGTAGCTATCCAATGGTCGACTTTACTGGTGTCACGTGATTATTAAACCTATAATGTATGCATTGTTAGAAATCATATACGTAAATCTGATATAAGAATAACCCGAATATTTACAAGACCACGGATGTGAAATAAATCATCTCTAAAAACAAAATATTTCCCAAACTTATGATTTTACACTTCATTGCATAAATATAATTTATCCTCTGTAAATATATATGTAGGTATGCATAGTTTTTATGTTCCATTTTATACAGTTGAACAATAACTTCATCATTTCTTTGTATTCTTAATTTTTTTTTCTTTTTGGGTATGACCCAGAACTGCCTTAGATATTTAAATGGTTTTAAAAGACATAGGGAAAATTCAGGAAAGCAAGTTTAAGCTAGCCGTTAATTCTACAAATTCAATCGTTTCTAAAGGGTTTATAGAGTAATTGTAATTTTGAATCATTCGATTCCTAGAATCTGGATCATGCATCCTGCGATCAAATCACATGCTAAAATTAAAAATTCAATCTGGGTTTTTTTTTTCCAGATCATGCAAAATATATCGCTTGTGAATTGTTATCGATGAAACTTTAAATTTACAGGTAAAAAAAAACGAAAGGTGAGTATCCGTTTTAAAAATGTTAATTCAAGAAAGTAAAGAAATGTGTAATCACCATTATAAATAAAACTGTGTGTTTAGAATAAATGCAAAAATTTCTCCGATTTTGGTTTTGTTTATATTTTATCATGATTTGTTAATATATTTTTTCTCATTTAAGGAGGTATGCGATACCCCCATATTTGTCGTTCTTTCTTTCGAAATGAACAATGAAATTCAACATACATATTTAATTATATTAATATTTTATTTTACATTCATGATGTCTATCAATGCAATAGCGTAAGGCGTCAGAGTTCGAATTTTTCAGTTTTAATTTCCTTTCTAAGCAATTTTAAATGTATTAAATTAATGGTCAAAGATTAAACAATTTGAAAATTTCAAAACGGTGATTATAGTTTAAATTGGATGTTTTTTTTTATCCACATTATTATCTAAACGTGTCCCATACCACTTTCACACTGATGACTTTGCAGCAACAATTCATAAGAAAATGCAATATTATTAAATTTGAAAAAAAAAAACTTCGAATAAATTTATGAAATATACATGCATATGTTTTTACATGTATCTCTTTTGCTCAAAGTCATATGTAGTGATCTAGTATTTTGATACATGCAGTTCAAAGTTTAATCGCAATTCTAATATTGATATTAATATTATACAACTACATATTAATATCAATATTCTCTGATCTTATATGTAATTCAGCGGAACAAAAACAAGATGTTTAAAATTTTAATGAAACATAACTTTGCATACGATTGCCTTTAGAAAAAATGCGTTTGAGTATTGGTATAGATGTTTATACGGTTGAAATAAAATACCGTGGCGATATGTGACAATTATGAACTTATTTGACGCCACTGTGTCGATTCAGAGCTACGAATTGAGTCAGATCATTAAAATGTAATTTCATGTGGGTAAACACTTCTCAGGATCAGAAATAATCCAACAACTATGCTATCAGGTTCTCTTTATGAAACCCGATTTGTTTAGAAATGCAACAAGTGTTACACACATTTTCACTCTATCGTAGATATAGAAATTCAGAATTGCATGATAAAATATGATAAAATGAACTTCCAGCAATAATAGTACTTTAATATGTTGCAACAGATATACCGGTATTTCCAGTCAACAAAGGGTCTGTGCACCATCTTTTAAACCAAGAGCTAGAGAGAATCACAGAAAATATAGTTATAATAGATTAGTGGCCTAAGTGACAGTTGTAGTACAATTAGCAACAGTAGAAACAGTTTGAAAAGTTGCAAAATCAAAAGCAGCAGTAACAGCCTGGAAGGAGAAGGAGTTGCCGTTGCTACATGTATGTTACTGTGATGTACGTAGCTAAAGATGGAGTTTGAAGTTGTTCTTTTTCAAGCTATATTTAGTAAAATTATTTTTGGTCTACAGAATCATCGAACCTTTGCTACAGTCATACCAAACAACCAAACAAAAATTTGGAAAAGGTGTGTAGTTTTAGATATGACTTATAATATTTTTTCTACAAATCAAGCACACTGAACCGTTAATTGCGTTAAATTACCAGATGTTTTTTGGACTCACAAATCTGTAGATTTTTAAAAATCAAACACAAAGGTAGAAGTAAGAAAACAAAGGTTAAATCAACAAAGTAAATCAATTTTCCTCTGACAGCCACCGATTGATTTTCAGGTGTTAATGAAGGCTAAATCCGCCCATTATCTCAAAGAGTCTTCGCGGGTTTCTAAAGGTGCATTAGTACACAATTTCCGGTCTTTCTAGCTCTACAAGACACTGTCATTTGTCACGGCTGTGGCCAAAGATTCAAAGTTCTCGATTCGTCACCTGCGGCGTTTAACACGTAACGACAAGTAGTGAATTGACTGCACGACCGGGGCTCTATGTCATCCATATCTTTTAAAATACATTCAAAATTTATATTCTAGCTGTCCAAGTTTGGTATTTGACATGTAAGTTTCTCTAGTTTAAGATTTTTATGTAATAAACAAAGATTTTGGTAAAAATGTTGTGTATTACTTATATTAAATTTGTTCTTGAATTCTTTTCTTAAAAAAATTTCAAAATTTTGATCGGGACAGTGGTGTTTATGCAGCTATGAATGCAACAGGTGGTTTTAAAGCGAATTTGCAATAGCTACATGCATTCAAGCATTGAATAATATACTAACTTATTTTTTCTACGATCAAATTCTTGAGCAACACTATCCAGGATCCGTAATTGATTTTACTCTCTCTTTATGAAAGGTTGAGATGTTTTTCACCAAACTATCATATAGTTTGTCCTGTCAGTACCCACATTTTACACTCTTAAAAGGACAGCAGAAGAGTAAAATGGTTGCCAGCTATGGAACTTTCATCTTGTATCAGAGACTTCTCTTTATTCTAGGTGATAAAGATTCTCATTTTCTTTGCAAAAAATTGCCTTTATTAGAATGTGTAATGTATTGTAAGCTACTGTCAGAAAAATCTGTATTCTACAACATAGCGTAAAAATATGTGACAAATAAATGAATATCTCTTTGTCTTCAAAAACTCAATTACAGTGTGTATTGTTGGTTATCCTTGGAGGTTCAGTTTCATGGAAAAAATCGTTTTGCTTAAGCTTCATCAGCAGTTTTTTCTTTGCTGAAAATAAGTCTTCCTTGGAACTCAATGCAACTTTTCCGTCAAAAAAATCAGATGGTTCCTTGCATATTTTTTTTTAATAATTTACATATCAGATCTACTTAAGAATTTTAAGTAAGGTATTTTTGGCCATAAACTCTCATTATAAAGAAAAATTCAAACATCAGTATCTTTATATTTAGCTCTTCGTCTCAAGGAGATCAAAAGAGAGTATAAAGATGGCAATGACTATCCAGCCCTCTTAATTTCAAAACATATCTACAACAAATATGTATTGCATGTTGCTCTTTATACATGCACTGCGCGCTAAGATGTTTTTAAAACTAACCAATGTTGCATGCGAATAAGATTTCAGAAACACCTATAATTATACAACTTTTACCACAATTTCAGCAGAAAATACCAGAAGAAAAACCAACAAGCAATTAGCGCCATACTTTTGTTCCATCTTCTTTCGGTGTGAGTGTTTTTCCTGCGAAGACAAAAACAGGTTTTTCGACGCTGTAAGTTTTTTTTTCACCTGAAAGGAGAATGCAAAATTCATGTAGGGGTTTCGTGACAGCAGGCAATCCGGATAAATCAGCGCCGTACGCGGGGGCTTTTGTGTCTTAATTAAATATTTGCATTATGGAACATTATCGATATTGGACTTGGGGAATCTTAAAAGAACTTGATCAAATGATAAATCGTCCGCTGTCTGTCTTATTCCACCAATATAATTCTTGATGAAGAAAGTCTTGCCACATCGCAACATATCAAGAAAGTGTCCAGGGTCGATATATTTTCCATTGTACGACTATGTAAATTAGTGGAGACTTGTTTGAATTGACTATGGCAATGAATTCCTGAAATCAAAGCTGGATAAAAGCGAGACAATTTCTCTGAGGAAAGTTGATTTCTTGAAAGAACCTTTGCTCGTGCAAAATTTCATGACAGTTGAAAGGGTAAAACGAATATAGTTCAACCATGTTTTTTGATATGCATCTGTTTATTAAAAATTCAAAAATTTAGTTCCTAGAAAAAGATTGAAGGGGTATTTTGACAGATTTATTTTATAAATATGCCGTCACAATACTGCCATTTTTTCGACAGCAGTCGTTCAGTTCCTCTACTAAACAGCGTTGTGGTTGAGAGGAGAATATCCCCTTTTCTTTTTTTCTTGAGCAGTAGAGCTCTACAGGTTACGGGTTCGAATCTTACTGAAGGACACGGATGCAGATGCTTTAGTGGAGAGATGGAGAAACCCTTACAGTTTTATAACAACTCGTGACAGCTCGTCATCCTCAATGCATTATGATATCAACGTTTTATGATATAAACAAAATCATAAGCGGTTATATAAAAAAGAATACGTTGAGGGCGGCCAACATATAAAAAGGAATACGTGGTGGGAGGACCAACAAGCATACACAATTAAATACTTCTATATTTCAGATTTTTTTTAAATTTTTCCCATTCATATTCTAAGTGAGTAAGTTCACGTGACTTTCCGTATATATGTTGTAGTGCCCAAATCAAATCAATGATTCTCTCTGATGAAGGTTCAATACGAATACCTATAATACGTACAATTTATCTGGTTTACAAAGATTTCACAATTATTTATAGAAGCGTAATTAAAACAACAGATGCATAAAGTTGCATTTGTTTAAATCTTAAAACGCACACTCTAAATTTTTTTTTCAAAGAAAAGATGGTCCATTATTATAAATTGAGAGTAATAAAGAAAGTACACGATCATCACATCATGGACAAACAAGAAATATTATCTTCCTTTTTTCTAAAGATACAAAAAGTGTTTTATGCTCATTAAATATTTTGATTCTCTCGTGCAACAACGTTAACAAAACAGCTGAAACTGATGTGAACAATTCCCTTTTTACTTTTATCTTATTCCGTCAACTTTGTGGCCTGTGTAGAAAGCAAATCTGCGTATGACATGAAATTGGGTGCATTGCTCTATATTACATTACATAACTATTACATAAGACAGAATGACATTTATGAAATGATGAACCATTTTGTACACACCGGCTGTTTGCGCATGATTTACGTGGATGGTTTTTTTTTATATGGTTTCAAAAAGGTTTAAAAATTACTTTAATTCCTTTAAAATCTAGCTTTGGAACAGTGCATATTTTATTATTCAAAAGTGCATGTTTTAGAACTTTAATAAATCTGATACGTATAAATGACTATTTGAGTCTCATTCATTTGAATGTTTTGACCCAAGACAGCGTTTTACATGTCTTACATGAATTTTTAAAGGTCAAATATCATATTTTTTAAATAACACCCAAACATCATCATTAAAAATTTAAAAAACATCAAAAATGCGTTTATACATGTAGTTGTATAGCATGTCGGATGCTATAGGCCCGCATTGCAAATATAAATCAAATAATCACAAATACAAAAAAATAAAAAAAAATAAAAACAACACAAACAAGTTCCCATAAGAAATCAGTCTCATATGCAGAATGAAGTATAACAACCGAACAGAAGAAATGACTGCCATGGTGGACGACTGAACATCCCCCATCCGTCTAGTTTTTAGGTTGCAACACCAACCGTCTGTTTCATGCATGTACATGCAGTTCATCATGTTAAGTCCATGCGCGGATCTAGAGCGGATCTAGAGTGGATCTAGACCCCACCCCCTGGAAATTTCAAATTTCTCAAATTTACATAGTAAATTTACCGAAAATATGCCTCGGACCCCCACCCCAACCTCTCCCGGCAAACTTAAATGTCCCTCGGATCCCCCCATCCCCCATTGAAATCGTCCCTCACATTGTGTAGTTTCGGATTTAGGGTTTTTTTTCCCTTTTTTATGGTGAAGCTGTTCTTTGATTTTCGGACATATTTCAACTTAATCTATTTGAGATAGTTTGGTTTAAAAGTAATACTTGAGACGTTGTGGTTTTTAAAATCATGAATAAAAAAGTGGTATATAGTCGTAGATGAAATCTAGTTAGTATATATGAGAAAAAAACTTATTAATAAGAAGAAATGTTTATGAATGTTAAAGAAGAAAAAAGTTCGTTTAGTATGTTTTCCTTTCACAATATCGTCCAAAGTTTTAATTTAATTCGTGAAAATATTAATACTATTGATAGTATGATTTCCTCAAGAATGCTTGGTATGTATGATAGACTTTGCATATTACCAGAATATTTTTTTAAATATCAATTTAAGGCAGTTGTTCCTATAAAATTTTCAAAAAGGTTTGGGGGATGTATGTCCTTAATTCGTCTCATTTTCAACTTTCCGGTTATCGTGTGATATCAACTTTGAGTTGGACCTAGTTCATTCGATATTACCCCGGGGTAATTGATGATGTGTCCCTGGTTACTAATTACAAATGTATGAATATTTTAGCACTTGAGCGGGATGTCCCATTTCCTTTATTGGTGTTTCAAAAATGAAACCTTTTTTTCATGGGTATTTTACTCGAAAATCTGTACTCTGGACTGGGATATTTGATCCGAAAAGTGTTATGATGGGAATTTCCAAAGGTATACATATTATTCTTAGAATTAGTTTCATAACCCTCCCTTCCATTCTAGCACTCCCTCCTACATATAGGGTCATTGTCTTTTGTCTGAAACTGTAAACTCTAATATATGTACGTGTAGCTAGAAACTGAATAATCTTACGGCATAAATAGTTATATATACGAACTTTTACCTAAAACAACTTGAGAGATTATGTACATGTACTTGTATCTAAAACCATAGTACTTAAAATTTCTTATAAAATTTAAACAATGTTAATCTCAAACTGATTGAAACAGTCACATGCAGTAATACATTACATAGGCGTCGGAACCGGCAGATCAGGTTTTATGTCATGCTTATTGATGATGAAACCAAGATATTCGATCCGTTCCTTGGAGAAGTTTCAATGTTCGGATAAGTTTTGCCCCCCCCCCCTTCCCTCTTTCAATTTACTTCCGACGCAAATGCATTATTAGTAGGTCTGTAAAAGTATAAAAACAAAAACAAAAACAAACAAACAAACAAATAAACAAACAAACGAAAACAGGCAAATCTTCGCAACAGAATATATCTTTACTTTATATATAATAATCATAAACTTTTGGACGGTAAAAATAAATATCAAAATATGCATGTGAAGATCCCAGCGCTCCTTCACTCCTGTCACATCCATCCCAGTAGTCTTCCTAGTATGTTTCGAATACAAATGTTACAGTGTTATTAAATTCAATTAAAAATAAAGCTTGAGAACACAAACCAACGAAAAAAAAAAACCCATTCCCGGGAAGGATTCCTCACGTGACTGAATGCGTCTGAAAAATACCTCCACTGTATAGTATTTATAATGATTTTTTTGTTTAAAATTGCAGATTTGATTTCACTACAAGTAAACACAAAGAAATTGTCTCTCTGTACCTATATCAAAAATGCGAATTATCGAGGCTAATTTTCTTATTGGCTCAACACACAAGTGACGTTGGTCAAAGAGAGATAACTTGATTTTCCGGAATAGTTTTTAACTTTGATACAATTTTTATTTTAGGACGTCAAAATTATATCCGGTTAAACTTATTGAAAAAAACACACATGCTGATGTTTACATACTATTAAACTTCAAAATTTCAGTAACTTTGTTTGCATAAACATAGGATTGGAGATTCTAACTTACTGGTAATTTCTAATTTGTGTAGTAATTAAGCTTAATGTTAGCATTTTAGGAAGAACTTGCTGAAATTAATATTTTCTACGTTTTAACCGTAAAAATTGTCAAAAATGGAAAGTTTACGTGTGAATTCAATATCTCTTGCATTCTAGAGATATTACTTTATTCTTTTTACTTACATGTCTTTTTTTTGGTTAGTTCATTCTCTTGAATACTTATTCTACTAATCCCCTATATATATGTAATACATTTCAGGTGATGGATGATTCAGTGTTTGAGGAGGAGGGATTGATATACTACTTATTACTGCTGCCAAGCACCCTCATTGTGTTGGTGGCCTGTCTTATAGTTAGATGGCTCGGTCTCAAATTCTTCCAACATAACTGTAAGTATAATTTATTTAATGCTTTGAAAATGTAAAGTTTGAAAATTATACACAATACAGGCCATTTGAAATGCAATTTAGAATTGTATCCTTTTCTTGTTGCTTCTCTACAACTTTATAGTTTGATTTATGATCAATATTGTATTTAATGAATGCCTGAAATTCTGACTGAGGTCTGAGGTATTCCATGATTATGTGCCCATGGTATCTTTTTTCATTAGTTTTCTATTATGTGTTGTACAATAGGCTCAATAGACAATAAACGTAAAATTCAAGGGAGTTCATGAATCAGGAATGTAAAAAATCAATTTCTAGTGAAGTGGTACATGTACTTGTATATTTATTTTGTTTACTCAATATTATGTTTCAGTCACAAGTGTATCAGGTATTTGATATACTTTTTTTGTTCCAGAAACAAGTGATGCCAATACAGTTTTTAAAGATGCAAGGAAAAGTTGCACAGACAGCAAACAAAATATCAAAAACAACATTTTCCAGGTTTTACACAAGTGGTAGACCCTCACTGAGTGACCGATGGCAGACAGATCGAAATATCATTATGAATACTTTTGCTCGCAGGAAGGTGATATCAGATAGATACGGGATTACAGATAAATCAGACAATAGTCCTATTACCCATGTGTCTATGAACCCGCCTCGTAAATTTCATGTACCGAAAGTGGACAAAGAGGTATTTCTACAGAAATATACCAGAGGTATTATTGATCATCAGTATATGACGCTATTGGAACTTCCTACAGTCTATTCTCCTCTGAGAGTTGATGTGGATGTTGAGAAAATGGACCCATCAGTTGAAGTTGTCACAGAGAAGTTGATAGAACAGATAATGAGTCTGTATGGTGAAGAGAGTCTAAAATATTTGGCTGATCCCATGTCAAATAAAACTTGGGGGTTACTGACAGCTTATATTATGCAGAGAAAGAAGAATTACATGGTGGACAGTGAGACTAAAGAAGGCCTGCATGCAATTTTTCCTGATGTGGTGTTTCCATCTAATCTACATAATTCACTGTTCCATATACCAATAGCTGAAGTTGTGGAAAACATGACATCAGGGGAAGGAAAGTTCAAAATCTTGGTCGACCAAATTGGGAAGAATCCATGGTTTATGCTGGGATCCCAAAAGCACTGTGATCTTTATCCGTACACTGTGGAATATGTTTGGAAGTATGGAGAAAAACTGATGCCGTTCACACTGAATATGAATTCAGAGAGTGAAGTGCTTCATTGGGTATCTAGGTTTTCTATTCGGCATAAGGAACCAAGTGAATTTTGTGTAGAGGCATCAGAAGATCTGAAAAATGAAATTCTATCTATTGAAGAAAGTGGAGAGGAAGATCTAAGTGTTCTTAATTCTTTAAAAACCAAGACTCCAAGTCAGTTTCAGTCTTATGTCAATAGTGATTATGGCAAATTAAGGAGACAACAAAAATTCAGTGATAAGACCTTGAATAAGCTGATCAAAGATTTGGAGAATCTGTTAGATTTATATGATGTTGAAATTTCGGATGCTTTTAAATCATGGTCCTCTATTGGGTTTGCATTGAAAATTTTGTGTGAAAGTTGTGATGAATGTGAAAATGAATTCAAAGAGTTGTGGTTTTCTTTTTCTGAAAAATCAGCCAAATTCAATCCATCAGAATGTGAGAAGACCTGGAATTCGTTGGACTCATCCAAAGGGGATGTTCTTTTTGCTAAAAGAATACTACTGAAATATGCAAATCAGTGTGACATTAGTGCTAAATATAAAGATTTTCTTACTCAACTTTAATTTTCTTCATTTTGGTAAACCAAATCTCAGTGACACAAAAGCAATAAATAAACACAGTTTTTTGTATTTTTTTTTTAAACAATAAATATTACCTTGATGTTATTTTTTTAGTTAACAGGTAATGATTAATATAGAAATAAAACAATATTCATTATTTTGCTAAATGATTGTTTTTGTAATTTTTTTGGTAAATCTTATTAATTATCATATATATTTTAGAATTTTAATGCAGAATGTAAATGAAAATTTAAAAAAAAATTGATCCTGAAAATATTGACTGATTTGTTTTAGATAAAAAATTGTTCAAAATGTTTAACATGAATTTATAATGCTGGAAAGGATACTATAAATTTTGGAAAAAAATATTTTTGAATGATGTGAAGTATTGATCAGCTGTTGACAAGGACCCAACTCTTTTATTTTGAATGAACCGGGAATTTGTAGTGCTGAGCATAAAATGAACCTGAGTCTAGCATTTAGACATGGCTAGATTTGATATCAGCTTTGCGTTTTATGATAGGAAAGTTTGACGCCAAGTTTCAAGCGCTAACACGACATCGCTTACCTTAGAAAATATGTAAACAAATAACTTCCACTCTACAGAAAAGATATGTATCGGAGATATAGGACAGCAGAAAGTCAACACAAGCGTGTAAGTTGTTATACTTAAATTAAATATATGTAATCGATAACATGCCGTACGTGTCAAGCTGTCATTTGCATCTTACATGATATGGCATCGATTCGTACGGTAGACCCTCGATTTCTTGGGACGCCGGTGTTCATTTAAACAGTAAAATGCTTTCTTTGGTGATTCATGCGGGTTATGAAGGTGGCGATGTTGCAGAAAAAATACATAACTTGTACTAGCGGGGATCGCGTGTAAACAGGGCGTGTAAATTTCAGTCTGGCTGTTTCTATACTGTAGAGCTATGAATTAGCCTAACTATTAGTTTCCGTAAGAAATAGAGGAATCATAGATTTAGAGGTATATTTAAATATATGCATTTTAAAAATTATCTTCATTTGGTTAAAACAATTGTGTTGATTGATGCAAATACAAATGAACAAAGATTTATTGTAAAAAAAAAAAAAAATTATTTATTTTTGATGCATGTAATTATATTTTGATGCATGTAATTATATTTTGAATATCTTAATTAATATTTACAGGAAAAAGAGAAAGCTGAGGCAAAAGTAAATGCTTGTTGGGAGCATGTAGAAAAACAATGCCAAAGCAACAAGCCAGTTTATTGTGACAAGTCTCCTGAGAATAACGAGTTGGGAGCATGGAGAATAGTGAGAGTGTTTGTGTCGTCAACATTTACAGATTTCTTCTGTGAAAGAGAAATTTTAGTAAAAAAGGTATGCACGACACCTTTAATATAAATTTTTGGACATTCGGGATTTTTTTACCTACTTTTTTGAAAGTGAAAAATAACACTACAATAAAAGGTCTATAACACACAATAGATGATTTTTCATTATCATCAGTGGAATTTTTTTTTCATTCTGAGTAAACGTAATCCTGAAATCAAACATTCAACATAACAGGTACTTATCTAACCTTTTTTTCAGATTTTACTGTCAATCTTTACAGGTTACTATAAATTTATGAAAATACTACATTGTATTTTTAGAAAAAAAATGTTTTAACAAAGTAATGATGAAAAAAGAAAGTAAGATTTAATTTCAAGGACTCTTTGAAAGCTAGTGTTTAATGTTTTTAAATCATGAAATTTAAGGTGTTTCCTGAATTGAGAGAATGGTGCGAGGAGAGGAAAATTCACCTCATAGACTGTGACCTGAGATGGGGTGTTCCAAAGGACACCAACTCGGAGGAGACCATTCGATGCTGCATGGAGGAATTGGACAGATGTCACTCAGAAACCAATGGCTGTCCATTTTTTATCAATTTATTGGGAGAAAGGTAACTATGTACATTTATGTACAAAGTGTCAAGCCACTAATTAACTAAATGCAAATTTTGGATCTATGCAATTTATAGAAGTGAAAATGTTTATATAATTCTGTGCATCTGTTTAAACTATGGACCATCCTTCAAATCTTCTGTCCTCTCTCTCTTTCTCTCTCTTATATTGTTTACACCAGCAACTATGATAGTGTCCGGATAAATCGGATCAGACTCTAAGGTATGGCATTGAAAAATTGGTGTCTTGAATGTGATTTTGTGGTGGTGCTTTGGTGAAAATTCAGCGTACATGTACCATACTATAGGGTCTTAGTGATTGTATCAAAATTTGTGCATAATGTCTGCAATACTCATAACCCTGAGGAAATTACTGTATGCAAGAGTTGTTACTAATGAGTTGGCTTTTATTAATAATGGCTCCCATTACACAGGTCAGTTACCATGGTTACAGTTGTTGTGCAAGTCTCATCTCAGTGCAGTATACTGTTGAATTTCCATTGTATGTGGTGGTTGAATGTTCATAGATATTGTGTATGTATACCTCTTATCCACACACGAATATGCATCCATACACACTTGGTACACATATAAGCATTCTAAAAAACAGGCGAGGGGTGTCGATATCATCTTTCATTCTGTGATGTAACACAAAAATATATTCCCTACAAAGCAGTATATTTTTTGATAACCAACTATTTTTTTATTAAAAGTAAAATTATTCTACAGACAGTATATTTACCAAATTTAAATTATTCATGAATTGCATTCTAGACTATCAAAAGTATTTGAAAGAGTCAGGACTACTAATGAAATATTTTGGTTTTGGGGATTTCATTCTTTAATACTAGATTATAATTACAAATTACATGAGTGCCAATAATCTTACAATATGGATGAAGGGTGCATCTAATCATATATAATCAATTGGATGCAATAAGAAAAAGTCAAATCAAATTAAAATGTTGATAGTTTGAAGAAGAACATTAATTTTTGATTTCTTTCTTGTTTCAAACAGTTTCTTGAATATTGCCAAATAATGTGAACTATTATTTATAATGTCAGTTAGATGAGATCATTATTATCAAGTAATGTTCAAGTAACAATGTAAAGCTTACAAAAATAATAAGGATTCTGGAAGCTATAAATTTAAACTGTCACCACCACTCTGTACAATAAATCCTCAAAGACATTAATTTTAGTAAATGTTCTTTGATATGTACACGTATATGGAAAATTGCACCCTAGATATAAATAAAATTTATAATAAATTAATATTAATAATTAATTAATTTTTAATAATTAATAAAACTTTCCATAATTATCAATCAATCATGATTGAATAATAATTTGATTATTACAGATATGGTTGGATTCCAGAGGATAAAGATTTGGGGAGTGATTTAAAGGACGACTATTCCTGGGTATTGAACACATCAATCACATTTATGGAAATTCTTCATGGTGCTTACAGGTAAATTTTTCTCTCAAAAATTTATTCACCATTTATTGGAATGGAAGCAAGTCCTTAGGTATGATATAAGTTTTCATATCAATGGACAAAAATACTTTAATATACTTGTACATGTACTCTCCTAAGCATGCTCAATCTCTCTTTCTCTCTCTCTCTCTCTCTCTCTCTCTCTCTCTCTCTCTCTCTCTCTCATAGTTGTAAAAATCTTGCGACAGTAATTAGTCAAGATAAAGTTATAATTTGCTTTTCTGTAAGTATAAACTAGCAACAATCCCAATGACATTAAAACAATGAACTTATAATTACATTTTTTTTAATAAATATGTTGGAAATTAATTTAGATATTTTATAAGAAATATGTTTGAATTATTGTATTGTTTAGTGACATTTTCTCATAGATCTGGTAATCCAAATGCACTGTTTCTTCTGAGGAATTCTGAAGCTTTTAAAGAAATACCAGATGATTTTCAAGACAGATTTGTAGATAAAGAAATTCTAAACATGTGTCATTTGAAGGTAGGTACATGTCTTTAAAACAACACCAGAGATGAATTTTCTTAAGATATTTCAATAAAACCATTAATTACATATAATTGCTTCATGCCTTTACATAATTTTATTTTTTTCTAGGAATTGAAGAAAAAGATAGAATTGAAATTTTCACACCAGCTATTTGAATATGATTGTAAATACAGTGGTATATCTGAAAAAGCTGGAAGGAAAAGGGTATCATATTACATTAAAGGCATCATATATTCTTAAAAGTATAAAAAAAAAAATCAGCATTTTCAAAATTCGCTGTTGAAACATTTAATAAGGCACAGCATGAATTGCATCTGAGATCAATAAAATTTCCATTGTAGGTCATTCTGGAAGGTCTGGATACATTTGCTGAGAGAGTGTTGACGTTTTTTAAAGCAAGAATATCAAAGTTTTATCCAGACGAAAAAGGAAAAGACACAGAAGTGGACATAGGTACTGTATATTGAATCAAAGCCATGGAGGAAGTAGAGCAAATTAGAAATTGTCTTGAATAATCGTTGTTTTTATAGCTTGTAAAGCCTTTAAAAGAAAAAGAAAAATTCATTTTTAAAATTACTATTAATTCTTTTAAGGTACAAATTATTGTTGTTTTTACAGCTTGTGAAGCCTTCTAAAAAACAGAAAACTCAATTTTAGAATTATGTTAATTCTCTTTAAGATCTCTGCATATTATAGTTATGTGACATAATAATTGCGAAAGTTTTTATTGGGTTTTTATTGTGGAAAGTTATATGATTATTCATATTTATTAATTTTACTTATATTGATAAAATACATTTATTTTTTGTGTGGTATTATTTCAATATTAAGATAAAACATTCTAAGTTGTTTTTAGTAAGCCTAGAGCAGAGTAATTTTTTGGAAAGGAAAACCCATCTTGTTATTGGACAGGAGGAATTGATTGATATGTTTTTGGCATATGCTAAAGGAACAGATCCTGTTGACTTGAAAATAGAAGGTGAACAATATTCATTATATAAATGAAATGTTGTTTTTGGCTTCAAATAACATGCTATTGATCATTCTACCCTTTATAATTCTGTGTTTTGCAGTTACATGTTCTATACAATAACTATACAATAAATTGCATTGTAGATTTCTCTTTGAATTACATTGTCTGTACATTTTCTTTATAGGAGAGAAGTCTGCATTTGTTCGTGAGTAATAGTTCAGTGCAATAAAATCACTTGCCTCTTCTTTTTATCTAATAAGCGAATACAAAAACCACCTTAGTAATTAATCTAAAGGTAAAAACCTATTGTTGTATTAATAATTTTCATACATGTGTTTAGGCCCCAATTCAGTATTACTCGCTAAAATTTAAAGCTGTTTAACATGGAAGTTTTTTATTGAAAAAAAAATAATGAAGGTGAACTGCCTCTGAAAGGAAGTAAAAATATGAATTCAATATGAAAACAGTATTCTTTTTGCAATTGAATGTTTCAAATTCAATCTCAATATCACAGGGGATCCGGAATTCTGGCAAAATGAGGAGGACGATAACCTATTGTTGTGCCTGACGGGAGCTGCAGGCCAGGGGAAAACCTCAGTACTGGCAAAGTTTGTGAAGAAGGCTTTACAGGTACTCGTTAATTTATATTGTCGATTCCAGTTTTTAAAGTGTCTGAATGCATGCATGAAGTTTATGTGGAAGTGAGTACAATGCTGTATAAAAAAAAGATGTGTAGAAGTTTTTTTTCCAGTTGTTTAATATATAAAAAATATTAGTATATTCAAAAGGCACAGCATCATACAAAATCATATAAGTTAAAAAATACAAATTTCATTTAAAAAGGGGTAAAAATATACATGTAGATTAATTCTCAAAATATTCAATATTGGTAAAAGTAAGGTTTTGTGATCATGTTTGCAAAATAAGCTGAAACTGAAATGAATTTAACGTTAATTTTAAAATTGAATGAATGCATTAATTAAACGTTTTCTTTTTTGTATTTTCATTGTGGTTGGTAATCATGATTTATGGCTGGTTGCCTCAAACGTCATATAATAAGTGTTGCTTGATTTAAGAGAGTTTGTCAGAGTAGAGTTGAACTAACAGAAACAAACTGACAACGATGACAGCGGCATGTCCGATGATTTCTGAAATGAATAGCATTCTTTTCAATTTCCACGGCTTGTTTTCACAACATGGCCTCATCCTTACAACTAAGACTATGATAAGCAATACAGCCTCACATAGAGCAAACCAGGCTTTTGCGTATTGTGTGAAGGTGAAGGGTTCCTTGGCTTTTAATGCGACAATCAAAGCTAGCAGTATCTGTGGCAGGTCCTCAATCCAAGTCCCAATCGCTGACAGAATTATATGAATTTCGGCAGCCTTTTCATAAATGAGTGTACCTTTTCTGTTAACGAGAAATTCCGCAATGCTTGCTAGGATTATTAAGAGCAAAACTACGATACCGACGATTGCAAACACTAAAATTGCTGTTTTCAAATTCTCTGCCTTGTTGATTCTTTCTTGAGTTGTATTGAGAACTGCGATATAAAAGGCCCAATCCATTATTAAGTCTACCAGCAACAAGAAGCAACCAGCGATGACGCCACAACGCGTGAGGCTGCAGAGATTTCTACACATTTTGATTGGTCTCTTCTTGGCTAAAACGTAGCATATTAAACAGTATTATTTTATAAGGCATGAAGTATATTTGATAAATCAAGATCTGGATGATTATCAAAATTTGAAGTTGCTTAGTTTTAGTGGATTTCAACTGTGCATCCACAGTAAGTGAACAAATGAATTGAGAAACCCCCAAAAATATAAAATACTGTTTTATATATTTGCCAGCGAATCCACTAAATGACCATTAAAAAGTTGACAACCCACAAAAAATTGTCCCAACGAATTTTAATGATTCCACGGTACCTGGTTATATCAAATCATTATTGTTACATAATTCATAACAATATGTAAAAACAATGTGAGGTTATTTATTTTTTTAGTGTCTTTGTTTGTGAACTGTTCTCTTGATATTTCAGCTGTATCGACTGCAACTGAAATTCATAGAGCCTCTGTCATTGCTCTATGATATTAAAAATAGAAAACATTGTAGGAAACTAGAGTTGGCATGTCAATTCTACAATTGAACATCTTTGTCGATTACATTTCAATATTTTCAATTGTTTGGATTTTTCCTGGCCACATTATATTTCTATTTCATGTCTCACAAACATAAAGTATATCCTTCCGTGATTGTTTTAACTATGTAGGGATTTTATGGAATAGTATTATGTTCGTTTAGTTTCCTTATTAGCATCGCTTTATGCTTGAATTGTTTAAGGCGAGTAGCAGAGTTCTACAAGTGATGGCTTTTCACCATGATAACTTCATTTAGAAAACGTGGAAACAAGCTATAATGGTGCTCATACAACTAGTTGATATATGTACAGTCATGTATCATTTCCCGACAGCAATAATTTATTGCTCCCAATAAAAAAAAGTCCAAATATCAGTAATACTTTAAGCAACATTACTATCAAAACGGCAATTTCAGTAGCTACTGCGCATCAGAGCATTTCTACATATGTTTGTTCAGCAAATTTTGCAGTTCATAATGCAATGGTCACTAAAACCCATTTAAACATGTATCAGTTGTAGCTTGCTTTCAAAACTTGTTTAATTAATTTCTTTATGATAGTTATGCTTTAAAACAAGAATATTTTTATTGATTGAGTTATTAAATTATAGCGTATACTCTTTTCCATGCCTTTAGTTCCAAAATGAAATTGAAATTTTTGCTATTTAGACAAGTTTGCTAAAATAACACTCAGAGAAAACCGAATTATAAATGACTATATTTTCCAATGTCTTTGTCTGTGATAACACTACGAATCGAGTTTGTAACGTATAATCCAATACATTTCATCAATGACTATTTTAGTATTTAATCGTACAATTGCTGAAAATTATTTAAATATAAGATATAAGGAATCATTCTTTAAATATTATGAAGTGATCAAATACGGTTTGGCGTGATCAAATCTATCACAAAACCCTTTGGGCTTTATTTGATTTGATCACCCTAAACCGTATTTGATCACCTCATAATACTCAAAGAATGATTATTTATTCCTTAATTAGTTAACCATATTATGTATATATTACATGTTCTTACATTATTTGTATTTATCATATAATCATGCTATGTTAAATAATAAAAACCATTTTTATCTTACCTTTTAGAAGTGGAATTTATGAATTATTGTTATAAGATGAACGATATCGTGTACTCGCTAAACAGGATGTTAGAAATGAATTAATAAATTTGCACGAAGAGTAATAAATGAATGGGAAACTGCAACGATACATATTTTAGACAGCATTTCCTTATTGGTCTGAGTAGTCATTGATGATATGTACATTGTAATTTCGTATAATGTCGTTAGTGACAATATGTGCAGGGATGACTATAAGTTCCTCTACAAGCCTGCTTCCGATATTAAAGCCTGCGATAAATTGGAGCAACAATAACTCAAAAATGACACTCTGTGCCAAATTTATCCTTCCATCATATAGAAGTTTTATTACCTAGAAATGGTAAAGGAATTTTTCTATAATTGTTGTAGTAAACCGATATGGACCTATTTATTTATTTTTCATTAAAAGGGATAAAATTAACTCGCTGTTTTGTGGTAGGGACCGAGTTATATGTTTTGAAATATTATTATAGTTGCGTGGTTCTACAAACCAACTTATTGTTCACTGACTTTCCTGATTCTTGTGGAATTCACGTGAATTTCACTTCACACGAATTTTACGTTAACCTCGCCTAATTTTTCACTTGAAGTTTTCTTTGTCTAAAGGAGGGATTGAATGTCTTTTACCATTTTGTTGGAATCTCGGAAACGAGTCAGCAGACAGACATTTTGCTTCGCCGAATGACAGAATTTATTAAAGGTGAAAAAATAGGTCGGTATTATTTTTCCTAATTAATTACTCTATGTAAAAACAAGTTTTATTAGGATGCTTTCACTTTTTTTTTTTAGTTATTACAAGTTTTTTTTTTTCATATAAAACAGATGTGCCAAAGGATACGTATGACCTAAAAGAATTTTACATGAAGATTATGAAAGAGGAATTTGAAAAACTGCGACAGAACAATAACCGAATGCTGCTTGTTTTAGATGGAATGGACGAGGTACGATTATGATCTTTAAAGATGACATGAAAAGAGAAACCGCTTCTAAAAGCAATATATATATATATATATATATATATATATATATATATATATATATATTATATTAAAAAGAATTAAGACCAGTATCGATTTTTTTTACATTTTTCTCCTGAGTAAATTTGCAGAAAATATGTATGGTACTTTTTTTGACCGTTAATCATGATAAATATTCATAGATTACTTCATTATTTTGCAACTGCATATTGGCATCTTTAAACTCATCAATGTAACTTACAAAGGATACCTACAACTAATATTGACCAGGTGACATCTCACTGAAAACAGGTTTATGCTGCTAAGAATCTCGTAGACAGACAAGTGTCAGTTACATTGATGTATTTGGAATATACTTAACCATCACTATTACTTGTTTTTGAAGTTAAGCAATCGGGATTCATATGAGCAGCTGAAATGGTTACCTCCTCGTTTACCTGGGAATGTTCGAGCTGTTGTGGCTACATCTAGTGCACACCTTCCAACTCTTCACCGAGCAAAGGAGCATACCTGCTTCTTCCTGGAGATTCCTTCGTTAAAATTGTCTGACGCCAAAGAAATAATATCTCAATACCTTATGCTTTATAATAAAGTAAGAATAGTTTTCTTGCCATGTAAATAAAAATTGAAAAACTACCATGTTGTAATGCTAACCGTGACTGTATGTTCTTGCATGCATGATATGCCAAATAGTATTCTACCGAAGAAAACAAAATGTGTAACAAAACCCTTTCAACAAGCTAATGTAATAACGGAGAATGTCAATCATTTTTAAGAACTCTTTTATATGAGATACACATATCTGAGTATTGATACATTTTAACTTGGCTTTCTTTTACCTTAGAAACTCGACAAATCCCAAATGGAACTCGTTTTATCCAAACCCAACTCGTTGAATCCACTGTGGCTCACGCTTTTAGCAGAACAACTTCGAACTTTCGGGGATTTTAGAACTTTAGATCAACACATCAAAACACTCTCTGATTCTGTAAATGGCTTATTGGAGTTTATTTTGAAGGACCTTGTTGTTAACGATGACACTGGGCAAATGGAAAAGGTGAACACATACATGTACAATGCGTGTTTTTTTTAACAACACTCTATTTTGCATATTAGACATAACTCCAATCAACTAATCAATCGATTGTTACTTGTTATTGCATTGTATTTGTCATATTTTTGAATCTTGCACATAGGTTTTAATTTCATGATATATTTTAACCGACGGGTTTCAGGCCCTTTGTATCTTGGTTCTAACAAATGGATTACCGGAAGTGGAGATGCAGCAGATTTTGGGAGATACCGATGAGCAAGAGCCTCTTCCTGACCTGTATTGGTCTAAAATTCGGAGGGCTCTCAAACCTTTTGTCTACTTTGCTGGAGCTAATAGAGACATTAGATTCATCCATGGAGCTTTTTATGAGGTGATTTGATGTCATCATGATGGCATCGTTTACTAGTGTTTAGACTTTTGACTTATTTTGGAATCACTATTTTATACTATTTATTCCTTCTCAGCAAAGTTTAATTCCTAGCAAACTTAATTTATACAATTTACACCAATTTTTGCTAAGTGTAAATCTAAAAAATATCTTCCAACACGTCTTTGAAAAAGTACTGATATTTTTTTTGGGCTTCTTTTATATAGAATGCTGAGATGCTATATCTTAAAGAGAAAAAGACTCAGATTATGTACCACACCATTATTGTCGATTATCTAATGAACTGGTGTAAGAATGAAACAGTCAAACGAACAAGGGTGCCTTACCATTGCCAAAGAGCTGAATTGCCTGACAAGTGGGTATCTTGGAATAAACATTAGACATGGATCTGGAATTAAATTAATATTTGCAGTGCTAAGATGTAAAATGAAACAAAAGTTATACTGATAAATTATCATTTCCGTGTATGAATAATTATTGTCCTTATACAGATTGGTTGAATTCATGAGACATTCTGAGAGTGCTTCAACTTTACCCGATTTTACTAGAAGCAAGTTCTTACAGGTGAGTGGATTAACTTATGGACGCAAACGAGTAACGAGTTCTATAAAATTAATATAAATTACACTATGTTTGGATTGAACGCATATAAAGCATCAGTTTTGCAAAACGTTGGCTATGTGCATTCTATAATAGTTCTTTTTTAAGTTTGGTGTTATATATGCATGCTCTTTCTATCTCATGTTTGAGTGAATACTCACCCATAAACTTCAGAAAACTCTGTTGGTTTACATGTCTGGTAGTATCAGTGTGTGGATAAGATATATACAAAGTAAACATTGTGATCATATATATAACAATCTCCTGTGATATTATATGTAATATAAATGATGTATATCGAAATCTTTCTGATAATTTGTCTAATATTTTAAAAAACATATCAAATCTTTCTTACCAATCTTAACATATGAAACAAACTTTCGATATATTATGCATGGCTTTCTAATTTTTATAGTTCGCCCGCTGTATACAAATAGCTGATCCAGTTTTGCAAGTCACTATGCCAGTCATATTGTGCAGGGGATGTTCCTGTTCATATAGAGGTTTCACAACCAAACATTTCCCGCTTAATAAAGACGCCTGTGTTATTTGTGGAACTCATGTTGTTAAAGGACGTTTTTCAGGTGACGCCTATCTTTGTATTAGACACTCTTTTGGCCAAAGTAAGCTCATGGGAAAATGTCGTTTGTGTGAAATGCCTGTCAGGAAAGACGAAAACGGGAAGGTGGCTGACTTCATGGGCTCCCAGGGAAAGTTGTGCAACTTTTGCTCGTTTGGAATAGATTCCAAACGTTGTTCTTACGTAGGCAAAAGAATATGACCATCTTGATATTTTTATACAAATTAGTTTTCTATTTAATCCAATTACAAAATACAGTTATTTATTCTCGTTATGCAAGTTATAGCATATATTACAATATTTGACTATTTATTACACTTGGATATCCTGTATAATGTACCAAAAACATTTTCCTGATATTTTGTTTCACAAGACAACTTTCTTTTGATAATATCAATAATATTATGATAATATATTATATAATCTATAATATTATATACAATAATTTTAAAAATCCTGATATCGCCCTTTACAATTTTTTTAAACTATCAAACTGTCCTCTATTGGTTAGTTTGATAACATGATTCAAGCCCTTTATTGAAAAATGAAACAAAAGTTTTAATATTATACAGTTTTTGTTTACCAAATGCAATTGTGTCAAAGACATTTAATTTTTCCTGGATCTTCGTTATGCAATAAAATATTAGAAACGTGACAATAACCAGACTTATGTAGTAAGATCATCAAAGACATCATCATAAGGGTTTATTAGCTCAAAATATAGTTCGACTTTCTGCAATAAATACAAGGTTACCAAAAACGAAAATTCAAACGTTCATTTAGAGTAACAGCACCGTTTAATTATACTAGTTTCATCCGTCATTCCCTCCTACTGTTGTCCAGGGACTTTAATCTCACTTCGTTGTGCAATAGAAATATTACAATTTTATTTATTGTATAACTTATACTTTTTTACAACTGCATTGCTGTTTTAAAAACCATTTTTTATCGTGCAAGTGTCTTTTTTCTTATACTTTGACAGAACTTTTACTTTACGATATTTCTATGTTTACATGTTACATATCGAAAATTATTAAATCTCAATGTGATAGATTTTGGAACAAAAAATTGTATCTTAATTTGTCGACACAAAACATTATGTTAATGTTGATAAAACATTTTATAGTTATAATTACTCTTTAATTTGAAATTTAAAAAAAATGAATATATTAGTGATCAATATATTTTTTTTTTATTTGCCCGTGCCTTTTCCCGGGATGGAAGGCGGATTGGATACCGAGACAAGGATAGACCGCGATATACAAATAAATTTAACGTATTGTTGTATTGGATGTAAAAACTGTTCACTGTAACCAAAGTATATCTTATGGTTAGCCAATAACATACCAAAGGGAGATTATACAGAACCTCACATATAATTATTAAAAAAGTAGATTTAATTTGATAAAGAATGCTTTTAAGAAAAGTAAATATTTACATGTATTTGTGGGGGTGGGTGGATGGTAATCCCTCTAGAAATAAATTTTAAAAAATTAAACAAATAAAGATAAAAGAAGACTTTTATGAGTAAAACCTTCTAAAATCGTGTACATTTTTTGATGAACAATGTATAGGTCAGCTCTTAAGGAAGTCGTAAATACAAGTATTACATTCATTGGCTTTGCAAACTGCGCAATTTGGTTCGTCAAGTGTGTAAAAATTTCACTAACATGCAATTGTAATGTGTCACGTTCAGCGGCAAACCCGTAATCCACTATGAGAATCCATGTTTCGATAATGTGGTAACATTTTATTGGTTGGTCACTCACCTTTGACTTGTATTAAGGTAGCCTTACCTGTACGTTTGTGCAATAACACGTACCTTCCTGCGTTTAAAGTGAGAGTTTGATATTCAAAAATGTATTTTGGAAAATAATATTTCCTAAGCCAAAAGTAACTTTAGAATAGAATACATTCTTCGGGAATTTTTAAATTTTGTACATGTATACATAGTATTTCCCACTTGGTTGCATTTAAGACAAAAAGTTCACCTACAAGCAATAAATCCTACGACAAAAATGCACTATGACTCTGTGTTCATATTTCTTCCCTTCCCCTGTTCTCCAATTTGCTCTTTTATTCTCACCAAGAATTTTTGTCTGCACATAATGTGCATACCTTAAGTACAAATCTCAAGTAAATGTCCTCTTCTCTAGTATACGAAACTTGCTGTTGAGAAAGAGAGTTGCACCCTATAGAGATGTTACAACTTCTATTTTCATGTACTTTTAAATCTAATAAAATAACGAACATTTACATATTGTGCACTTTGGTTAAATAAAATAAATACTTTAATTTATTATGCAATTCAACCAGTTTAATGTCATGTCTTATGAAAGGAAGATGATAAAAATTATAGGAACTTTAAATTTGTGAGAATTAACAATCAAATGTATTTCAGTCTTTTACATACACCTTTGAACCTAACCTGTATTGAAATCAAAGAACATTTTAAAATGATGCTATCACTAAAGCAATTTAAAGTAAAAAAGACACATCTTTGGTCATGAAATTGTAATTTTTCTCATACGAATGTGCAGATTTTAGACTGCTTTCTCACATTACGATCTGTTGAAAATCTGCAATGTCAGAAATCACTATGAATAAAGTCAGATATATGTCGAATATTTAACACATCATTAATGACCACAGTAACATACTGTGACATTCATTTTCGTTTTACTAATCAGACCATGAGGACAATCCTAATTAATGTATCTAAGTAATGTGGCTTAAGTTGTCTATAAATCGACAATAGTATGCATATATCATGCTTTTATGCAAATAAAGCATTGATTTGGCGACAAAGATTGCATATCTAATGAATGTATATATTTGTAGCCAAAAAAGGAATCTTCGCTATTCTGATATCCGATTTATTTCTTTAAGCTCTAGCTAGAGTTCCCACATTCTTGTACCCGTCCGTCAGGACTGTGTAAATGCATGGAATAAAAGTTTATATTAACGCACATTTACATCCATATATTAACTTGCTGAAAGTGAAAATAAATAGGAAGTAAGTTAGCATAGGATACGGGGTCAATGATGATTAAGGTTCCTACAAACTTAAACGTGTCATTGTAAAAAAAAAAAATAGCAATAATTGTTCTGACTTTTGTCTTGCAATGTTTTGATATTCCTGTAATTTAAAACATGTTTTAGAACATGACAGTCACTGTTTATAAGTCTGTCTACTTTACACCGTCATTTTATGTTATATTATATCAAATGCAACGTTAGTCGATCAAGAAACGGTTAATTTACCACAAACAAATTCTTAGGCTGCCTCCACTGAAAAAAATCCCCAAAAACCTAATCAATGATAGCAAGAAGTATATTCTTTGATTGAAAGCCTTATAAAAACAATAAAATTGTACATATTAATAGCATGTTGAAAATCAGTGGTTCTCTAAAGTTATATTTTTTAAATTTTTGTGATAGAGAAAGACACAATTCTTGAATGAATCTTTTTTATTGATTAACGGTAATGTAACTATTTTTTCGTACCATTAAAATATTCCGTCTTTCTTTTTCACGTCTCGGAGTATCTTTCATTTGCATTATGTAGATAACTTTGATCCGTTGTGGTGTCCAATTAAATAATTCAAGAGAATTCAAGTGGGATTTTTTGTATTAAGATTTTATTGTACTGAGTAAGAAAAATCAAAGTTTGTAAATGATGAGATGTTTATGTACTACTTGTTTGATTTGTGTTGACTATTTCAAATAGCTTTGTTAAGCACAATATGCATTAAAAATGGAAAAATATAATTTAGCTCAAATCGTGACCATGCCCTATTAAGTGCATTTAGGCGTGTATTACCTTAAATACACAACTGAAAGTGAATCAAATCAATAGGCCATGAAACTTAATATGAAGTATTGTCAAAGATCAATTTACTTCTTTTTTCTCTTAATTTTCACAGTTTCATTTCTTTTTTTATATTTAAACAATTCACAAAAGATGTACGTATGGCTTTTTGTCGATATAACAGATTGTAACAGCGATGATTAAAAATAATTAATAAATTAATTAATTTATTACAAAAAAAAAAAAAAAACACCATTGTACGCTAACACGAGATAAGTAGTTTTTCTGAAATGTGTTCAGCCTTTATATTTCGTTTGAACCATATAAAGCACTGTGTGAATGATTGAAAGTATGCTTGGAGTAGAAATAATTTATGAAAATGCAAATGCGGAAAAGTCATCGCTGAGGCTCATTCTAGCCGCTGCTGTAAGCACTGAATTGTAAGGACAATGTTTTTTAAAAGTTGAGATAAAAATTAAATAAAATTTCGCTCCCTTAAAACTCTAAAAAAATATTGATTAAAATCAGTGAAAGTTTGAAATATTATGACATCACAAGAAACTACTTTCTACTTGAATGCATAACCTAGTTAAGCCTGTAGTAATTAAAAGATTAAGTAATGATTTCTATAATGATGAATTATTGATACATCTTGGTCCTCCGCTAGGTTTGTATTGATATTTTTTATTGGAAACTCATTTTCTTATTTGTATTCTGTTGACGCACCAGTCCTGTAGAATTTGATGCACTCTAACTTTAAAGGTATAAAAATTTCTTTAATATACAAGCATTCTCATCTACCAATTACTAGTTTTTACATCGTGAAAACTTCAGGGAGTGTCTAAACCTGATTGACAGATGAATATTTAATTATTTTTATTTTTTATGGTGTTGTTACCATTTTTTATGTTATTTTTGTTTTGGTCGGAATTTTTAATCACTTGCTTGTGGAAACATTCGACGGATATCAACAACATTAAAGCCTTCTTTATACTTTACAACAACCAAAGAATCCAAACATTGCAAGTACTAGTACACTGTGTTAACCATAACAATACGCCTCTATTCATCTGTGCATTGATACAATATTGTAGGTATTGTTTGGTTGGTTTTTTTTTAACATGCGTTTATACGTGTATATGTACTTGTGTTTTAAACATAAAACAAATAATGATAATTTGTGTACAAATAGTTTATGAAAATACTTGTACTAAGGTTATCTTATAGCAGTAGTTTTCCTTGGTAAGATGTTCATCACTCTTAACTGGGAAATGATTACCGTCTTCCTTGGAAGACGTTATAAAGAGTTGAAATAATTTACAGTCTCCGATTTGTGCACTTCCTCTCCTTTGTGATTGGTAGAAAATACATGATGTGAAAATTTCCATTTATTTCATTGGTTGAAATTTTGTTCAGCGCAAGGGAGATAATTTTCTGATGATCTTTTTTACGTACGACTTAACAATTTTCGTAGATTTCAAATCTTAAAAAGTGAGAAAAAAAACAATAAAAATTGCCATGAATGAAATTCAGGCTTTAATTTTTCAGTAAAACTAGTTGAAAGCAATATTCTATAATTATTTTATATCTATTTTATATATTTTATAAAGGTGACATTTATATATATATATAAAAAAAGAATTAAATTTTCTTTGATTACTTATTGCTGTTTAGAGTTTTCTCTAAAGACGGTAAGCTTTTTTAAAAAGCTTAACTTGTTATTTATGAGAACCTCGGCTGATCATGCTGGTCAGAAGCAGTCTTAAATTGGAGTATGGATATGGCTACCTTATTATTTAAATGCACAAATATTTGCATCCATGTGACAAGATATGGTGATAACGTTTAAGAACTTGATTGGTTCCATAGCTTCGTACAAATCTACTGAACAATTTGAATAATTCAGAGAGTTTGGGTATGAGAGGGATATTTTATTCTTAAGCGAAATACCCTAATCTTTGTAGATATAAAGTTAAAAGCTCTTTCTTTATTTCATTCATTTCTTCCTTTTTCGCTTAATCTCATAAAATAGATATTTTAGGTTTTATTAGATATATTTGCATGCATGCACTTTTAGAAATAAACCCGTTATTTTACTATCTACTGCTTATCAACGAAGCAAACACCGATGTACTGTGGTTTCATCAATATTCGTTGAATGCCAATTTTCGTGGATTTCGTTGTTCAGTTGATCCACGAATTGAAAAGTTCATTGAATTACAATTTCTGCTAACATTTTGTATTGATAGGATCATTGGACACGAATTTAAGTATCCTTGAAACAGTGATTTTCACTTAATCCACGAAAATTGATACCCACGAATATTAATGAAACCACATTATATTGTATACCTGCCCTTATTAAATAAATATTATACTATATCATATCATATCATATCATATCATATCATATCATATCATATCATATCATATCATATCATATATCATATTTATTATATTATATTTATGAAACTGAGTAAACCACAAAATGTGGATTTGGAGATAAGACAATGCAGTTAGAATTTTGTTCTCGGCATCATTATATTTATTGAAGGGTTACAAAATATCATATGTCTACTCTCATTGTATCGTATTTGGAATCGCTCATATTTGTTCAGGTCTAATTAAAAATCGATCATAATTTTAGAATTTGGGTAACCGCTAAAATGCAAAATGTAGGTGTCTCTTAGTTGAGAACTACTCTTTGATGTTTATTTTGAAGCTAATGAATAAATCTAACATGTGGCCCTTGATCATACCAAGGATAATTTGAGAATCTGTATGATTTTGTTCAGATCCGGTAATTTTTCATATAATAAAATATGTTTCATCCGAATAAAGATTACATAATTTTTTGACAGATTCTCGTCACGTGGAATTTATTGACTTTAATGATGTGGCGTAGAGTTTGTATAATTAATAAAGTCTTCGGATGCAGCAAAGTGTCATTGGGGTTCTTGTCCTAGAATTCAAGTATTAAATACAATAACTCTTTTTAGTTGAATATGTTGCTACTCCATTATAATCCCTATAAAGGTTACACACTTAGTGCAGTACAAAACTATTGGTGAACGCGAGAAATTGCTGTTTTTATATTTCAAAGGAAATCATTATAATCAGAGAATAAACAAAACTGTTATCATGTGTGAGTAATTTTGCTCTGTACTTAAGATGACAAAATTTAATCGTCTGTTTTCAAAAGGGGTAATTTCAAAATATCAAATTGAGGATTTTTTTTATATGAATTTGCTGATTTATATATACAATATGAAATAGATTATAACAATTTTATCAATCTCGAAACTGTTTCTATAAAATATCGTCAGTTAAACATTACGGCATAAACACACAATTGACGGTCTAACGTCCATCTATCTATTAAACATTGTGAAAAAATGCTATATTTTAATAAAGTCAAGTTACGTTAGTTATTGTATTTCAAATTGAATGGAATTTGATTAAATATATTATACTACATGCATATATGTAGATATGATGGACTCTTAAAGTTTGCAAGCTAAATACAGTTCGTACAAAAGATGTTCCTGTGCACATTGACGCTTTATACGTAAATATTCAGACGATTTTTGTGTTTCAATGCAGCTATGTTGATATCTGACAAAAGAGCTGGAAGCTGTTTGTAACAGAATATTTCGCTATGAAAAACTTGCGAAGTTCACAATTGCTGAAGGTCGTAATAAGTTAATGAATACCGTGTATAAAACGGTAATTAAAAACAATCAATATACATTCATTTCATTCTACAATAATGAATAGAATACTTTATTTTAACACTCTATTAATCACGTATATCAAATTGGGGTAAAATTAATCTTTACGCATTACATACATGAAACTTGAAAAATAAAGTTTGAAAGTTTTCAGCTCAAATCGTTATCATGCTCCTTTAAAAGATCCTATGCAAAATAATTCATAAATAGAATATGAGTTGAAAATAATATTTTTGATTCAATCTTGATGTTGCATTTGGAATATCTAAATCTTTAGAACATTTTAAAAAAAAACCAATCGTTGTCGAATTTTCGTTTATAATTAAAATATCAAACATTGCTTTAAGTTTATAATAACAAGTTTGGTAAGTCTAGTAGATGCAGTCATCAGCTTTGCAAATCGTACACTTGGGTTCGTTACACGTATAGACCTTCCATCCAGTGGATACCCAAAGCATGCAGTCGAAACCCGAGATACCAAGAGTCGGCTCATCCGTGGACCACTTTGAGTAGCCTTGTTCCGGTAGAACGGGAACATCTGATTTACTGGTCACCCACGTGACCTTTGAGTTGTTTTTAATCCCGCCTAACCAATAAATAGGGCCCGGGCAGGATGCTGTTCCTTTTAAAAAAGAAATTATTTGTCATTAATATGATTATTTATTACTGTGGTTATTATTATGCGATATTTTCTCTTTATTAGCTTCACATAATGTTGGCATGCAATTTAATGGAGTTCAATTTATTTCCAAATGAAGGTTTACACCACCCTCTAAAGGGATATTGGTATAAATGTATCAAAAAGAAAAAAGAAAATGTGGTTCTAAAACAAATAATCTTTCCCGGAAGGAAAAATGTTTAACATTTGGCAAATATTTACTTGTCAGTCTTAGTTTGTTATCAATTGGTTTATACTTCAAAATTATTGTTCGGGTTGTCAATAACACCCACCTCTCTCTCTCTCTCTCTCTCTCTCTCTCTCTCTCTCTCTCTCTCTCTCTCTCTCTCTCTCTCTCTCTCACCGAATATATTTGTCTCCACGAAGTTCGCTTCCTCTTCGCTGTGAATCTCAAGTAAGTACCCGTTGTTTTGGATGCATTCTGTCTGATAGGAAAGATATGCATAAATGAATAAAAGATATGTATAGAGCTCGTGAAGTATTTTCTTCGAGTTTTACCTTTAACGTTTAACAAAAACAGCGGCTGGTAGCCATCTTATATTTTTTAACCGTTGGAAAAAGGAAGGATATGTGTGTTTTAACTCACAAATTGTAGTAGATTTTAATTTGATATCTTAATTGGTTTGAAAGTGCATAATATGTTAACAGTTTCAGTTTGTATCTACAAAATTGTATGCGTGTTGCCATCTAATTTTTTTTTTAGAAGAACAAAGATTCAAAGGTGCCACTAATAGACAATTGATAATCTGTCGCAAACATAACTATACCTTGGCATCTCCCCAGATCCTTGTTCCCGATAGAACTATGTAGTGGCATGCCATTGGAGTGAGAGCTAATTTCAAGTACAAAAATATACAAGATTAACCATGCAATACGGTCAACCGGAGTAGCATATGAGATATGGATAAATTTGAGGTACCCAAATCTACTTCTTGTAATTTGTGTGGAAATAAAATGCACAACAAAATTTGTCAATTTGTCTTAATTGCTTACTCAATTTGCACAATTGCGTGTATTAAGTGAGCCCGGCTTTCAGTACTTAAGTACTTTGATTAGTAAAAGGTAATTTAAAGAAACATTTTGATTAATTCACTACGTATTGGTGTATACTGTATGTATTAGTGTATATTTACATGTACCGCGTATGATTCCCTCTATTTCTTACGGCAATTTAATGTAATTCATAGCTAACTGAGGAAACTGAAATATACACGCATCGTTTATCGACTGGTCGAAACTACAGCGACATAAGAAAAATCACAGACTGCACGAAATAATCATGATGATGTCAGACTCAAATTCCCATAGGAGATGATTTGGCTGTTTCTTTTAGCTAACGTACTGATGTACATTAACAGTAATTTAGTTAATTCTATTATTTTTTTTATTAATTTATTAATTTGTCAAAAGGAAAATGTACATATAAACAAGAAAAGGTTTTCTTTGGTGATTCATGCGGGTTATGAAGGTATCGATCATTGCGGAAAAATGTACATAACACGCTAATGCGTGGATATGTTATATTAAAGTTTTGTAATTCATAGAATACAAAACTATCGATAACAATAATACAGACACCTTAACAAGGCTGAAATGTATTGGAATATTGGGGTTTTTTATCCTTCGTCCTGGCATAGAAGAGTTTTGTGAATTTATAAAATTATACATAATCGAATACTTATGTAGAAATAAATAAAAGACTTAATAAAATTGAAGTGATTTTGATAGAGTTAGGTATTAATTTTTGACAAGTTGAGTTAATCGCCCTGTTATCATGCTTTGATTAATGCACTGTTCGTTTGTGTTTTAATTTCAATATAAGGGAGTTAATGATAAAATGTTGTCATACCTTTTGGAACGGAATCAGTGCAGTAATGTCTCCATCCGTTTTCCTGGATGAGACTTCCATCACTCACTTGGAGACAGGTAAGGTACATATAACATGCTTGGGATACGATGTTGTACGATAACCCAGGAAGATTTTGTTGGCTCGCGAGTGCTGAACACTGCAATAAGGAAACCGCTGCTTGGGTGTTAGAATCGGGTGGTGTTCTGATTTTGCCATCCAATCTTTCACTCAAAAAATACAAATTTCCTGCTGCCACGGCCGAATATTGTAGAGTTACGATTAAAATGAACATCGCCAAAAAAACTGGTAATTCTCCCTCCATGCCTTATGGTATATTTGTTTTCATTCAAGAGCCGGTAGTTAAATGGGTACAACACTGAACTTGATCGATATACACACGAACTGAAAGATTTTTATAAATCATGTACTCAAATTCCAACTTCAAAGCGAACTTTATATATATGGCTGCTATAAAAAAAATATTTCCGTCTTGAAGATTGGTGCTTAACATTTATGCACTGCATATGACCCGTTTTCTTCTTAGTCTTTGAATTGCGTATTCTCTAGCTCCTAACTTTGAAAATCAATGAAGCAAACCGTCATGCTGATACATATCATATCAGTGCTTGAAAATGTGAAATCATAGAGTGCATGTATTAAAAATAAACAAAATAAGACTTATTGAAACTAAATTTATGAAGTACGTGTTTGATAAGATCTATGACAGTTTTATAGGTACCGGGTCCGGTATTTGATTTTTCTTCGTTACTCGACTTCGTTTTTAGGAATTGTATAAATTGTTCATGAATATAGGTTCGAGCTCTTAGCTTGATCCAAGGTATTTTGGTTTTAGGCTCTCGAGTAATAATTGACTTTTTCCCGCAATTTTTATGCACCCTTCCAAATAAGCTCTTACGATATATTTAAACATTAAAAGCTTTCTTTGGTGATTCATGCGGGATATGAAGGTGGCGAAATTATGTGGCAAAAATACATAACCTGCTAACGCGGGTAATGCAATTTTTTTCAGCATTCATTAGTTGGAGTTCTATTCACTTTTCACTATTCACTATTCGAATAGCAAATAGTATCGTGTGGTCGGTTCGCTATTCAAATTACATTAAACATTCTAATAAACGTAAATTTAAAATCCACATAAACTTCCTTTTTCAATCGAAAGAAACAGTAAAATAGTAAAAATTATTAATTGCTGACATGACCTGAACATTGACATAATTAGCTAGCCTGGAGAGAAGATAAGAAAATCATCATATTCTGTTGAAATGAGAATAGTTTTCACGGGACTGGCTAACACCCTGTATCCCATATTTGGGGCTTCATTTTTGGTGAGGATGGGGCTTTTGTCCAGTCGACCCTCAAAAGGAATTGGGTTTACAAGACCAGTAACAGGTACAGCTACTATATGGTAAAAATGTGAAAGGACTTTATATGATTAAAGCCTAAAACGGCCCCTTATAAAATGAACGTCATCATTTTACTGTCATTCTTTGTTTTCTTTGTACAGATATGCATGCAAAGTTTTTTTTTCATAATGTCCATTTTGATTCAAGTGCCCAACATTTAGAAATATGACATGATAAAGTTAACCTTTTCCGCCACTTTCGAATTTTTATCATAAAATGGCTTGTTTTTAAGCAGTTTTTCTTTTAGAAAGCTTTGAGCGCATGCTTGAACAAACAAAATATTTTCATTAGAGATGTATCTATCCAAGACTAATAAGTATTAAAAATATTTTGCTTGCTCCAAGCTGCGCTCTATATTTCCCATTCGTAATACGAAAAGGAAGATGTCAAAGTTTGACTGATTTGGATTTAATTATGAAAATAGCGCCATTTCTGACGTAATATACTGCCAGTTAGTACAAATAAATCAAATAAATAGGTGGAAAATATATCTAATATCAATTCTTCGTAAAAATAACACTTGAAAAAATGGCACATTACGGGGGCCAAATTTGACTCAAATCATATATATAGTCCTTTCGTATAATTCGGTTATAATGTGAAAAAATGTGGTGTGCAATTTTTTATTTCATGATTTTAATTGATATCGAACTATTTTTTAAAATCAATTTCGTTCGATGTTATAAATCTGAGTCTCTTCTACAACCACTATCACCACCTCGCTTGCGAATCCAAATCATTTGCGTGCATTTTAGTCACAACTGGCGCGCTGTCCTAGCTATATTCCTAGCCTGGGAGAGACCAATCGACCCTGAAAAAGAATTGGATTTACAAGACTAGTAACAGGCATAGCTAGCGTGGTGAAAATAGGAAATTTCGTACAATATAGTTATAAAGGGAATATCATTCAAGAGGCTGACTGTCCAGTCGACCCTTAAGAAGAATTGGTAACCAGTCACAGACATATATCTAGGTAGCTATTTGTAATGGCAAATTTCAGATAAATGGTTTTAATCGGAATGCTATAATAGAATGTGACTTACAAATTCGTATTTTCTTTTGTCAAGATGTGGTACTTGGTGAAATCAATTGACATTTAAGAAGGAGTTATTGTGAATATATAAGGACATTTATATATATAATACAATTACCACAACAGTCATCTTAACCCTTTTTTTAGATTAAAATATTAAAAGTCAACACTATCACTCTGAAAGTAAGCAGAGGTTAATAACTTTAGGTATTGCATGTAATAACATTTATATGTATGTGTGCTTTTTTTAAATTTTTGTAGTGTATAAAATCGATAACGAAACAAGAGGTCACGTAATAGGTTATTTAATCACGTGAACGAAGTTAAACGGATATTTAAATACGGGTCTTTGGTCGACATGTGTTATCTATCAATACATATACCGGAGGTCACATGGTGTGTTATTCCATAACGATTCGTATGCCATACATGAATGATGTATCATGTATTATGTGTTATATGAAAATATGAAAAGGTCGAGGGTTCCAGCCCCGGTGTGGCCATTTGATGTGTGTTGTGTCCCTAGACAAAGCACTTTATCAACATTTGTCATAGTCCACACAGATAAGATTGGGTCCCGGTTCAGGCTGGAGGTTAATCTGCGATGGACTGGTGTCCCATCAAGAGGAAGTATGATTTTCATCCGATTAGCTCTACGGAAACCAGGAATAAAAAACGCCCCTCACTGGTCGGAGAACGAATGAAAATTTTCATGCAAATACGTCCAACAAGCTTGCTAACCTCTTTACAGAACATTAAATGCTTTGGTTGTGCTTTAATACTGCTGAATCAATCGTGAGAAACCGTCTTTTTTTTAAGATATAATAAATTTGTAACAAACACATTTCTTTCCAAATTGAAACTTACTATTTACTAATCAACTATCAAAAATAAGTCTTAAAAACGGAATTCGTATGAGTGTAAAATTAAACTTGGTAGTTACCAACACGAAAGCTTCCCCTTCACAAAGAATGTACTAAATAGACATTGCCTTAGTTGTTTGTATTTCTGAATCAATTATTAATTTCTTATCATGTGATAAATTATTTATTTTGCATTTTATTTTGCATTTTGACATATTATTTATAGATGGGTGTTTAATACATGTATATATAAATACATATCAAGTATATAAATATACATGTACTAGTATGCTAATGGTTATGTCTGTAACCTTTCAATCATACAACTCGTTCCCTCTTGTGGATGTGTTTATTGTGATTATGGATGTTTATTGTACAACCTTAAGCTTCCCCTTTAAAGGGGCATGGTCACGATTTTGGTCAAAATTTATTTTTCCGTTTTTAACGTTTACAATGATTTAGTAAGGGATTCTTAATAGTCAACCAAACTTTGACTACCAGTCCTCGATTTATAAGAGAAATACAGACATCACAGTTTTTGTAAACAAAGTTCAGGTCATGCTTTTGTTTACATTTTAAAATTTCCAGGTTTAGACCCAAAACGAATGTGACAAACGCTAGGAACTGTTTATATATGTTCAAAACGATTTAGCAGATAGAAAAAAATTAAGCTTGAAAAAGAACTTTTACCAGCATATTAAATCAATGTAAACAAAAACAGGGCACGGGCCTTGTTTACATAACAAAGAATTGTGAGCTCTGTATCTCGCTTGTAACTCTTTGACCAACACTCAAATTTTGGTTGATCAATAAAAATACAATAATAAAGCATTGTAAATAGTAAAACACAAAACATTCTATTAGACCAAAATCGTTAGTATGCCCTTAATGATCACAATAAAGAAATCGAATTGAGTTATATGGGGTAAAATTAATCTTTACTCATTACATACATGAAAACTTGAAAAATAAAGTATGAAAGTTTTCAGCTCAAATCATGATCATGCTCCTTTAAAAGTTCGCATGCAAAATAATTCATTAATAGAATATGAGTCGAAAATAATATCTTGGATTCAATCTTGATGTTGCATTTGGAATATCTAAATACTTTGGAACATTATAATAAAAAAAAAACCAATCGTTGTCGAATTTTCGTTTATAATTAAAATATCAAACATTGCTTTAAGTTTATAATAACAAGTTTGGTAAGTCTAGTAGATACAGTCATCAGCTTTGCAAATCGTACATTTGGGTTCGTTACACGTATAGACCTTCCATCCAGTGGATACCCAAAGCATGCAGTCGAAACCCGAGATACCAAGAGTCGGCTCATCCGTGGACCACTTTGAGTAGCCTTGTTCCGGTAGAACGGGAACATCTGATTTGCTGGTCACCCACGTGACATTTGAGTTGTTTTTAATTCCACCTAACCAATAAATAGAGCCGGTGCAGGATCCTGTTCCTTTTAAAAAAGAAATTGTCATTATTATGATAATATTTTTTTACTATGGTTACTATTATAGGATATTTTCTTTTTTATTAGCTTCACATTTAGTTAACAATCTTGTATTTAATGGAATTCATTTCATTTCCAAATGAAGGTTTACACGACCCTCTAAAAGAGATATTGGTACATGTATAAATGTATAATTTAAGAATCAGAAAATTGTGGTTCTAAAACAATATTTCCCGAAAGAAAAACTGTTTTAACATGTGGCAAACATTTACCAGATATTTTAGTTAGCCTGGGTTATATTTAAAAATTATTGCTCTCTCTTCCCCCCCCCCCCTCTCTCTCTCTCTCTCTCTCTCTCTCTCTCTCTCTCTCTCTCTCTCTCTCTCTCTCTCTCTCTCTCTCTCTCTCACCGAATATATTTGTCTCCACGAAGTTCGCTTCCTCTTCGCTGTGAATCTCAAGTAAGTACCCGTCGTGTTGGATGCATTCTGTCTATGATAGGAAAGATATGCACATTTTATATCTATAAAGCTCGTGAAGTATTTTTTTACTAAAAATCGTAAAAGTTTTACGTTTAACGTGTAACAAAGAAGGCGGCTGGTAACCATCTTATCTTACTTTTTTTAACCGTCAAAAAAGGATGGGTTTGATGAGGATTAGAGTGGATTTTACTTATATCTTGATTGCTTTGAACGTGCATAATAGTTACTGTAGTATATTATTAATAACAGTTTAATTTTAGTATCTACAAAATTGTACGCTTGTTGCAATCTAATTTTTTTTTTTGGGGTGTAGAGAAAAGGTTCAAAGGTTCAACTAATAGACAACTGATAATTTGTCACAAACATACATCTAGCTATACCTTGGCTTCTTCCCAGCCCTGCGTTCCCGACAGAACTTTGTAATGGCATGCCATTGGACTGAAAGCTAATTTTAAAAACAAATATTCAAAAGATTAACCATACAATTTAACGTCAACAGATGGAGAAATCGCGTATACCTTATCAATGAGTAAATTGCACGTGACACTGTTCTCAATTGATGCACATAGGCGTCTAAACCGGGGGGGGGGGGGGGGCTAGGGAGGCTTAGCCCCTCACTTTTATTTGCAAATTTAAACATAATTAACCGTAGCCATTATCCTTTTTTTTTTTTTTGCTTGTCAAGATTTCTGATAAGTATAGCCCTATGGATGAAATAAGAATACCAAATCTGATTCGTGTAAGGAAAGTTACACGTACAATACTTGTGATGGTCACTGTTTGCAACAAACCTATGAATGCCGAGTAACACTTTTAATTTTCTTTCCCCAAACTTAGACATTAATTTTGTGAAGAAAAGAAAGCTGTTGCATTGTATGGGTCTTGCGATCGGTCGTCTGTTATTTATGGAATTGTTACGGTATCACCTATACTAATTATATGCATAAGGCTAGGCCATTGTAGCAATCACACAACCATTTTAGCTTACGCTTACTGACAGTTGGCCAACTCATTTTTCCCTGAAGCTACAAAAGTTATATACTTTCTGCAAATTATACAGTTTAAATCAAACGCATTGAAATGTATTGAATATAAATTCTAATTAATTTTTTTTCTGACTAGGTCGGTCAGTAAACGCCCATTTTTTGAAATATTCATTAGCACGTGATATGAAAAGCTAATTTTAGAACGTACACAAGATGTCGAGGCGAAAACGTGGTCGGCCTGTTGGCAGTAGAATAACGTGTTCGGAGAGAAATTAAAGAATGAAAGAAACAGTTTGACAGAGAACTTTGTAAAATGAGAATCTATATTGAGACCGCTTTGAGTGGTGGACGCGTATTACGGGTCGAGGGATGATCACATAGTCCGTGTTATTATGATGAATATATTTACATTTTTCAGTGTCTTTGCCTGTGATAACACTACGAATCGATTTTGTACTATACAGTCCAATAAATTCAAGCGGGGTTTGCATAATTAGTATTCTATTATTTAATCGTACAATTGCTACAAAATGATATAAATATAAGTAATAAGGAATCATTCATTGAATATTATGAGGTAATAATTTCGGTCGGGGCATGATCAAATCTATCATAAAGCCCTTCGGGTTTTATTGAATTTGATCACGCCCCGACCGAAATTATCACCTCATAATACTCAAAGAATGGTTCCTTATTCCTTATATAAGACGGGACTTTTATCAATATTTTTTTTAATATTGATAAAATATTAAATATATCACTTAAACGTTATTGCGTGCCTGATCGAGGGACACAAAAACTACATAACAGTCTTTATGATAGAGAACGATGAAAAATTGATTTCAGGTAGCCTATATCATCCTCAATCCTTTTTAAATATATTTCTCAAAGGATGATATCCCTAAACATATGAAAACGGTCCCTTATTATACAATGAACTATTTAAAATCTACCATGCTTTTAATATTTTTAAAACAAGAGTGAATAAATATGACGTATCCTGATTAGTGTTGATAGCTTGGGTCGTTTTTTATTGCAATGATTGACGCATTATCGATGATTTTGTTCACCCTGTAACAGTAAATTTTGTTCTGGTTTGTGACCCTATTGTGCTGTCTATAGTTCTATTCTAAAATTCATGAGAAGTATTTTTGTACAAGCTAGCTACTCTGAGTTTAATATAAACATCTTTGGTACAAGTTAACTATTTAGTTCTGGTCAAACACTCACTTCCTGTCAGCCTTACTGACCAGTACGGTCACACTTTGTCAATCTTCTTCCATCCTGTTAGATGCGTGCCTAAAACCACTATGTAAGTCTTTTTTTTTAAGTTGTAATTGCTTTAATTTGTCAGTATTGAATCATATTTTTGAAGTATAATTACAGATGGAAATTTATTATACAGATAAAACATTCTTAAAAGTATGGCACGCCATTATGGTCTTTGAAATAATTTACATATTTTTTCTAAGGTATAAAGTAATGGTTTTACATTTTCCTATTTTGTAAATTGTTATTTCTATTTGTTGTAGTTTTTACCAATCTTTTGCACGACGGCAACGTGTACCACACAATAAAGTATGAAACCGTGTGACTTTTGTTAAACGTGTTGTGCATGGTTATCTATCTGTCTGCACCAGGCAGAATAGTAAAAAATAGTGGATTCGTTTGGCATGTCAGCTACGGATAAACGGATACGGAAACTCACACCCAAAGGCCTTGTCATGTTCAACGAACAGTGTGAAAAGCTAAAAAATAAAACGGATGAAACCTGGGCGGAAGTAGAGGATGCTCTTGTAACATCTGGCACATGCCCAAAGGACTTCAAAAAAATAAGAGAAGTAGAGCGTTTAATATCTGTGAAATTCAAAGAATTCTGTATCTCTAGTGAAGACTATAAGAAATATCTACTGTCTCAAAATTCAGAGGAGGCATTCAACTTGTTAACGGAATTAGATGTTTCAATGAACAAATGTTTTTCAATTGTAAAAAGAACAAGTGATGAGTTGAAGGAAACAAAATTCGAACTTCTTGAAACACTAAGTCATGTATCGTCTCATGTATCAAGTTTTCAAAGAGCTAAAGCGCAAGCTGAAAGAGCAAAACTAGAACTGATCAAGAAAGAAGGTGAGCTTTTAAAACAAAAAACTGATATTGAAGCAAAAATTAGTATTGTTAGACAGGAGAAAGAAATCATCTCAGCAGAAGCAGACTTCACAGAAGAAGAAAAGATTGATCTTCCAATCTACTCAAGGGAACAGATGACGAGTGCATTTATCCTCAATCACGATCAAAACCCATTAAATACCGAGGATGGCAACAATCAACAAAATCAACCATATTTTAAACAAAATCCACCAATCAGTGTACAAAATCCAGAGGCGGATGACCGACTTCCGGGATACCCAAATGCAGTCAATGAAGGTTGTATTCCTTCAATTTCAATTCATCAAATGCATCAATTTTGTGTTCCTTCTAATTCAGTGAATCCAGTTTGTACTACCTCGATTTCAGTGCCTCTCGTCTGTGCTTCTCAAAATTCAGTGATTCAAGGATGTGCTCCTTTAAATTCAGTGTCTCAAGCGAGTGTTCCTTCGAATTCAGTGCCTCGGGTGTGTGTTCCAAATTCAGTTGATCAACGGAGTGCTCCATTGAATGCAGCGTCTCAAGTGTTCGTTCCATCAAATTCGATGCGTCAAGTTTGTGTTACAACAAATTCATTGCCTCATATGATTACTGCTCCAAATCTAGTACCACAACGGGTCGACAACACTTCGACAATGGCCGACTTTTCAAAGTTTTTGCTACGCAAGGATTTTCTACTCACAAGATTCAACAATTTTGATGATCGTCCAGAAAATTTCAATTCTTGGAGTTCTTCATTCCGGAGTGTTATACTAGAACTTGGTGTCACAGAGTTTGAAGAAATGGATTTACTTGTGAAATGGTTGGGCCCAGAGTCGTCAAAGTTTGCACGTACACTTCGCTCCGCAAACACCCACAATCCTAGTCTAGGTGTAAAACGTATTTGGGATAGACTGAACGACAAATATGGGAGACCTGAGATGGTGGAACATGCTCTTAAGCAGAAACTACACTTGTTCCCAACCCTCACAAATAAAGATCACACCAAATTGTACGATCTCGTGGACATACTCACCGAAATTGAATCGGCGATGACTAATCCAAAATACGAAATTTGTTTGAGCTACTTCAATTCATCTACTGGAGTACTACCAATAGTTGCCAAACTACCCTCATCTCTACAAGACAAGTGGATCTCTCAAGCTGCTGGATATAAAAAACGGAATGATGTAGCATTCCCTCCATTTTCCTTTTTTGTCGATTTCATCCGTGAAATGTGTGAAATCCGTAATGATCCTGGACTTGTATGTCAACAGTCCACAAACACAAACATGGCATACAGCAAACCTAGACCTACTAGTGCAGTCACTTCTCGTAAAGTTGAAATTGTATCATCAACTCCGTCAACACGTTGTCCAATACACAATGCTGGACATTCACTGAACGAATGCCGTGGCTTCAAAAGAAAATCACTACGTGAGCGTCAAAACATTCTACGTGATAAGAAATTATGTTTCCGGTGTTGTGCCTCACAAAGTCATGTGTCCAAAAATTGTACAGCGGACATTAAATGTGATATTTGTGGTAATTCTTATCATGTCACAGCGATGCACATTGATCGTCGTCCTTCAAAACCCGAATCCCCTACACCAGTCTCAACAGTGAAAACGGCCTTAAGCAATGGCGGGGAGTATGTAGAAGGAAAACTTGGTAGTCGTTCATGCGGGAAGATCGTTTTAGTAGACGTGTTTTGTCCATCAAATCCTGCGAAAGTTACCCGTGTTTATGCAACTATAGATGACCAGAGCAACCGGACGTTAATGTCCCCTTATTTGATAGATCGACTCGGCGTTACAGGAGAATGTAAACCCTACACTCTTACGTCATGCTCTGGTGTAACGACAGTCGCAGGACGCCGTGTGAACGGATTATGTGTCAAAGCCTTGGATGGTACAACTACATACAACTTACCGGAAGTCATTGAATGTGATTCTATTCCAAGTGAACATCTTGAAATACCTACTCCCAAAGTTGCTCAATCACAAACGCATCTACAATGCATCGCACCTTTTATACCACCCCTAGATCGCAGTGTGAATGTTGAACTGCTTATAGGACGTGACTTACCTGATGTACATCATGTGCGCGACCAAATTACTGGCAGCAAAGGTCAACCCTTTGCTCAACGTCTTCCACTAGGATGGGTCGTCATTGGTGAAGTTTGTATTGGTAAAGTTCATCCTCCAAAGGAAGTGAATGTAAACAAAACGCATATTCTTAATGACGGGAGGTGCACCACCTTTCCAGTGTGTCACAACAATATCAATGTCAAGGACAATGATGATGACATATTCCTTCGAACACCATTTGACAACAAGATTGGACCTTCTGTTGAGGACCGCAAGTTTGTAGCTCTTATGGAAGCAGAGTTCCATAAAGACACTGATGGTTATTGGTCCGCACCATTACCTTTCAAGGAGTCAAAACCAGTGATGCCTAACAATTATTCACAGGCCTGGAAACGTGCTTTGATCCTCAACACAAGTTTAAAGAAAGATCACCACAAACGACAACACTTCTTTGCATTCATGTCAAAAGTCTTAGCTAGTGGGGCAGCAGAAGTTGCTTCTTCCGACATACCTGGGGAATGCTGGTATTTACCCCTTTTTGGGGTGTACAATTCGAAAAAACCGGATCAAATCCGAGGAGTATTCGACTCGTCGGCAGTGTATCAAGACGTTTCATTGAACAGTGTGTTAATGTCTGGACCAGATTTAACAAACAGCCTTGTTGGAATCCTCATGCGTTTCCGTGAAAATGCAATAGCTATTAGTGGTGACATTCAGCAAATGTTTTATGCATTTCGCGTTCATGAGGAACATCGTGATTACCTCAGATTCCTTTGGTATAAGGATAGTGACTTTGAAAAACCTTTAATACAATACCGAATGAAAGCTCACGTTTTCGGAAACACACCATCTCCAGCTGTTGCTACCCATGGACTTCGAAAAGCATCATCTGTTGGTGACGATGATGTTCGTAAATTTGTTTACAACAACTTTTACGTAGATGATGGACTGACGTCTCTTGCTACAGAATCAGAAGCAATCAACCTGATGAGAAAAACACAAGCAACACTGAAAAACAACGGAAACATTCGTCTCCACAAAATCGCTTCAAACAGTGTGAATGTGATGAAATCATTTCCTATAGATGACCTAGGAAGCGAATTGAAGGAACTAAATCATTGTGCAGACATATGTAACTTACCTGTACAACACAGTTTAGGAATGCTGTGGAACTTGAACTGTGATACGTTTGTGTTCAAAATCTCCAATGCTGAAAAACCTTACACCCGCAGAGGCCTTCTATCGACAATGAACAGTATCTTTGATCCGATGGGATTTATTTCTCCAGCCACTATCAGTGGAAAAATTCTACACCGTGAACTAATATCTCCTGGATGTCACTGGGATGAACCACTTACGGAGGAACATTTGAGAAGATGGCGAATCTGGATTGATTCATTACAATCTGTTAATAACTTCGGAGTTCCCCGAATGATTGTAGCCACGTCCATATCTTTGGCACGTCACGTGGATGTTCATGTCTTTTCAGACGCATCAGAACATGCGATAGCTGCAGTGGCATATCTTCAAGTGACAGACGAATTTGGAGAAACTTCTCTTGGATTTCTGATGGGAAAATCTAAACTGGCACCTCTAAAAGGTCACACAATACCGAGACTCGAACTGTGCGCAGCAGTTCTTGCCACAGAGTTAGGAGAAGCAGTTTGTGACTACTTGAAGATTCCTCAAGATCGATTTCATTACTATACTGACAGTAGAATCGTCTTGGGTTACATTTGTAACAGAACCCGTAGATTTTTAAGTTTAGGAATGCTGTGGAACTTGAACTGTGATACGTTTGTGTTCAAAATCTCCAATGCTGAAAAACCTTACACCCGCAGAGGCCTTCTATCGACAATGAACAGTATCTTTGATCCGATGGGATTTATTTCTCCAGCCACTATCAGTGGAAAAATTCTACACCGTGAACTAATATCTCCTGGATGTCACTGGGATGAACCACTTACGGAGGAACATTTGAGAAGATGGCGAATCTGGATTGATTCATTACAATCTGTTAATAACTTCGGAGTTCCCCGAATGATTGTAGCCACGTCCATATCTTTGGCACGTCACGTGGATGTTCATGTCTTTTCAGACGCATCAGAACATGCGATAGCTGCAGTGGCATATCTTCAAGTGACAGACGAATTTGGAGAAACTTCTCTTGGATTTCTGATGGGAAAATCTAAACTGGCACCTCTAAAAGGTCACACAATACCGAGACTCGAACTGTGCGCAGCAGTTCTTGCCACAGAGTTAGGAGAAGCAGTTTGTGACTACTTGAAGATTCCTCAAGATCGATTTCATTACTATACTGACAGTAGAATCGTCTTGGGTTACATTTGTAACAGAACCCGTAGATTTTTTGTGTATGTTACAAACCGTGTGGAAAAAATTCACAAAGTCTCGTCTCCGTCTCAGTGGTCTTACGTCTCAACTGACAAAAATCCAGCTGATGTTGCAACAAGATATTCACATACAGCAATTACCACATCTCTACAGCGCTGGATAACTGGACCTCAATGGTTGAAAAATTCTTCGGATATGATCAAAACTGTTTATCCTCTCATCAATCCTGAAACTGACAAAGAAATCCGCCAAGATGTTACTTCTAGCAAAACTCAAATTACAACTGAGATCGTCTTGGACTCCCGTCGTTTTGCTAGATTCTCGACCTGGAAAAATCTCGTTGTGGCCTTTAAGACTTTGAAACATTTTGTCAGAGATAAATTTCAAGTGAGCAGTAAAAGTGAAGACGAACCAGATATCTACAGAGAAACCGAAATGTTCATCATTAAACAAATTCAACAGGAGTCGTACAGTAAGGAAATAGAAAACCTGAATAAAGGCCAACCAATTCCCAAAAACAGCAAAGTGTCGCGACTTGACCCATTCTTTGATTCATTCGGAGTTTTACGTGTTGGAGGGAGACTTAAATTAAGTCAAGAGTTATCTCTGGGAGAGAAGAACCCAATCCTCATTCCAAATCAAAACTACATTGCAAAACTTCTTGTACTCCACTTCCATGAAGTTATTCGTCATCAAGGACGCCATCTAACCGCCGGGGCCATAAGAGCAGCAGGATATTGGATAACGGGCTGTAAAAGACTTGTATATTCCATTCTATCCGATTGTGTAAAGTGTCGTCGACTTCGTGGCAGCTTTGCTTCTCAAAAGATGGCAGACCTACGTGAGGAACAACTAACCCCTTGTCCTCCATTTACTTACGTTGGTGTTGACTGTTTTGGACCTTGGGATGTTGTCACACGTCGAACACGTGGTGGTTCTGCGAACTCTAAACGATGGGTTGTATTGTTTGCATGTTTATCATGCCGTGGTGTCCACATAGAAGTAATCGAGGAGATGACTACTTCATCATTCATCAACGCTTTACGTCGCTTTACATCTATCAGAGGAAAAGTGAAGGAGTTTTATTCAGACAGAGGGACAAATTTCATCGGTGGAACTCGTGAACTTGGAATAAATGCTGTTTTTGTTGAAGACCCCTCGATAAAATCCTTCTTACAGTTGCAAGGAGCAGTTTGGAAATTTAACACTCCGTTCTCTTCTCACATGGGAGGCGCTTGGGAGCGCTTAATTGGCGTTATAAGACGGATCATTGATTCAATCTTATTGGATTCTAAGCACACAAGAATTACCCATGAAGTCCTTAGCACGTTCATGGCTGAAGCGACAGCGATAGTCAACGCCCGTCCACTGGTACCAGTATCCACAGACCCCGAAGCACCTTGCGTTTTGTCACCAGCTATTTTGCTTACTCAAAAAGCCGTTGATTCAAACGAGAATTTTAAAAATCTCAGTGTCAGTGAAGTTTATAACATTCAATGGAAATTTGTTCAGTCTCTAGCGGAGAAATTTTGGTGTCGTTGGAAAAATGAATACCTGCAGAGTCTACAAGTGCGCCGAAAATGGAAAGACACTCAAGATAACATCCAAGTTGGTGATGTCGTTCTTTTGAAGGACCGTGATGCACACCGCAACCATTGGCCGACTGGACTTGTCGAAGGAGTGTTTCCTAGCAAAGATGGTCTTGTGCGCAAACTTGAAGTTCGTATTATCAAAGATGGACAGTCGCGTATATATGTGCGTCCAATTTCTGAAATTATATTTTTGTGTCATTCCATTTAATGCTCATTGTGTTGTGACGATTTACAAAAACAGTTCAATCAATAACTTTTTTGTGAACAGGGTACGGTATATGCAATTGAGTGATATTTTCATATCAGACGGGGAGTGTGCTGTCTATAGTTCTATTCTAAAATTCATGAGAAGTATTTTTGTACAAGCTAGCTACTCTGAGTTTAATATAAACATCTTTGGTACAAGTTAACTATTTAGTTCTGGTCAAACACTCACTTCCTGTCAGCCTTACTGACCAGTACGGTCACACTTTGTCAATCTTCTTCCATCCTGTTAGATGCGTGCCTAAAACCACTATGTAAGTCTTTTTTTTAAGTTGTAATTGCTTTAATTTGTCAGTATTGAATCATATTTTTGAAGTATAATTACAGATGGAAATTTATTATACAGATAAAACATTCTTAAAAGTATGGCACGCCATTATGGTCTTTGAAATAATTTACATATTTTTTCTAAGGTATAAAGTAATGGTTTTACATTTTCCTATTTTGTAAATTGTTATTTCTATTTGTTGTAGTTTTTACCAATCTTTTGCACGACGGCAACGTGTACCACACAATAAAGTATGAAACCGTGTGACTTTTGTTAAACGTGTTGTGCATGGTTATCTATCTGTCTGCACCAGGCAGAATACCTATCCTTACAATGAATAAATTTTAAAAAGATTAGAATGGGTGGACCTTGGTACAATTGACGATAGGTATATGAAGTAATTAAGCAGATCGGGAAAGACTCGTTTACATATCAAGTGACTTTATTTATTGACAAATTATGAACAGTTGGGGGAGAACTTAGCGATCAGAAATGAAATTCTTCGATTATACAACTTACAAATAATGTATTCTCATACATCGAACACGCTTACCAAAATCTATGTCACGTGACACGCGTGGCACAGACGAGTATCATTATGAAAGGTTAAGCGAGTTCATACCAAGTAAACAGCATCAGTTTATAATTACTGATAATGGAGAAAACCCACTGGACTTTTGCATTTTATTTTTAGAAGTTACATATGAGCACAGTGAGTTACATTTTCTCTTTTCACATTTAGATAGATTTTGATAAAATACATTGACCAGCTGAAGAAGAAAAAATGTATCTAGATGTGTTCGTGTATTTGAAAGGCTTTCAAATGTGGGGCAGAGCTAAAAGTCTACGGAGATTGAATGCATGTAGACAGTGTACCTCTACCATAAGTATTGATTTATATCTCCCATATGACAGTTTTTTCTTAGGTAAGAAAGGGATTCTATAAGAGAGCATATATCAAAGTTTACGTACATGTAAAATAAAAGGAGAAATTCCAAAATTTATTTTTCTTGCTAATATACTGTGGCCGTATTTCACATCATCCTTTACAAAAAGTGGGATTATATTTATTGATATAATTTCTTACAGTAAAACATAATTGAAAAAAGGTAGAATGAAATGTATTTTTTGAGTAAAAACATTTAGAGTAATTGACAGACGGATCCTATTGGTCATTACTGAGTATTGATGTACACTGTATGTATAATTATACATGATTTATCGACTAGTATGTGAAGTTTGTCGCTAAACATGTTACATTATTAATATGTTATAATTTAAATATCCGTGTTTTTTACGGATATTTAGACCATAAGTGATAGGATATAGAGACACCTTAACGAGGTTTACATGTAAAATGTATTGGAAACTGAGTTTTTTCTCCTTCTGCCAACTTACTGGGGCCGTATTTCATATCATCCTTTACACAAAGTGGGATATATATTCATAAACTTTCTTGTAGTGATACATAATTGAAAAAAAGGTAGTCAGAATGAAATGTATTTTCACTATTTTTTTAGTTTTTTTGCCAATTTACTGGGACCGTTTTTTACGAGGCTAAATGAGGCCGACTTTAGTACTCATTGCGCATGTTTTTGTGCAATTTAGTAAAATACAGTGTATTTTTACCTTTAATAAAATTGTTTCGATACTATCTATTGAGTTGAATACAATAAACAAAATGATAAAAATATTTAGATTTTTTAAGAAAAATGTTATATTTTAAACGATTTTTCCGATGTTCTGTAGGTGAGCGTTGCCGACGTGCTTTTAGGACGTCGTGATAAAATGAAGCTTTGTATGAGTACGTTATAAGAAATAACATAAAAGAAAAAGTAAAACGTGTACGCCTTTGAAATTTTACACACAGAATAATGTTTTTTTTCTTAATATTTTCATGAATCCATTGTACCAATCTTCCTTTGTAATACTCCAAAAATATAGCAAAATTTGGCGCATTTCGATATTTTGAGATGATCCCCACTAAAAACCAGACGGTAGAAGTTAGTATTTACTAAATATAAGAATGAAAGTGATATTACTAATCACATATTACAAATTGAGGAAAATTGCTATTGAAGTATTTTTAAAAATCTGCTTCAAAGTGGTTTCCTTATCAATTATATATTCTTATAGTACCTGTATTTTGAGAAGCCCCTAAAAAGAACCAGACGATAGATTTTCTTGAAACTTCTCAAATATACTAGAGTTAGTGTAAGGTACATATGGTTAAAACATAAAGAGTTTTGCTATTACAGTTTTTATGCAAAAAAAAAAAAAAAAAAACCAACCAAATCGGTCTTCTTAAATGTACATGTAATTGAAAATGAGTTTTTTCTCCTTCTTCCTAATCGCATAAAATCATATCATGCAATGACTTTCTGACAGTGTTAAGGTGTTATATAAGTTGAATTAATCCATAAACTTTAAGTTTTAAGATTGAATCTATGAGCCAATTTTGATTACCCTGCTCTGTTATAATGCTTCAATTTATGCACTAATTGTTTGTGTTTTAATTCAAAATTGAAAACAATGTTACGAGTCCATTATTTTTTCTTCTTAAACATATAAATAGGAGTAAATGTATAACTCCATTTTAACATGTTTAATAAGACCTCTTTTAAATCAATTTAAAAAAATCTATAATCGTGATATCCAACTTAATACACGAAGATTCATATAATTATAATATCAATGTTAATTAAGATATCGCTATACCTTCTGGAACGGAGTCCGTGCAGTAATGTCTCCATCCGCTTTCCTGGGTGAGACTTCCATCACTCACCTGGAGACAGGTAAGGTACATATAGCATGCTTGGGATACGATGTTGTACGATAACCCAGGAAGATTCTGTTGTCTCGCGAGTGCTGAACATTGCAATAAGGAAACCGCTACTTGGGTGTTGGAATCGGGTGGTGTTTTGATTTTGCCATCCAATTTTTCGCTCAAAAAATACATATTTCCTGCTGCCATGGCCGAATGTTGTACAGTTACGATTAAAATGGACATCGCCAGAAGTTGTGGTAACTCTCCCTTCATTTTTAAATTTTTCATCCAAGCACTGATTAGTTTGGGTAAATCACTGAGCTTGATCGATGTATACACAACCGGAAAGATTAAATCATGCACTCAAATTCCCACTTAACTCCAAACTTGAAAGCTGCTTAACAATATTTCTCCGTCTTGAAATAAGGTAGATGCAGATGTATAACGTTATACTAGTATTCAGTGAATTTTACCTGTTAGCATCATGGTCTTTTAAAAGGGGAATTGAGTATTCTCGAACTCCTATAAACTACAAAAATCAATGATGCAAACCCTCAGATACATATATCAGTGCATGTCTGAGTGTAAAATCGTAGAGTGCACGGATTAAAAAAATAAAGATATTATGACTTTCAAATTTATTAAAGTACATGTTTAATAAGATCTATGACAATTTTATGGGTAATTGAATTTTCTTCGTTACTCAGCATCGTCTACGTGAATTATATAAATTGCTCATGAATAGAGCCTTGACTTGATCAAAGATATTTTAGTTTTGGGCTCTCGAACTATAATTGACTTTTTTCCCTTTTTCCTGCGATTTTTATGCACCCTTGCAAATATGCCTCAGACCCCCCCCCCCCCCCGGCAAACTCATATAACCGTCGGACCCCCCCCCCCCCCCCCACCCCCCGCTGGAAAAATGTTCTGGATCCGCGCATGTATGTAAAACGGATATATTTGGTATTTGGCACTTCAAGAATATATTTGGTATTTGGCACTTCAACGAATATAAATCACCACATACACAGCTTTTCTTTATCGTTCTAGATCAAGCAAATATAGACAAAAATGAGACATTGGCCACAGGTGTGCATGTAATACCATACCAGTTTCATGCCTTTAGGAGATCAAGGTTCTCTGATATACTGATAAAAAATGAGATATAAAATATTTTGACATGTGTCTGTGTTTTTATTTTGTGCGAATTTTTAAAACAATATACATACGAAATGATCTGAATATTTTGTCGGGATTTATCAACTTAACATCAGTAGGTTCTGTATTTATCTTTTCAAAGCGTCTGGTTAACCCCGAACAAGTGAAAATTTTGCCGCCAAATTACATTGTATAGTAAACACAACACTTCCAGGTATGTAGATGATCTAATTCACCAAAAAATCCACACTTTCTTCTGTTTCCTCAATTTTTTTTCTGTTTGAATTATTCGAAAGGAAAGTTATTGTCGGTAAGTGTTTATTGTCGTTATAGGTGACACACTGCTTTCAAAATAATCAGCTGATTGTTCAATTTAGAAGACATCGTAAAAAAATATTTTTTGTCAATCAACACATGCTCAACCTTTTGGAGATCAGTGCTCATCATGGCATATTTAATATACTTTAAACTCTTATATTAATGTTAAACGTGGGTGCTTCATTCTGATAATTAACCTCTCTTAATTGTATGTCAGGTCCAGCACAATCTCCTGATTAAGCTATATAGCTTGAAATAAAGCTCTTCAGAATAGCTTAATAAAGCTATTTTTATGCAGTTTTTTACAAAAATGTTAATTAATATGTTTTATGGTGTGACCGTTTGGGCGAGTGCAGAAGGATCTACATCTAAATCTGAGCATTAATTAAATGCAAAACAGACTTATTGAAATATTTTGATAAATACAAAGCTGTTTGAGTTTTTTTAATGCAAATACAATCATGTATTATCATACCTTTACTTTTTAATAATGATTCTCTGTAACATCAATTTTGTTTTTATTTTTTGTGTGCTATATATGCGTTGTAGACATGTGCCCTCCCCCTTTTTAGTGTGTGATATCCTAATATCATTTAAAGGTTTGACCATATATGCAACTAACAAATAGATATTTTAACAGGTTAATTTTTTTTCTCTTGTTTGTTTTATTTCTTTATTACAAAATGACGGAGCTGCACATAGTTCTAATAATTAGACATTTTTTTATACATAATTTTTGTCACCTACCTAACGTATGCATATTTATCTCATACGTGTGGTGTATACTACCCCTGTGATAAACCTTTGCTTTATCAAATGGGTGATGCTTTATCAAATACTTCCAGTCCAAACTATTTTTGACACAGCCCATCGCTTCAACGCTTCAGTGACCTATTTTCGAAGACTTTCTAGTATTTTCCATATAGCTATATCTACTTCCAAAAATTGATTTAAAATGGATTTTGTCAAAGATTTAAATTACAAATAAAAAGGAAAACACATAACTGTGAAGTTTATAAAACTGCAAATCACGTTAGCTATCAAGGAGTTCATTCTGATGACGAAATGAAAACAGAACGCTTTGGTTGTGTTTCTGTACAAGAAATAATGTCTCCCAAGACTTTTACTTCACCAGCAGTAAGCATCCTTATTCAATATTTTCAACTTCGAATCATTAAGCTAGTGTTCGTATTATAAAACATCAACAACTGTTCCTCGTTCGAGTCAATTCAAACTAACGAGCATTCGCAACTTTGTGTATGTCAACAAACTTGATTATTCAAGTTCTTCCGATCAGTATTTCCATTTAATTAAGTGATTAAGCTCTAAGAAAAATTATTTAGAGATAAACAATTATTTCAAGGTTTATTTCAGTGAAACTTTACATTAAAACAGTTATATTTATCTCCGAAATGACGTACTAAATTGTATTGCGCAAGATTAAAATAAACGCATAACACAACGTTGCATCATCGTTTAATCTTTGAAAAAATCAATTCGGGTCATATTAGGGGCTGTCTCAAAAGCTTCATAATATAAATCAAATTGTATGGGATAAATAGAACATCTATAATTGTGTGATTTTATATTCGCTTTATCCAACTCGTTGAAATGGTTATATTCGCTCGGCAAGCCTCGCGAATATATACATCATTTCAACTCGTTGGATAAAGCAAATATAAAATCACACAATATAGATATCCTCTATATATACAATTAGATCAATATGACAGTAAAGTAAGCATGGAACTTGCATGTGTATTTTACTAAGAAAAAAAATATATCAAAACAAAACTAATCAGGCGAAGAATCGCTGTTGAAACTGATACTGAGTACTTACTCTTTATGCCCAGTACAGATGCTTGATCCACCACTAAATTTATCATGCGAGATCACAATGACGTCATACTTGACTTTCCTTTGCTCTTGACAGTTCTCGTAAATTGTCGGATAAATTCAGGGAAGGAAATAACGTCATATGTCAGCAAAAGTTCAGATAGGTACAGGTTATTTTTTACGTAAGCATATGTGTTGTTTACTTTCGTTTTTTTGAAGGATTTTTTATTGTTAAATGAAATAGATGTATGCAATTTAGAGGTAAGAATTTTACTTAGAAACGCTTCCTGTTCTACCATGTTGCTATGCACCGCAAAGGATTATTGGGATATGTAGAACTTTTTCGCGCGGGTCCACAAAAATTTCTTTGAACATTGTGCAGATTTCAGCTCGAATTTCCTGCGTTCTTACACGTTGTCTGTGGCGCTCGCTACGCGAGTGGCGCATAACGCCGCTCGCTGCGCTCGCTATTAGAAATATACAAAAAATCGCAAGTTAATTACCGCTCATATTTATACCATGGGCCATTAAAAAAGCAACTCTAATTAAAATTAATTTCAACATTGCTGCTTTTGAACCCTTTCAAGCAAAAATATATTTCCATTGTTTGGGTAACTGTCCACCAAATTGTGTGCAGTAAGGTGTGGATAAGTATGATTTCTTTACATTGTGGTGAATTATTACCAATCAATTATCTTGTTTACCATAACTGACCTTCTTTATATTTCATTCAAGAAGTAACTGTGAGGCAGAGACATAAATAACATGTTATTTATGTCTCTGCTGTGAGGTCATGAATGAATTGCCTCAAAACTTTTAGAACTTTAAGTGCAAAGTCTCTGAAAGAGACACAGATTGATGAGTAATCTTTACATGCATTGTTTACAGAACAGTTCAAAGTTGAAAACTATCACTGCACTAAAGTGCGATTTTGTTTACATGCTGAAAAAAATACACATTTAAGAAAGATGTATGACAAAATAGCTTAATCAAGCTATTCTGAATAGCTTTATTAAACTTTATAGCTTTTTCAAGCTATATAGCTAAATCAGGAGATTGTGCTGGACCTGTTTGCCATGAAGATGAAACAATGAAGATCTATTCCTCAATGATACGGGTAACGCAAATCTCTATGATTTTGTTCAGTTCCACCAATTTATTCTTCGCATAAGGTATGATTCGTGCAACTCAATTATTGATATATAATAAGCTGATAATACCCAATCACAGGCTTTTGCTCAATAAATTTATTGATTTTCAAGAGTGTGCAATTACTGCAATATCAATCAGTCTTTCACCAAGATTTATAGTGATCACAGCTCTCAGGCGTGAAGCACTGCAAGCTCTAACGACACTATCTGGGTGAAGAGAAAATTTAAACCACTTTGAATTTTCTGTCATCAGAACTGTATCCACAGTTCTTTGTTAATTGCACATGACTACCAATATCATGAATATGGCTACAAATATGCAAGCCTGAAAAAGATGGAGACATCAAGTTTAAGCTCTACTTGCCCAAAGCTTTAAGTATACTTTATATAATATATATATATATATATATATATATATATATATATATATATATATATATATATATATATATATATATTCTTTGTGTTTTCATTTATTTAAGTTCTATATATATATCACCGACCACTGAGGTTTTTCTTGGATTTATCTATATATATATATATATATATATATATATATATATATGACTTCTCTAGAAATGCTACCAAGGATTTCTGAATGTTAAAACAAATTAAGCAGTGAGGAACACTTGTCATCTTTTTTCAAAAATGTGATTTATTATTAAAATATAACTGACTACGATTTTTGTCTTTTTATTATGCCGCCCTACAAAAAGGGAGGGCATATTGCATTGCTGCTGTCGGTCGGTCAGTCGGTCCATTCATTCCATTCATTTTCTTCGCAGGGGTTAGACGTATTGAAATGAAATTTGGTATACAGATTTATCATAATAAAATTTAGGTCAAGTTCGATTATGGGTATGATCAAGCCATTTTCGACAGAGTTATGCCCCCTGGACATTGAAAAATTCCAATTATTTGCAGTTTCCGTTCATTTTCTTCGCAGAGGTTGCACATATTGAAATGAAATTTAGTATACAGATTTATCATAATAATATCTAGGTCAAGTTCGATTGTGGGTACGATCAAGCCATTTTCAATAGAGTAATGCCCCCTGAATGTCGAAAAATTCCAATTATTTGCAGTTTCCGTTCATTTTCTTCGCAGAGGTTGCACATATCGGAATAAAATTTGGTATACAGATTTATTATAATAATATCTAGATCAAGTTCGATTATAAGTATGATCGAGCCATTTTCGACAGAGTTATGCCCCTTGGACATAGATAAATTCCAATTGTTTGCAGTTTCCGTTCATTTTATCTGCAGAGGTTGCACTTATTGAAATGAAATTTGTTATACAGATTTATCTTAATAACATCTAAGTCAAGTTTTATTTTGGGTATGATCAAACAATTTTTGACAGAGTTATGTGCCTTTGACTTAGAAAAATTCCAATTATTTGCAGATGTTTCCAATGGAAGGGGGCATAAGTGTTTCACAAACATCTCTTGTGTATTAAGAATCCATGAATCTGAAGTTATGTTTTCCCATTCTCTTATCTTGTTTTAATGTTGATTTAAATATTTACTTGCCCTATTGGATAAGTACTTTAGTAGTTTCACTTGCCAAAAGTGAAATGATTTTCAAACAGAAACATGCAGATGATTAGAGATCCACACAAAGTTAAAAAGCTACCAAAAAAATGTAGAGTCAGCAGTGTATAGAGATTATGAGATAAGACCTATCCACAATTACCTGTGATGTGTCATTTCATGATATAAATTCTCTTTTGATCTCAATAAAATTTTCTGGCCAATTTATGCCATGCTTTTAATGAAAGTTTGATTTACCTGTATGCATGATAATTAATGCATCATAATTTCTTGCTACCTCGAAGTCTGTATTCTTGTTTAAAAGGGAATCATTGAGCATACATGTATCAAAATTTATAGATATAGATTTGTTAGATCCAAGTCCATGCTTCCGTTTTTTTTTTCCCACCAGAAACTTTCATCCTATGAAGGGTCCCATTTTTCAGTGATTGGACCCGCTAATCTGATGTTATTTTTGCTTCGGTTTTAATTTTGCCCCAGCTCTCTTTTTAATTGATCCTTTTTTGAAAAGTTTTGTCACTGGTCCATTGAATAGAATCATAAAGTCTCATGATGAAAAAGTCTGATGGAGTATTGTTCAAAGTTTCTGTTTTTTAAATTAATGAAAAAAAAAATATTTTTTTTTATAAAAGAGAAGCAAAGATAAATCATTTCTCTTGATAGAATTCTTAGAAATGTGATTAAATGCCAGATTATCTATTGATGGACTTGAACAATATAGCAAGTCATTAGTAATTCTCTTGCATATTATTTTCTTTATGAATAAGCAATTCCTATGGGTATGATAAATTATGTTGCTGTTACAGTGTAATTGAAGCTTTCCATGCTTGAGTTAACAGACCATTCCTAGTTTAGTCCAAAAGTATTGTTTTTTGTGTGAAATAAAAGTTTTCTTTGTTTGAAGGAGGTTCACGCAGACAGAAAATGTATTTCATTATATAGGAAAATGCATGTTTATAATATGAAACTAGACTAAAATCAATATTAATTTTTTTTCAGGAAAGAATCTTCTCTTCTTGATTGTAATCCTAATTCATACATGTTTTTTGTGAATATTGTCAAATTGTAAAAAATTGTGGTTGAAAAAAAAAAAATGAAAATTTTGAAAAAAGTTTGTTTACTCCCACATTCCTGACAACAAAGTCAACAACTTTCTCTTTTGTTGACAGGCGACATGAAGGTAACAACTCCAGAGATATCCTGGCATGAGCGAGACCCAGTGTACAGTGCTGATTTCCAACCTGGGACACATGCCATACAGAGAATTGTCACTGCTGGAGTCGACAAATACGCCAGAGTATGATATATTCAGATGAAGTCCTTTCCCTTGTTTCAGCTCCAATATACACAAGTTAAAATCGGGAAATCCTCACAGTGGATCATACACCCCTGCCCCTTGTCTTTTGTTTTTTTCTAATTAAAATGTTGTCAATTTCATCAATCTTTTTACGAAATCAGTTTTTAGTGGCTTTGGTTCAGTCATTTCTTTGAGAACATGTAAATACAATTTGCCTTATAAATTTTCCAAAACAAACATTTTCGAACAACTTCTTTGATATTGATAAAAACAATGAATTAATGATGACTTACTTTATTTCTTTATGCTATGTCATTTTACATGTATAATGGGCCATTGTGGCAAGTTGTATATACAAGCATTTTAATGTGTTATCAGATATGGAAAACTGAGCTCATAGATGTCCAAATCTGGTATATAATTCTCTTTTTTGCCAAAACGGACTAAAAGGAAAAAAAAAGGAGCCAAAGTTGACGATTTATTTGTTCCTTTGTAGATCTGGAAAGTGAGCGTAGAACCAGACGGAAAATGTTGCGTGGAATTTCTCTCCAATTTAAAGAGACACTCGAAGTCCGTCAACGTCTGCCGATTTTCTCCTGATGGTTTGTTTTGATTGATATCATTTTCTGTCTAAAAATAGAATACATGTGTATTACTTTTATCTAAGATTTGTTAAGAATTCAAAATGTATTCTAATTGAAAAAAATGTTGAATAAGTAATAATGTGACATTAAAGTTAACTCGCAGTTATTAGAAATGATCTTTATGTCGTGTTTTGACCCCCCCCCCCCCCCCCCCAAATTGTTTTGAATTTCATGTTTTGTTTTATTTCATTCATAGGAGAATATTTAGCAACAGCAGGAGATGGTAATGTATAAAGATTACTCTGATTAACTGAAATATACAAATAATAATTAATTAAACTGTGCTCTTTATCAATATCCATACTTGGTGTTAGAATATTTTGTTTGAAATATCTGAAAATTTTAAGAATCAGAATCTTGCTTTGTGTTATTTCTCAACAAATGAGAAAATGCCTACAAATCAAATCTGTATTTCTATATAAATTTTATTATAGTAGAATTGTAATCTCTTGATATTGAATATTGCATTTTTAAGTAGATTTAGATTTAAACGTGTATGTATTTGTAGATGAGGTAGTCATTATATGGAAATTAAGTGACTCCTCCGTGAATCCAGGAAATCTCTTTCAAGATGAAGATGAGGATAATAAAGAAAACTGGGTGGCCTGCAAAATTTTCAGGTGAGGTTTAGTGCAATAAAAATGTTTGCATCCATTTCCTGTAGGTATTTCAACCCTGTGTTTACATTTACAGTTTACATAAGTGTCAAAGAGTTTACTTGTTCCATAAAGACATTGAGGTTGAAATCATCAAATCAGTTTTGAAGTATTTATATTTGCATATCAGTATCAAAGGGTTAACAATTCTTAATTCACTATTAAACAGAACAAAAAGCTAGATCATGACCTTTGAGCCATCGAGAATAGAGAAAAAGTGCATTCAGGAAAGATAACCATTGCTAATCTAAATATCAATTTCTGAGTTGGATTAATGATTGGGTTATCTCTCTTTCACTTATTGCAGAGGCCACTTAGCTGAGATATACGACTTGTGTTGGTCGTCAGATGGCAAGAAATTGGTGTCAGGCTCCATGGACAACACTGCTATTGTTTGGGATGTTGTTAAAGGTAGTGATTATTAGGCCAAAACAGAATCTTTAGATTCTCAGGTCAAAATTTTCGAAATACAAAGCAGAAGGAAGGTATTTTTATTTTTTTGCATGGTGTGTTAATTGGAATTTTTGAAATATTGATATACCCTATTTAATATGGCAATGAAATTAATCAATTGGGCAGTATTTGACCAGATTAATAGCTGTAATTGAGAAACCCAAAAACTTGGACTGACCTGTACAGAATTCCAAGATGCATTTTAAGTAACATATATATCTTCAAGTCGCTCACAGGATTATTCAACAACAATTGCATTTTTTGGCTATGAAAGTAAAATGAAATTAAGATTTGAAGTAAAATATATTTATTAGATATTTTCTCTTTAGCATTCCATTTCTTCTTCCAACATATTTCAGATTTTATTTGAATGAGAAGAATTTTATGCAGGAAACCAAATCTTTTGCGCAAGGCTGGAAGCTTATTGTATTTATGCTATACAAAAGATTTCCAAATTATTGTATATTTTTTCTAGAACAAAGAATCGCTCTATTCAATGAACACAAAAGTTTTGTACAGGGAGTTGCCATGGACCCCCAGAATGAATATGTTGCCACCATGAGCACTGACAGGTAAGAGATATGTTCCCACCATCACCAAATTTCCTTGCTTCACAACTCAATCTTAAGTTTTGAGTATTGACTCAAATTTATGCTTTTCTGGTACGGATTTGAGTTAAGAACCAAGTTGAGTGATTTGAATTTTGGTAACGACAGGGCATGAAAACTTAAACTTCAAGCTTAATCCTGACAGCCTTTTATTAATGCAATCATGAATCAAATTTTGCAAATGGGAAAAAAAAATTATTTTTCACATTTAAATATACACAAATCACATACTTGATGCAGTGTTGAAGTAACAGTCTTACTTGAATTATTAGATCCTGGCACAAATTTTCTTTCTTGATGAATTTTAATCTCAGTGACGATATGATATTGACATCAAGCAAAATATTCTTAAAATGAAGTTAAAGTAAACATTGAGAAATGAAACTATATTTTTTTTCTTGTCTTTTACAGGTCATGTAGAATATTTAATGTCTCCAGTAAAAACTGTATATACAATGTTTCGAAGATGTCACTTCCTGTTCCTAAAAACACAGAGGGCACTCCAGAAACGAAGCCAAAGTCTTTCCGCATGTTCCATGACGACACTATGAGGTCGTTTTTCAGACGTTTATGTTTCTCGCCGGACGGTGAGATTTTAATAGTACCAGCTGGCTGTATGGAACTAGGAGAGAATAAAATCATCAACTCCACTTATCTCATGTCTAGGCATTGTCTAAACAGGTAAGTCTGTGTATTCAATTGTTTTTGATGGAGTAAGAGATGATTTTCTAAAATAAAAAAAAAAAAAAAATGTATGTACGTGTTGAACCTCTAAAGATGGATAGATAAGTTTATTGAGCAAGTCGATAGTTCCATAGTTTTACATTAAGTGACCAGTGTAATCAATAGTGCTTAGCAAAAATGAGAAAATAAAGCTTGCTGAGCAATTTGATAGTCATGTTAATGTATTCTACAATTGTAAGCAAGAAAGAGAGAATTGACAAATTTTCCGTGTAGATAGACAGAATGGCTTAGAGTCACTTACAGTTGTTTAGTAGATTGAGACATTACGCAAATGTTTACCCGAGTTAATGATCAAATATTTTGTTTATTCCAGACCAGCAGCCTACCTGCCAAGTCCACAAAAAATAACAGTGTGCGTGAGATGCTGTCCATGTTATTTCAAACTCAGGAGTAGCACTGAGGACTCGCCAGGTACATTTGAATTGCAGCCAATATAGCTTGATTAATAATAATCAGAAAAAGGATATACCGATATGTAACTGTAGTTTATATCGTTGTAAACCAGACAAACTCTCTCTCCAGTTTTATTTCCATATCAATTAGTCAGAAGTTCACAAATGTTAACCTATTTTCAACAAATTGTTTCTGTTGTTAAAGTTGAACTAGATTTCTAGGTCTGTCTCATTTCAACAATTTGGGACCTTTAATGACGATTTATTTTTTTTTAGGTGAATGTGTTAATACCAAAGTGTTGATTTTATTTTAGATCACTCAAATAACAACAAGAAGGAATGGGAGAAGTGCAGGTCATTATTTGCGTAAGTATTTATGAACGTGTGCAAATGAAGAGTATTTAGTTCCTGCAAGAGTTCTTAATTTAGTGGGAATCATAATTTAGTACCTTGAGTACTGCTTTATGTCCACTTATTCCTCACTACTGTCTAACATGATAAAAACAAATACACATGTGAGCCTTGCTCCAAATGAGCAAATTCATGATAACACAAAACCAACAGAAATATTGTGGTTAATTTTGAGTGTCCTAATGTTTGTTAACAATTTGTATGTCGCATGGAGTCATTTTTGTGCTGATCTTGAAATGATTTAACATTAGTTATGCCCCTTGTTTTCAGACTGCCTTACAGAATGGTGTTTGCTGTGGGTACAGAAGATGCAGTCTTGTTGTATGACACACAGCAACAGTCTCCGTTTGCTTACATCAGTAATATACACTACCACCAACTCAGTGACCTAGCATGGTGAGTTGTTTAAGACTGCAAGTTGTTGGTCGCATCAATTTTGATTCTGATCTTGATGATGTAGCACAATAAATCCTGAATTCACAGCAAAGACTTAGCATATATGGTTTTAATACTGTAAATTCCTTATTAAAAGCGAAGAATTAATATCCGCGAAAATCGCAAGAAACACATCTTGCGGATTTCAAATCTAACTTTTATTTTTCGGACAGATATAAACTATTTGGAATAATAATAAAAATTTAGCATTTGCGATTTTATATTCTTGCGATTCTATGCAAAACTGTTGAATCGCGGAATTAAGTACTCGCATTAAATAAGGAATCTACAGTAATCTTATGATCTGTATGCAGTGACTGTGTGATAAGTTCCCAACCTCCCTATTTAGCATGTTAGCCTTTTAAACTTTGTGACTTACATGTAGCATAGATTGGTAAGTTCGAAATATGCACAAACTTACTTATGTAAGTTCTTCATAAGTTCATGTACTATGTATCCCGTAAAGTTTTTCAATTCAATATATGCATGACTTATTGACAGAGTCAGTTGCATTTCATTCCTAAAGTAACCAATATTTCAGTATAAATTTGATACATTTGATTTTATAATCCCTATTTGAATAAGCCTGATGCTTTATCCACTGAGCTATGGTGTTACATATATTAATAAACAAATAAATCTGCCAATATACATTATTTTGATCTCAACAATGTAACTTTCCTTCATTCAAAGTATGTCACTGGGTGTTGAGGGCTGCTAGATAACATATATTTTAATGTAATACTATAATTTGAAAATACTATGAATTGTATTTTGAAATACTATTGATTTCTATTTAAAGGAGTCCGGATGGGAGAACTCTGTTGATCAGCTCCACAGACGGATACTGTACATTTATAAGGTTCGGGGAGGATGAACTCGGGGAATTGTACACTGAAGTGAAAGTAGCTGACAGTTCAGAGGTCAAAGAAGCCAACAGTTCAGAGGTCAAAGAAGAGAAAATGACCACAGAAAAATCCAGTCCTACTGCTTCCTCAGTTAGCTCAAAGGTGAGATATTTCATATCTTTCTCAACACACTTTGATGTCTGGCAGACAGTTGATATTTTTTTGAATTTCAAAAAGGTTTGATAGCAGATGATTGAGTTTGTTGAATTAATATTGAAAATAAAGGTTTTATTATACATCTATGTATTTGTCCAAGTAAAGTTATGATGAATTAACCTGCAAATTTATACAATGTTTATCGTGAAATAGTTTTCGGGCTATTTCCTCATGGTGAATAGTCAATAAAATTAATAAACCAACAACATTTTATTCTTGGGACTTTTGTGGTATTATCTCTCTTTGATTTTGAAGTCTCATATCCTGAAACTGTTTACAAACAACAAACTCTGAATATCTGACTAATAAATTTCTCTTCAGTAAAATAAAATTCTTATTTAGTATTTACTGACTATTCAAACATTAACAAGTTAATTGTCCCCCTTGACAGCATCTAATTTCCAAAGGCACATTGGGGGACAGTAAACTTGATATTGGCATCAAAGCCAGTAAATAGGTAAATAAAACAAGCTCCTATAGTTCATAATAAAACCGTTTCCTTGTTTTTATGCTAATTTTCTTTTTTCAGTCTGAGGAACCAGTTATTATCATGGACACAGACACAAGTAGTGGGGATCTAAACCTGATCCTAGAGACCACCAATGATGCTACCTCCCCAGTCGTTATAGAACAAAAGCACAAAGACTCTGAAAATAGTGCAAAAACGGACTCTATTAATGCGAAAGGTGCTAAGACTCCATCAGGCATGGAGACTACCCCTTCAGGGACTAGGAAGTCGGAATCAAGGCAGGGAAACTCTGCCACACCCACCGGGGTGAAAACTGTCCCTGAGGCAGGGTCCAAAGGCACCCCTTCAGGCCAGCCCAGGAGGATTCAGTTTATAACACTATCCAATGGGAAAGCATCTTGAAGGATGGTTTTATTGTGAAGGAAAGGATTTGTCTTTTCACCACTGCCATATGAGTGGATATGAACATAATGATATTTTGTTAATGAAAGGAGTGGGATAATCTGATGATTTTAGTGTAGATTGGGAATTATCTTCTCTTTCTCTATACTGAAACTAAGTTATTATGGTAATGCTGTACTTGTCTGACATTGTCAGTTAATATTGTCAGTGCCAGCTTATTAACTGCCTGATGTAGAATGAACTATGGATTTTTTTAGCTGTCTACAAGTATATCATTAAATGTATGTGCTGAATGTATGAACGTTCAGGCATGTTACTGTAAATGACATACACAATATGTAGGAATGTAAAATTGAGCTTGAGTATTCTCCCTTGCAAAACTATAGTGACATTCCTACTGAATTAGTTGGAATGGAGATAATTTATAATTTTCATTATCAAAACTTCCAATAATTAGTCCTCTCAGTTTATGTCTTATTTTAACAATGGACAGTAACATGCCATCATTTGATCAATAAAAGAATGTAAGTGCTGACCATTTTTGTCTTTTTTGGACAATTTTTTATTAGTTGTTTTTCAAGACCGACGGATCCAAATTTTCAGAAGTTGGAAAAAATATATAATTTTGTTTGTGTTATCAGGTAGATGAATTTGTCCAAAACATGTCCAATAGAAAAATCAGCATAAATGTATTACAGTACATAAAATGACAAAACCACTATTTCGTTCCACACACAGAATGCAATATTCCGTCTGAATCATAATTGAGTAAGCATTTATGTCTTAATTTTTTCATTAATATAAATAATATGTATATTACTCTTTTGCCGAATGAAAAAAAAACTTAATGGAAATGCATACGAAATGTTTTGGATGGACAGATTAGAGGTGTGAGACCTTCATGTAATCAATTTGAATGATAGACATATACTAGTGATTGGTCTGTTCCAAATGGCGGTAGATCATATTCATCAGTATTTATTATTATACACCTGCTCCGAAGGAGAGGGGGTATCCTGTTTTACCCTTGTGTGTCTGTCTGTCCGTAACAAATTTCTGTCGCATTTTTCTCAGCAACTATTCATTGCAGATGCTAGAAACTTTAACACACTCTTTGTTTAGGTATGTCATATTTTGGGATTCATTTCTGTACCAATCGGACGTCAACTTCCTGTTAAATGACAACTTTGTTTATTTTTAGCCTAAATTTTTAGAAGAAATGTTCATTAAAGATTTCTCATCAACTATTCATCGCAGATGCTTGTGTTGTTTTTGTATATTCACACCAGAGTGGGGGTATCTCTAGTGATCTTTGGCTCACAGACATCTTGGAATAATTCAATTTTATTTGTAACAAGCATTTTGATTGGCTAAACACACAGAAAAAAATTGTTGTTGTATAACCTGGTTAGCTACGTAGCCGCGCCCCCTTGACAACCCCCAGCCGGAACTACTTTTTTGGTAAATTCAAGTTTTATGCAAAAATTAATAATTTCTATCTTTAATAATTGATATTTTTTTTTTATCTTTTAATCAAATTATAAGCAATGTTTTTAATTTTTGCCCAGATTATCCGATATAACCTGGTTTGAGGCAGTGCACGCTTTTTTATAATCGGCTCCGATTGGTTCTTTTTCTCACAGAATGGACAGTTTTCGGCTAATATCTAACTTAAAACATTGCCTTCTTTGTTCTAAGAATGAACAGTATTAAGTTAACATGTTGACAATGCTGATCAATATATATTTTTAACTTTAAACATTAAATCTGTTTCTTTATTTCCAAATGTGATTTTTTTTATTCTTGTTTCCAATTTACCTGTAGCTGTCCAAAAAATTAACAGTTTAACCTGTCTCTTTCCATCATTTTTAAGAAACTTATTGGATTGTTTTAAAATTTAGAAGTAGTTCATCGTGTATAAAAGCCAAAAAGAACAAAGGATTACGTAACAAAAATGTTTTAATAAAAGTTCGTCGTTAAAGAATTCATCACAAATTAAATTTTTAGGTAGATCTGATGTGGAATTTGTTGACCATCCAGCCTCCTTAAAAGTATTTTAGGATGTTTTTTTCCCACAAATAACAGGAAAATGAAACCTTTTATGCATGAAAAACTAACGGGGAGTTGCAAGTGATATGGGGTATCTACATGTATCTACACTGTAGATGTGGAGACAACCACATAAATATGCAAGACTTAAAAATATAAATCCCTATACTTTATGTGATTTTTTTATTCTCGAAGATAATTAATGAATCAATATCATGCTTGACTGAATGAATAAGCCCTTGCACGTTCAGTCCCTTTAAATGCATATTGATCAATAAGTTACTTTTAACATAATAGTATTATTGATGTTTTCAGTATCCTTTTGAGAACGTATCGTTTGATCAGCATCTTATCTGATTATGGAAAGTATAAATTATTTTCTATTTGTATTAGTCGTGTTTTCAATTTGCACACTTGAAACACGACTATGGTTAAATAAATGTTTTTCACGATTTATTTGATCATGTTACACGTATAGCCAAGAGGTTTTGTAACGGCCCAAAAAAAAAATTTTTTTTTTTTTTTTTTACAAATCTTACATTATAATTATTCTCATATGGGCAGGTCCCATATGTTACAGGCTTGATTATTTCTAAAGATTAAAACTAACCAATGCATGATAAATATGATCGCAAATTTTCTAACATTAAAACCTATGTCAAGTATTCTTATTACGTAAAAAGTCATGCACGTTCCATGGCCTGGATATACATGAGAATTAACATATATGTGACTATGCGTGTGTTCCCTTTCCCAATAACGGTAGATCATTTTCCGCAATGTATGCAAATGAATATAAATATTTTATCATCAGTCTACCTAATCAAGACAAGGTTCAGACTATTTTATCGATACACTGTTTTTCAAAGTGCGTTAAGTGGTGTCTATAATAAAAGAGAGGTATACACTCATAATGCAATTTGAAATTTTGCTTCGAAGTGCGTACTAGATTTAGTCCCCATACATCTCCCTGAAGAACTCTCTATAAGAGTTTTTTTTTTCTTTTACAACAGCGATTTGAAGAAATTGGACAATTACCATGGAATTAATATGATTGTGAAAAATAAATTTTCAAAAAGCAAATTACTACTGAATATGATAAGACAAACATTACACATTTCTTTAAATTTTAAATGGCATTTTTTTTCCATTCTTCCCCATCAATATACGTAAAACACAGAATAATTACATCCACCAAGAGTTTTCTCTTTTCAAGACTAATATTTACATCACCCAGCAGTTTTAACCTGCTTAAATCAGCCTGTACGCAAATGAATAATGGTCTTTCCCTGTTAAAATGCTTCAAATTCACTGTTCAGATAATTTAAAATTATCCACTATCTCAAATAACTCCGAGTGATGGCTGTTCTATCTGTGTAACATGCAAGGTATGACTATTAGTTGGCATTCAGAAGTTGGAGTTCTATTAGCTTTTCACTATTCACTATTCGAATAGCGAATAGAATTCTGTGGTCGGTTTGCTGTTCAAATTACCGTAAACATGCTAATAAACGTAAATTCAAAATTCACATAAACTTCCATTTTTAATCGAAAGAAACATTGATATAGTAAAAATTATCACTTGCTGACCTGACCTGAACATTGACATAATTAGCTAGCCTGGCGAGAAGGTAAGAAAATAATCATATTCTGTTATAATGGGAATAGCTTTCAAGAGGCTGGCAAATACCCTGTATCCCATATTTGGGCCTTCATATTTGGTGAGGGTGGGGCCCCGGGAATGTCCAGTCGACCCGAAAAAGGAATTGGGTTTACACGGCCATTAACAGGCTTAGCTAGCCTGGCGAATGTCGGAAATTTCGTATAATACAGTTATAATGGGAATAGCTTTCAAGGGGCTGGCTAACACCCTGTATCCCATATTTTGGCCTTCATATTTGACGGAAATTTCAAGCCGACCCTCAAAAGGAATTGGGTTTACACGGCCATTAACAGGCTTAGCTAGCCTGGTGAATGTCGGAAATTTCGTATAATACAGTTATAATGGGAATAGCTTTCAAGAGGCTGGCTAACACCTGTATCCCATATTTTGGCCTTCATAATTGGAGGGGGTGGGGCCCCGGGAATGTCCAGTCGACCCGAAAAAGGAATTGGGTTTACACGGCCATTAATAGGCTTAGCTAGTCTGGTGAAAGTCTGAAATTTCGTATAATATAGTTATAATGGGAACTTCTTTCAAGGGGCTGGCCAACACCCTGTATCCTATATTTGGGCCTTCATATTTGGAGGGGGTGGGGCCCCGGGAATGTCCAGTCGACCATCAAAAGGAATTGGGTTTACACGGCCAGGAACAGGAATAGCTAGCCTGGGGAAAATAGGAATCTTGTATAATACAGTTATAATGGGAATTTCATTCAAGGGGCTGGCTGTCCAGTCGACATCAATTAGAATTGGATTTACACGACCACTTACATACATATATGTAGATAACTATTTGAAATAGCAAATTTCATGTAAATGGTTGCATTTATAATGAGAAAACTATAATAGGAAATGACTTACATATTCATATCTTCTTTTTTCAAAATATGGTACTTGGTGAAATCAGTGGACATTTAAGAAGGGTTTTTTGTTGTGAATGTATAAGGACATTCATATAATACAATTATCACAACAGTCATCTTAACCTTTTTTTTTAAATTAGATATTAAAAGACAGCACTATTTCTCTGAAAGTGAGCAGAAGTTAATAGTTTTAGGCATTATATGTAATAACATTTGTATGCATGTACATGTAGTAGTTTTTTTTATTTCTATAGTGTATAAAATCGATAACGAAACAATAGGTTATATAGTTACATATAGTATGTTCTTTAATACCGTGAACAAAGTTAAACAAATATTTAAATCAATATGGGTCTTTGGTCGACTTTTGTTATCTTTAAATACATATACCGGAGTTAACATGGTGTGTTTTTTTCATAACGATTCATATGCCATATGATGTATTATATATTAAGTGAGTGTTATATGAAAATATAAAAAGGACGACGGTTCAAGCCCCGGTGTGTCCACTTGCTGTGTGTTGTGCCATTGGACAAGACATTTTATCAACATTTGTCTTAGTCCACAAAGATAAAATTGGGTCCCGGCTCAGGCTGAAAGTTAATCTGCGATAGACTGTTGTCACATCCAGAGGGAGTCTATGATTATCATCCGATTAGCACCACGGAAACCTGGAAAAAAATAACGACCCTCATTGGTCGGAGAAAAAATGAAAATATTATTAATAATGCATATACTTCCAACAAGCTTGCTCACCTCTCTACAGAACATTAAATGCTTTGGATTGCTTTAATACCGCAGAATTGGGAGAAACTTTCTTTTGTTTTAGATATCATAAATTTATAACATATATTTCTATATATATATACTCCATGGGACACTGGAACAAATTAATGAAAATTGGTGGACTAAAATTTATCAGATAGATCGGATATTTTTTTCAACAACTTGATTCGGATGAGTTCCTTCCTGGTCGTTGTTTTGTTTAGCTTTTAAAGATCTTAATGAAAAAAATGACATCAATTAAGGGTCTTGATACATTGTTTTACAAGTTTTAAATCCAGATGAACAGACATCTTGTGTTGAAACTGGTACTAAAAACACATAAAACGAAAATGAATCTTGGTGACATTGAACGATATCCATTTACATTCTAAGACAAACTGCTATATATTATAAATTAAATGACTATAAATTAAGTGATTTTATAGCAACGAGTTTAGGAAAAAAAATTGTAAAAGGTTGTTACTGAATTGCAGGGTTATTTTCTAAGGTCGAGATGGGCTTTTAAAGTTATGTAACGCATGGATGGTTCTATTGATATTATTTTTACTAGAGCTTAGAAATTTTCTATGTTGTTCTTATTAAAAATCCCAACATACCAATGTTAATTCAATAGGTCTCAGAAATTCATTTTCATCCTTTCTATCGGTGTTGGACGGCTACTTTACAGCTAATTGATATTCGTCCGATTTCGGTGGATCGGAAATAGCCGAATAGTTGTTTAACATGCATAGTTAGTTGCTGCTTGAAATCATACTTGCATTTCTTGTACACAGTATAACAAAGCAGTTATTGACAGGGACTTGGGCAATATATGATTTGTTGAACCTTATTACAGAAATGTCGTACTCAACATTCGTTATTTGTTTCAAGAGGCAGTTTTTTCATTATAATTATAACTCCCCCTCTAAAAAGCATAAAATCTGTCATGTTTTTAAGTATAACCATTCTACAATTAATTGTATGGTTTTATAAGCACTGATAATAAAATTTTCAGAAATACGTGTCTCTTTGCTGTACATGTAAGGCTGCATGCATGAAGGCGGGGAAAGGGGAAAAACACCGTACAAATAAAACAAATATTTATTTTCAATTCAATCACATTACACTAATCGTGCACACCTCGTTAAAATCAATGTGTAAAAGCATTATCTTGAAGAAGCTATACCAATACTGTAAAAGCAACTCAATTGTAATTAAAAGTGCAAATTCTTATCCATCACCTTGAATAAAGTAAGAAATTTTAAATTTTAAATATGAGGGTTTGAAACACCCATACCGTTCAGGAAATTTGTTCTTCGTTTGATATTTGATAAAAGGAATATAGGCAGGTGTGTAAGTGGTATATTTAAACAAAAAAAAAAAATAAAGACCTTGAAAAGTGTTAAAATATTATCTATTTTTAGTACATTATTTACCGGCGAGTTTTATCCTCCAGTTGTCATTCTTTGAATTGTTGTGTCGGTGAACTTTCGATCAGTTGACTAGTCGAAGATTTGTACCCGTCGATCAGTTGTCTTTTGATGAGTTGTGTGCCATCCGATATGATGTAAACTTTTATCTTTTGATATCATTTAGCCTATAATAATGTGAATGAAAAAAGTCCCAAACTGAAAGATGTTGATGTTTTCAGTTCTCCAGATACTACCTGATATGAAAAACACTAAAAATCTTCATAAAAAAAACAGATAATAGCAAAATCTATGCGCATGTTTGGGTACTGAGCTGTGTCATTTCAGTTTTGTATTTAAATACTGTCCAAATTTATCCAGTGAGTTTCAATCCTTGTCGATTTGGTGGATTTCAAATATTACGGTAAGATAAAAATAATCTTCTTTACATTTAATTGAAATTCTTTCATGTGTATCTATCTATCTATCATCTATCTATCATCTATCTATCTATCTATCTATCTATCTATCTATCTATCTATCTATCTATCTATCTATCTATCTATCATCTATCTATATATATATATATATATATACTCTATGGGACACTGGAACAAATTAATGAAAATTGGTGGACTAAAATTTATCAGATAGATCGGATATTTTTTTCAACAACTTGATTCGGATGAGTTCCTTCCTGGTCGTTGTTTTGTTTAGCTTTAAAAGATCCTAATGAAAAAAATGACATCAATTAAGGGTCTTGATACATTGTTTTACAAGTTTTAAATCTAGATGAACAGACATCTAGTGTTGAAACTGGTACTAAAAACACATAAAACGAAAATGAATCTTGGTGACATTGAACGATATCCATTTACATTCTAAGACAAACTGCTATATATTATAAATTAAATGACTATAAATTAAGTGATTTTATAGCAACGAGTTTAGGAAAAATATTTGGAAAAGGTTGTTACTGAATTCAGGGTTATTTTCTAAGGTCGAGATCGGCTTTTAAAAGTCTGTAAAGCATGGATGGTTCTATTGATATTTTTTTTACTAGAGCTTTAGAAATTTTCTATGTTGTTCTTATTAAAAATCCCAACATACCAATGTAAATTCAATAGGTCTCAGTAATTCATTTTCATCCTTTCTATCGGTGTTGGACGGCTGCTTTACAGCTAATTGATATTCGTCCGATTTCGGTGGATCGGAAATAGCCGAATAGTTGTTTAACATGCATAGCTAGTTGCTGCTTGAAATCATACTTGCATTTGTTGTAAACAGTATAACAAGGAGTTGTTGACAGGGACTTGGGCAACATATGATTTGTTGAACCTTATGACAGAAATGTCGTACTTAACATTCGTTATTTGTTTCAAGAGGCAGTTTTTTCATTATAATTATTACTCCCCCTCTAAAAAGCATAAAATCTGTCATGTTTTTAAGTATAACCATTCTACAATTAATTGTATGGTTTTATAAGCACTGACAATAAAATTTTCAGAAATACGTGTCTCTTTGCTGTACATGTAAGGCTGCATGCATGAAGGCGGGGAAAGGGGAAAAACACCGTACAAATAAAACAAATATTTATTTTCAATTCAGTCACATTACACTTATCGTGCACACCTCGTTAAAATCAATGTGTAAAAGCATTATCTTGAAGAAGCTATACCAATACTGTAAAAGCAACTCAATTGTAATTAAAAGTGCAAATTCTTATCGCTCACCTTGAATAAAGTAAGAAATTTTAAATTTTAAACATTAGGGTTTGAAATATCCATACCGTCCAAGAAATTTGGTCTTCGTTTGATATTTGATAAAAGGAATATAGGCAGGTGTGAAAGTGGTATATTTAAACAAAACAATAAAGACCTTGAAAAATGTTCAAATAAAATTTATTTTTAGTACATTATTTACCGGCGAGTTGTCATCCTCCAGTTGTCGTACTTTGAATTGTTGTGTCGGTGAATTTTACTTTCGATCAGTTGACTAGTTGAAGATTTGTACCCGTCGATCAGTTGTCTTTTGATGTGTTGTGTGCTATCCGATATGTATTATTTCATCATTTGATTTCATTTAGCCTATGATGATGTGAATGATCGAAACGTGTCTCAAACTAAAAGATGATGGTGTTATCAGTTCTCCAGATATTAACTAATATGACAAGAGGCCCATTGGCCACATCGCTCACCAGAGCAACAATAGACATGATAACATCACCTTTATGGAGTCATATACCAAATATCTGAACAATGTCGTATAATAGATCTGGTATAAAAAAAAATTCCCCCGCTTATTCTTATGTTTATCATTGAGCCCCTTTGTAACAGAATGGTTTTTATAGATGAGTTGTGTGCCATTCGATATTATGTATTATTTTATCATTGCATTTCATTTAGCCTATAATGATGTGAATGAAACATGTCTCAAACTGAAAGGTGATGGTGTTATAAATTCTCCAGATATTACCTAAGATGACAAGAGGCCCATGGGCCACATCGCTCACTAGAGCAACAATAGACATAACAAAATCAGCTTTATGGAGTCATATACAAAATATCTAAACAATGTTGTATAATAGAAACTGTATAAAACAAATCCCATGCTTATTCTTATGTTTATCATTAAGTCCCTTTAAAACAGAATGATTTTAAAGTTATATCACAAATTGAGCATTGCAGTTCTGTAGAAGATCTTAAACAACTGTTTACTTAGGAATTTTAAACCTTCATCAAAATTTAAACCCGTTGTGAGGCCCAAGAATTGTCGAGGGCCAGAGTCTATACAATTTTAAAGAATCAACAATATGTCAAAATGCTTGCTTGCATATTACTTGCATATAAGAAAAACCATATATAATAATATTTGAGTTTTTGTGAATAATATAAATGTTTTCCTTTGTAAAATTAGAACACCCCTCACATGTGCCGCAACCCCACTTCTGAAGATTATGATTTATCTGAACTGACTAAAGTTATAACTTTTCTAGGCCAATTGTGTTTTAGAAGATGATTTTTAAAGATTTTTCTACCTATATATTCCTATCTAAGAATTTAACCCCCCCCCCCCCATTGTGGGCCCACCCTACCCCCGAGGATTATGATTTGAACAGACTTGAATCTTCACTACCTGTAGATGCTTCCATACAAATAACAGCTTTTCGATCGGTTATGAGAAGACTTTTCTTTATACATTCCGATGTGAAAATTCGACCTCCACTGTGGCCCTACCCCTGGGGATCATGATTTTATTATATATGTACACCAGAATCTACCAAAACCAAGGATGCTTTTACACCAGTTTCAGCTTATCTTGCTCATCGGTTTCAGAGAAGAATATTTTTAAAGATTTTTCTCTATAAATTCCTATGTAAAAATTTTGACCCCCCCCCCCCCTTTCAAATGTGGCCCCATCTTTCCCTTGAAAATCATGATTTGAACTTAATATACCCTATATGAGAACGCTTCCGCACAGGGTTACAGCATTTCTGGCCGATCGGTGTCTGAGGAGAAGATTTTTAAAGATTGTTCTCTATATATTCCTAGGTAAAAATTCGACCCCCACTGTTGCCCCACCCTACGCCTGAGGATAATGATTTAAACAAACTTGAATTCACACTACCTGAGTATGCTTCCACACAATTACAGCTTTTCTAGCTGATCAGCTTCAGAGAAGAAGATTTTTAAAGATTTATTCAATATATTCCTATATACAAATTCGACCCCACATTGTGGCCCCACCCTAAGCCTGGGATCTTGATTTGAACTTAAATCTACCCTATCTGAGAATGCTTCCACATGGGTAACAGCATTTCTGATTCATCAGATTCTGAGAAGAAGACTTTTAAAGGATGTTCAATATATTTCTGTGTACAAATTCAACTCCTATTGTGGCCCCACCCTACCCCTGAGGATAATGATTTGAACAAACTTCCACACAAGTTACAGCTTTTCTGTTTCAGAGAAGAAATTTTTTAAAAATTAACTCTATATATTCCTATGTAAAATTTCGACACCCATTGTGGCCCCACCCTACACCTGGGAGTCATGATTTTCACAACTTTGAATATACCCTACCTGACAATGCTTCCACATAACGTTCAGCCTTCCAGGCCAAATAGTTCTTCATAAATTTTCAATAATTCCTAATTATCTTTCCTTGAAAAGAGACGTGGTCCTTAATTTTCACAACTTTGAATTCCCTTTGTCTAAGGGTGCTTTGTGTCAAGTTTAGTTTAAATTGGTCATTGGTTCTGGAGAAAATGCTGAAAATATGAACAGTTTACGGACAGACGGATGGACAGACAGACAGACAGACAGACAGACAGACAGACAGACGACAGAAAAAATGTGATCAGAAAAGCTCACTTGAGCTTTAAGCTCAGGTTGGCTAAAAAACACAAAAAAATGCTTTATGATCTTTGTAAAAAATATGTAGTAAATTGCCATTATAAGATAAGACAGTTAATGTTTAATCTCTCAACTCGGTTTGTTAAACGGATGATTGATATCACTGAATGCCTTAATTGATTTTTTTTATGATTCCACATAACGTTCAGCCTTCCAGGCCAAATAGTTCTTCATAAATTTTCAATAATTCCTAATTATCTTTCCTTGAAAAGAGACATGGTCCTTAATTTTCACAACTTTGAATTCCCTTTGTCTAAGGGTGCTTTGTGTCAAGTTTAGTTTAAATTGGTCATTGGTTCTGGAGAAAATGCTGAAAATATGAACAGTTTACGGACAGACGGATGGACAGACAGACAGACAGACAGACAGACGACAGAAAAAATGTGATTAGAAAAGCTCACTTGAGCTTTAAGCTCAGGTTGGCTAAAAAACACAAAAAAATGCTTTATGATCTTTGTAAAAAATATGTAGTAAATTGCCATTATAAGATAAGACAGTTAATGTTTAATCTCTCAACTCGGTTTGTTAAACGGATGATTGATATCACTGAATGCCTTAATTGATTTTTTTTATGAATCTACAGTAGCACTTATTGTCGAATCAGTTTTGAATAAGCATAGACTTGTTGTCTTTGATATTTTACTTCCCATTACTACAAAGGTATACATGTGGTTCACAAGTCATATCGTGTAGAACAATGAACGGTTGCCCTTTAATTTTCGGAAAGCACTATCTATTTTATGTAGTAATAGTGTATTGTACATGTAACTTAATAACTCATCAAATATTATCAATAGATAGAGTCAGCTATGGTTAGTGTTACTAGTAAGAAAGGGGAGAAAAATTGTAATAGTGAACAAGTCTGCATATATGAACTAAAAATAAGTTACTTTTCACCTTCCAAGGAATAAAATGAATAAATGGAAAGTGATTTATAAAATACTCTCATAGAATGGAATATTTAACAAAGCCATAACCTTTTTAAGAATCTGGAATAGATTTATGAAATCATTTTAAAAACTGCAAACTCACTCATGCGGACATTTATTATATCTTGCAGTGCTTTGCTATTTGTTCCAAATATCCTACAATACCATAGTCTATTGCAAGTTATAGTTTTTGATTTATTTTGATTAATAGATATCATATTTTTCAGCAAGTTTTTTCAAAGATTTATATGAATATACATTATATTTGAAGCCAGGATAACTCACATTGGATTTTCTTTAAACCCGAGGCTAATAAATTTTCTTTGTCAAGACTATAGCCCTCTTTTCTGAAGCTACATGTATATTATTGCAGTATATATTGACTCCATTTTTATAAGCTGGATTGTGACTTATTTGAATTATGATATATTCTTTTTATATTAAATTCAATACAATTTTTTATTACTTTCAGGCTACGTATATGACATTGTTATGGTTAATATGGACCTTCTTTTAAAACCGTGGAATTTCCATATCATCAGATGGGTTTTATTTTTTCTCCTCATGGTAAGATATCGGTATAGTATATAGACTGGACATCAATCATTGAAATGATTCTACTGATACGAGGTAATAAACAACGTTTAATATTTATATATTAATATCTCAAACGTATGGTCATCCTTGCTAGCTAAGTGTTCTCATCTCCCCCTAGGCAGATTTAGCTTAGTTCACTACTGCCATATAGAGATTCGTCAGAGTTAAAGTTCTTGATAAAGAAAAACCGAGAGCCCTTTAAGAACAGCGAGAACGTAGCCTCAAATATAAAGTTTGCTAAAACACCTGCCACATATATACCACTTTATGTTTCCCAAGTTCACCGTAGATGCATAAAGAAATAGATAATATATTTTATCAATTAAAAACGCCAAATGTTTTTCTCTTAAGCTGCTATTTATTTTTTCTGCATACACTGTATGTACATGCGACAAGGTTATGAGCACTTGCCGCTGTAATTACTAGCAGTGAACATTCACTAAAAGTCAATCCTATTTTAGGCTGAAGTCTTTCGAATCTTTGCTAAATCCGCAAAGGGGGGCATGTGCAGATCTAGAGGAGGGGGAGGTCTGGACCTACCCCCCGCCATGATGATTTTAAACTTTTAAATTTACCAAAAAGAGGCCTCGGGTCCTCTCCTGCTGGCAAACATAATTAACTCTCTGACTCCCCCCCCCCCCCCCCCCCCCACCCTGATATTTATTTTCTAGACCCGCGCATATGGGAGATAATGGTTGATACCACAACTGTGATACACCAATGGGTGATTCTTCATCACACTGTGGTGATATCAATTTTAGCTCACCTAAACCGAAGGTTCAAGTGAGCTTTTCTGATCACCTGTTGTCTGTCTGCCTGCCTGCCTGCCTGCCTGCCTGCCTGCCTGCCCGTCCGTCCGTCCGTCCGTCCGCCCGTCCGTCTGTTCGTCTGTCCGTCCGAAGATTCTAAAATGTTAAAATTGTGACCCCCGGACCAATACTTGGGCCACAGAAGGGGTTCAAAGTTTAACATAGAAATATGTAGGGAAATATTTAACAAATCTTCTTCTAAGAACTACAATGCTACATTTTCAGAGATTACTATGCAAGCACCCTCAGATTAAAAAAGGTTAAAAAGTGACAAAAGAACTTCATTTATTTTTAAAATCAAAGTCAACAATTTTTTTTTTGACATTTGACAAAACAATTTGAAAAAAGTTTTAATGGTATAATAGAATGATCAATGAAATAGATATTCAATATTTTCATAATTGGATAAGTACTCTGTTTACAAACAAAAATTATGATACTCATTTAGTTGAAAAAAATCGTTCTGCGCGCAAATTTCATTCGTCTTCTCTTCACTACGATAATGTATATGATTCTATCTTGGCACGCTAGCAAGTTAAAGTGCTGAGGGAATCTTCTGTCTTTTCTCTACAATCTACTTCAATATCTAGTTCTTTCTCGTCCTGTATTTTAGTCTTCTTTTTGGTAGAAAGAACGTATTTGTTAGTTTAATTTTTGTTTTTAGAGGGGGATTCCTAGAAGCTTTGATTTGATTTTGATAAATGGTAAAAACTGTCAATTCTCTTTACCTTATGGGAATTTTTTTCATTTTTTATATATCTTGTTTATGTGTGATTCGCACTGTGCGTTCACTGTGCGTTAATTTTCATCCTCCAACCACCCCTTGCATTGACCGAATAAAGGTAACCTAATTAACCAAAGCTATATTCGTTCAATGTCCCAATATAGCCTCGTGTGTGTGTGCGTGCGTGCGTGCGTGCGTGCGTGCGTGCGTGCGTGCGTGCGTGCGTGTGTGTTTTGATGGTGAGTGCAAGCGACTTGCTGTCAAAGTGTAACTAAGGTACAATAGAGATCTCCTTAATCATTCTTGCATGTCAAAACGTAAAGTTATTTTACAGGTTCTTTGAGTTCTTTAACTTAAAAATGTATTAACATAAACATAATTTCATGTACTTTATGTATTTTATTCAAAATAAATTGAAAAATGTTTTATCTAAGTATCCGTTAGCAATTTCCCTTTTTCTTATGACGCTTACAGATAATTGAGCTACATATCATACAATGCAAATCAAACGTGTCTTGTTCCATGTTTAGTCATTGTCCCGTGCCTAATCAGCAATTAAAGTTTGATGATTATAAAAACAAACGCCTTGAGATAATTAATTGATATGATTATAAAAACATCTAATCTACATAATTATGATAACTTTTGAATTGATATTTAACATCAAAAGAAATATCAAATTGGTCTCCTTAATTACATGTATGCTTAAGTACTTTTATTCAAAATAATTATTTCATCTACAAAATTAGGTGCGTTAAGAACAAATAAAATGTTTTGAATTTAAATTATGACTAATTGTAGGGTTAACCACTATTAATTAGTTGCGTCAAGCAAAAACGGACCTTCATGACATAGAGATAATTACGTCACAATGACGCCGCAAAGAAGGGACGTCAATTTTGCTCTTTTTTTTACCTGCGATTTTTTTTGCCGTGAGTTGAACAAACAAAACTAACGTGCGATAGATTTAATATGTATGAATATAATCAAATGCGCCAATCAGCCTAAAATATTTATATACTTTCATAATTTTTTTTTTGACTATTTTGTAATCTATTTCCATCTTTTTAACAATGTATTAGAATATTTAGCAAATAAAATCCTTATATATATATATATATATATATATATATATATATATATATATATATATATAAAATTTTATATATATATATATATATATATATATATATATATATATATATATATATATATATATATATATATCAAGTAGCAATATAAAAACAACGATGGCAATTGTCGCCCGGTGAAACAAAGTTAACATTTTTTTCCTAAAGTAATTAAATTCTAAAAAGGGGGAGGGGGATATCGATAATTTTGCTCGGAGGTCAGAGAGGGGTGTCCAATGCAAATGTTCGACAACTGAAATTATGTGAATTCAATAACTTTAAATTTTTTCAGAGATTTTGTTTTGGGGGGGGGGGGGGCATTATCTAGAAGATCCCGCATCAACATAATATTTAGCAATTATTGGGTTAAAGATGCTCGTTATATGCTCTCTTTATATTCAAAGACAAATAATCCTAATGCAAAAGAAAAAAATTAGAAAAGTAGGTTTAGTCTATTGTTGTAAACATTTTTTCAGAGACATATTTTTTTATACATCGAGCGAGAATGACGCGCTCTCTTAAGTGCTAAAAATCTGTGACATTTTTAGATATCAGATAATTTCAACATGCTTTGTTGAATAAAGCAAATGCTTTTGTGTTAATTTGTGTTGCTTGCAAATTTAATATAGATGTTTACTTAAGATGAATATGATATCAGTGTCGTTGCCGAGATATAAAACACAATTTCAAAAAATAGTTTGTAGAGACGAATGGACTAGATTATGATGAAATATCAGGCATATTTGGAACAAGAAAAATGTGATTTTGTTTCTTCATTTAAACAATTGAAGAGGGGCGGGCCCATGTCCAAAGTGCCTGTGCATCAAAACAGATATATCTATGACAGCACATCTGTGGAACACATGCCAAATAAGTAGTATAGATCACATTGAAGTTTAATACAGAATGTAAAAATGTATAACGGTAAACAATTGACCAAAATTTGCAAATGATCAGTTCATCTACTTTCTGTTCGTTACTTGAAAATTGAGGCAGAGTGCTTAACTTCCTGCAAAAAAAGTCATTTATTGTGTACATAAGTAAAAGGTACGAGCGTAAACTGTGCATAGTTGTAATGAATTTAACTATAAAACATAAGTAAAAATATACACTACATACAGATATGCTTATGTTTAAATTTCTGTGTCATCTTCAGGAATCTTTGGAGTCTTAAAAGCTTGATCTCATTTTCGTTGCTGATTGCGGGTTTCCGACGATAGCTTTTTTGTGTGTAAAACATCTGTCCTCTCAAAAATGCTTACAAGGACTTTCTTTTAGAATTAATTGGAAAGCATGGTCTTAAGGATTTACTGACTGAAAATATAAACTACTTCTTTATGAAGAGATAAACAACTCTGATAAATATCTTTATTTTCTAAAATGCAATTTTAAATATTCCTAGCTGAAATATAAGGCGGGATACAATTTTTCCCAACATTGTACATACAAGCGCAGTACATGTGCAGCGTTTACAGAACGATTCAGGTCCAAATTCCGTCGTTCGCGGGTAGGTTAAGGCAACTCTGAGTTTAATGATGGTCGCAATTATGGCCATTTTAAAAATTGTTTATTTTTATTAAAACAGTGCTAAATATTAATATCAAGTGATTGTGTTCAGCAAGATATTATATTTCTACTTCGGAATCAAGTCGATCGTTGAAGCTGTCGTGCCATGGTATCACGTGACAGTTAAAAATAGATCACTTTTTTACCTTAACAAAAAATCAAAAAGTGTAACACTACCCCGAAGTTCATTTGTATGCATTATACAATAATTCGATCTGCAATTAGTTCATGTTTATTAGTATTACTGCTAGAATCCTATTGTTAATCGCATAAAATAAATATTGTCATTATTTATCAGAAACGTCCTCAACTTTTTCAATTTCATTGAAAATACTACGTATTTTTCAATTACAACATTCTAGCAGCACTTTTCAAGTATTTTAGGTCTTATGCTTTTGATATTTGCCAAATTTATCTTTCATAATATTCGGGGTAGTGTTACACTTTTGCCTTTTTTGTACACACTGACAGAGGAAAGGCCGGTCAAGCCATATAAATGTTTATCTGCTTACCTTATAACACTAGCTGATAAAACAAAATATCCATACCTGTATTATCCTGATTAAATCCTAACTGACAATCATCTAAATCTTGGGTATCTGCATTAAATATGACTTATTTCGGCATTGTTTACACTGCATTCCGATTATTTGTCTCCCGACATTGATCTTCTCTATTAAACATGCTTGTGACGTCATCAATGTTAATAATACGTTATACAGAGAAATCGAAGATATATTCAGTTAGAAGAGTTTCTAGTGACATTTTACGCCTGTAGTTTTTATAATTTGGACCAGAGATAAAGTTAAAATTGACAAGTTTCTTGAGTAAAATATGACATCATGCTGATTATTATGACGTCATATCGATCAGAGGAATTTTTACTCAATCGATCGCTGAGAGTTGCCTTATCATACCCGCGTTGTTTTTAATTGATATTTATACCCCCCCCCCCCCTTAACACAAAAAGAAACATTAACGTAGAAATTTCTCACGATTTTATTTTTTTTTTTTTTACATATTTTATTAGTTGCAGGTCTGAAGATCTACGGCATGAATTATACATGTGACAAGAATATTGTGGAATTATCAAAATAATTGCGAAATTATTCTAAAGAAATTATATTGAAACAAAAATTATGTTAGGAAAAGTTATTATATGATAATGAAAGAAAAAGTGATCAAGCTCACATTCTCCATTTAATTGACATGGTACACATACATGTAACAAATGGTACGAACTGTATACACAAAAAATTCGATAAAGAGCATAAAATTCCCAGAAAAATTGAGGAATCGAATTTTCCTGGTAATATGCACATATACAGGTTGTGTCCTACATGCAAATACCTACAAAGTTTAACAAAATTCCGTGAATTGGTTGAAGAGGAGTTGAACTTACCAAAAAAAATTGACAGACGGACTGACTGACCCGACTGACAGACGGACAGACTAACGGGTCAATAATATTATCCCCGTTTCATATACTTCATTTCATTGGGTATAATATAGAAAAGTAAAATTACATCATTGCAGAACATCAATACACCTTTTTTTTACTTTTCCTTAACACACAAGAATAGTATTAAGAAACACGGATCAAAAGTGCAGGAACGGCCATTAATGTATAATGAAAATTCACATTCAAAATTGGTTTTACAATATATTTGACGAGTAATACCATAATGTTGATTTTTTTTTTACAAATCTACGGAAAAGGAATTTGTACTGGTATATACCACTTTACACCATTGCCACATTGAAAATAAACAAAGTCAACAAAAGAATAAATATAACTCAAGGCTGTGAACATATACTCTGTCAAAGATAAACGTGCTACTTGATATATTTGCGTTCATACTATTGCAGATGAAATTAAACTATTTGATGTCATAGTAACACACAAACTATGTTACTGGAGATAAGTTTAATTGTTGGCGTTGATGGTCATAACTGCCATAAGTATAGACAAATATATGTAAATATGAAGGTTATTTGGCATAGTTTTATGTTTGCCTTTATATCCCAAGTCGACTATTATTGCTCTCGAGATAGTTATTAAATGATTTATTTGTATTTATATAAACAATTGAACAGAAATATATAATACATATAATGGGTAGTCACTATGTTCCGCGCTCCTTATTGAGTTTAGTTACATGTGATTCAAAATACCCTAACCTCAATGGATGGATGCGCCCTGAACATCTTCATTTCGGGGGACTGTGGAAAATATACCCATTTACAGTTCTTAAAAGTTTATATTTACATTTTCCTGTGTCTCTGTCTGTAATAACACTACGAATCGATTTTGTACTAAACAGTCCAATGAATTCAAATGCCATATTGTTGGTGGTGCACAAGCGGGGTTTGCATACTTAATATTCTAATTTCAATCGTACAACTGCTAAAAGTTATATAAATATAAGTAATAAAAAATCATTCTTTGATTGTTATGAGGTAATAATTTCAGTCGGGCGTGATCAAATCTACCATAAAGCCCTTATATTGGATATTGCCAAATTATCAAAATACAGTTTGTCATATTTCATTGTTTATAAATCGATAGCAATATGGTGAGGTTAATCATTTATCTACATATCAAATGCATCAGATTGTAAGTACACTTTTATTCACATTGTGTTCAAACATTGCTTCTGATGGTAGTTCGATCATTTTATGCTCAAAAGTATCGTTACTTTGATCAGCGATACTAAAGTCTTCCATGGATCAAGATTCAAGTGCTGAATCGACTGTACATTTTTTTGCCTAGATCAGGGCCCGTTTTTTTTTCTTCAAAAGGTGGCTAACTCTAACACCATCTTAACACTGTGCTTAACTCAGTGTTAAAGTTAACCACCTTTTGAAAAACCGGGCCCAGAGCGGCGTGACAAGGGATCGGGATTAACATTGTAAAATATTGGATTCACCCATAGCCGTAATCACGAGTTGTTATAGAATCATAAATAAAATATTATATTTACTGTACAATATGAATATGAATAATATTTAGAAGTAAAAAAATAATTTATTTTATTATAATAGTATTTTCTTTCCAATGACGTTACTGTAACGTTTCAAAGACTTATTGACGCTATAAATTCATGAAGTTATTCAATTTTTATGACGTTATATGAAATTTATAGCACGCATTAAATTTAGTTTTACTTGTGGTTTTGAGAAGAATTTGTTGAAAAAATGGTATCAAAATTATCAGAAGGACATACTGTATTAAAAATAATAAAAAACTCATTTTTCAAAATTATGTCACAAAAGTCCCTTTTCGCTTGACGCAACCCAATATATGTATATTACTTTCCTTACTACAGAGTAAAGCTATAACGCAATGTCCAGAATCTAACAAGACTGCAAAATTTGTTGATTCCTGTCCCGAGTCAGCCGAAAAATGGACAGAAGCAGCTTCTCGATTCAACTGTCAAAATATCCAGCACAAATGCATGTCATTCGTGTACCATTGTGTAATGAATCCTAACAGGACCAAGATGATTGAAGTCTGTGCACCGGTAACAAATATCCTAGGTAGTTATGGTGTTATAAATTTTCTTGTTTTCAATTATGTATAATTCATTAAAAAAATCGTGATGAAAGAAAATTTGACATACACTCAGTCGTAAGTGTATCTATATAGGTATATAAAATATATGTTACATTATTTGCAGGATCTGTTTGTGTTGAATACAACTTTTTAGGAGGGATTATACAACGCAATGGACTTGCTGAATGCAAGTCATGCCCAGAAATGTATCTTTCGAACGATGTATATAACTGTAAGTCATGAGTTTAACCTTTTGCCTTTACATTTTTGACTAATGAACTTTATCTTTAAAATTGTTAAAATTACCGAAAATTTCATACCGGTATTTTCATGATGACTGCTGAATTCAAAAGATGTCAGTATCAATTGCTGACCTATGCTTACTTGTTTATCCTCTTCGTGCCCAGAGTTATAGATTAAAGTTACATACATGTCACAATACTTTACCCCTATGTCCCTTTATAAAATTCGGCAGCGGCACAATATGTATGTGTATTTTAAAATATAAATAATGCATAGTCTTAACATTTCACTTAGAATTGATATTGAAAGTACAGGTTTGTACAAAAATATCGTAAAGTATTTTATAATATCATGCATTTATATCATAATAGATGATATGACTCAACTTTGATTCATATGATATATTGCACAATATGATACAGTATTGTACAACATCATAATCCAATTGTTTTATATCTCATTTTACTATAACATTCACTATGATGCATATAGTACATCAACAATCATATCCATAAATCAAGTTCGATTGAGATTTATTTTTGGCATCCTGATAAACAACATCAGGCTCTGTCTAAATATTGCTTTATAGTGCAAATCCCTAACTACATGAACCATTGATAAGAAAAAATATCTTTTACAAACATTTTTTAAATACCTACTGTTTTGAACTACTAAAAAACATAAAAAATTCCCTTGCATCCGAATAATCGAGATCAAGCCCTTTATCTTAAGATTCAAAAATAGTACATATTATTCGTTCCTTTATATATACTCGAGGTACATGTACAATGTATGACCGATACTTATATTGCGTCCCACCCTCAGGAGAGAGTGGGCAAACTTGTGGGCTTTCCACTCCTGTAGGTTAACCTTATTTCTAAGTCTAAGTTATTGGTCAAAACTAAGTCAGGATTAAAAGCTTAACAAACATAATTTATTCAAGTAAATAACAAAATGATGCAATACATGTTCATAATTTCTTATAACTCTTAAAGTCTTGCCATATCCCACAATAAATCTATAAATAATGACCAGCTACTTGTACTTATTCCCTAACTATCCCTTATATATATGGTTATGTATAGTAATTCCCATAGCTATCCCACGGATAGGTCTCCTTTTTTACCACTTGGATTTCCCACTTTTCTTATGAAGCCTCCCACTATGCGTATGGGCATCTGAGTTTCTATAAACGTAATAACTTAATCATAATTCTATGATAATTACCCAATGAGCCTGGGTCACATCAGCCATCCCTAAAGTGGGTGCTCGGGCTTCTATAGTATTGATGAGCTGAACCTGAAATCGATAGTTGAGGTCTGGTAATAAGGAGACGATGCTCTGTATATATATCTTTTCGTACTCCTTGGTAACACCAATAGCCAATTGCTAAACTGGAACAAACCAACGCCACGTCTGGAATAAACAAATCAGGGAAAGTGCACGAGGTGAAGTTTCTGATTGGAATATGGGTTAATATCCACGTAAAATAGGATCATATCGATGTGAGCTAATCATTTACATATATTTATAATACCGGATTTTTTTTCTGGATTTATTGCCTCGATGTGAGCTAATCATTTACATACATTTATAATACCGGATTTTTTTCTGGATTTATTGCCACAGATATAAACTTTCGAGAATTAACGCGTAAAGTTTGCGAATAAACGCGAAACTTTCGCGTATAGACGCGTAACCTTCGCGAATAAACGCGAAACTTTCGCGAATTAACGCGTAACTTTCGCAAATAAACGCGAAAACTTCGCGAATAAACGCGAAACTTTCGCAAATAAAAGCAAAACTTTCGCGAATAAACGCGAAACATAAATATAAGTATTGTTATTTTAACCAAGAGTAATCAAAATCTTAATGAATTAGATGTAGCACATTCTTTTTGTAGTTTACTTATTATATAATTCAAGGATGGGAAATCTTCAAACTGTTGTTGCTTATTTTCAAAAGATGTATTCCACTTATATTTGATACATTTAGAGGCAAAACTACGTTCTCTGAATATGAACAATACCAAGAAAAAATATGAGGATTGAAACTTTTTTCAGATTCTTAATTAGTCATATTTCTCTGAAATAAAAACGTCACAATATACCTTATTCATGTCGCGTCGATATCATGTATGTATAACGTTTTGAACATTTATATACTTTCAATTCCAATTTACTATTGATAATCTATAAAACTTGTGATTATACAAATGATCATTTCTATAATACAGTGTTCATTAAAAACGCGATGCATAATTATGTTACATTGATTTTAGATCACCTTTGTAGTTTGATATTTTTGTGAATCAATATAAAAATTCTTTCTTTCTTATATATGCATTAAAACTACATATTTCATATACATTGTATTGGACATTTTAATATGTTGGATGCACGTGTAAATATTTAAGGAATAAGGAATCATTCTTTGATATCAAATCCAATAAAGCCCGAAGGGCTTTATGATAGATTTGATCACGCCCCGACCGAAATTATCACCTCTTAATATTCAAAGAATGATTCCTTATTACTTTTATTTATATAATTTTCAGCAGTTGTACGGTTAAATATTATAATATTAATTGTGCAAACCCGCTTTCGCCCCCAACAATACGCCATTTGAATTTATTGGGCTGTATAGTACAAAATCGATTCGTAATGTTATCACAGACAGAGACACTGGAAAATGTTAATATTTCGATATAATCACTATGGAATATTTATATGCTGACAAAATGTTAATAGTTTAATTGTCAATTTATTATAAACTGTTGTAGGAGGTATACTAAACATTAAGAGAATTGAAACAGCAACCATAAAACATTTTTTTATCCATAGCCGAATATGAAATAAAAATTGAACTGATATTGATTGGAAATAAGCTTAATGCAATCCGTACTGTATACAATATGCAAAAGTTTCACGATTTAAAGCAAACTTTACGCGATTATTCGCGAAAGTTTAGCTTTCATTCGCAAAAGTAACGCGTTTATACGCGAAAGTTTCGCGTTTATTCGCGAAGGTTTCACGTTTATACGCGACAGTTTCGCGTTTATTCGCGAAAAAATATTTTTTCACCTACGAAAATGAGCTCAATGGGCTTTTGTACTAAAGAACGATTTGATAAATGTTCAGGGTATGTTTTTCGTGATTTTTTTAAAGGGGTAATCCGCGACCAACCTTAAATACATTAATACATATTTTGCATTTTCGTTTTCATTTGACATAGTTTTAAGTACCCTTTTCTTCAAGATGTATCAAAAGGCATCATTGTTCACAATTTAGTGTGTAATATGATATTTTGTACATGTGTGCACGTCGTTAAGTTGCCCATTTTGTGCAAATGTATGGAATATCATAGATCTAGTCATAATGTTTTGATTAAGTAAACTTTATGTAAAAGATCTGGTTTAGGTGTTCCATCCATGTGTCTTTTGATCTACACATACATGTATGATGGTTTTAATACATGTAAATGGGAAGTAATGTTGTGATCAGTAGATTCAATTAGATAGTTTATGACCATTTATTATAGTTGTACACTTGACAAGAAATTCGTAAGTGAAACCTGTTTCTATAGTGAATATCGTATGGATATTTTATTGTACAATTTAGCACATAATTGTGTTCATTGATGAAGGTATATGTACCTTGTATATAGTGTATTGCTTATTATGCAATAAATGATTACAAACATTCGTAGGAGATCTAGATAATTCGGAACCCAACTCTAAGACATATATTGATACAATCTATTCGTGATATATGCATATAAACAATAATATGGGATGAAACAATCAGCAACAATGCTTAATAGAAGCTGTAATTATCAGTGACCAGTCGGTTTTAATAAACGATCGAATTTCGTAGCACTTACTTCTATATGAATTCACTTTTAAGACACTAATCCAACCCGAATTGCTCCAAAATGTCTAACCTGCCTAAAATTTTGATAATCAAGATCACATTTCCTATTTGAGAAGAACTCTGTATTCTATATACAAAGTAAAATCAACCAGTCTGGACATTTATTTTTGAAGATAGGATCAGTATTTACCAAAATATGTTAGAGTAGATACGACCATCACCTTCACTACAAACTTTAACCAACTCCAAGCACTGTAACCTCCTCTAGCATCCAAAACTTAGGCTCAGATTTAGCATTCAAACATGCTAATTGCAAGAAGATTATATATAAGATACACCATCCATCCAAGTTTGGCAAAGATATGACCATTAATTGCTTTGATACGGCCATCGAAGGGTACCTACTCTAAAAACCTTAACCCGTTTAAAAAACCATATCTTCTCCAGCATCCAATACCCAATCTGTATAATGAATTTTATTATTTAACTATATATATATATATATATATATATATATATATATATATATATATATATATATATATATATATATATATATATTTATATATGAAATGGATATAATGGATTTTTTCGGATGTATCTAATTGTTTTAAAAGTATATGAAATTTACTAAAAATTTCTTAGTATCAGATACTTTATGAAAGTTGTGAAGTATCTTTCTAAAGTATTTGTTAAATTTTCTTTTAGATACTGAATGCTTTACAATCAAAATTCCTAAAACTAATCAAGCAGCAGAATTTATTGAATTGCCTCATTTAAATACTAAGGATAAGTTGACATCCTCAACACCATCACAAAGTAATGACAGCACCAAGAAAACGAAATCTAATGAATTGATAAATATGAATACCACGACCGACTTGACATCATTTTCACAGAAAATTAAAACCAACACAAATAAAATTAAGCAAACTGATTTACAAAGCGTATCGTCCACCTCTCATTCATCATCACTACAGGGCAATTGGGCCATGCCAATTTCACGGTAAGTAGAAATTTATATCTGACTGAAAAATTGCTTCTTATAAGAACAACACGTTTTTGCAATCGTATTTACAACCATTACGGCTTTCGTACGTATTTCTTTTGAAAAATGGTATCATACCGTTCATCCATCATACAAAGACATATTTAAAAAAAATGAAAGAGAAAGAATTTTAGGTCAAAATCATTGTAAAGTTATAAATGTTCTAAAGGCTGACAATAATATTGTCTGCATTATTTCAAAGCTTTAAGGATTCCTCTGGAATTGAAATTTGATGTGGTCTATTAGTAAACTTATCAATTGAGGAATGATCTGATAGTTAGTGGAGTCATATTTTTGGTGCATGGAAAATCTAAAAAATAACTTTGATTATTGTTTATCACAAATTGTGACTATTTTCCTTTAAAACCTTTAAATCCTTATCTAATATAGATTAATTAAAAGAAAGAAAATATATATTCAATCAGCCACTTGTTTTCCTTTAACTTTTGTCAATGTGTTTTTTCTTGCTAATTATCTGCAATCAATGTGTTTTCTACGATATTTTTTTTTTCAGTGTCGTGCTTGGTGTATTTGTATCACAATTGAATTTGTTGTCGCCATGGTAGAATCTCTCTGTTATCTTCTGTGGTGTAGAAATCATCGTCAGGTACAATTCTTAGTAATTAATTAAAGCACTTTACTAGTTAAAGGCCCTTTCACAATTGGCGCACGAGCAAAGGCGACAAAATATTCTTGCGACCGAAGAATTTAGATTTGGACCATAAACTATTGCAGAAATAATCGCATATGAAAAAGTATTCGTACGAAATTCGCATGATCTAAAGCGACCTTTGTGCGATGCAAACGCATTAAATCTTGCGATATATCTTGCATCATTATGCAACTGTCGTACAATGAAAGCGAGTGTTGTATGATAATGCGACAGGATAGCGCGAGTGATCAGGTGATCGGACGATTAAACATCCGCCAATGCGATTAGACGTGCGGCGCTCATGCAATCATGCGTTCCATGGTACAAACGCTCGTGCGAGTCAGAGGGGGTATATATACCGGTTTATATAAATTTATATATATGGGGTATATATAAACCCAGCAGACGGCTAGGATGTATTCGTGCAGCAACAGCCATGGTAAACTATTGTCTGAAACAGAGATGGTTTATACTGGAGATATATATATATATATATATATATATATATATATATATATATATATATATATATATATATATATATATACACATACTAGTGGCAATGTATTACACATTGAAGCTGATAAATCGTGCAATGATAGTAAAAAGTTGCAAGATTACATGAGACTCAATGAACAACAGTCTCATGGTCGCAAAACACACGCATTGATGGCTGCGATTCATCTTACGACCTTTAAAAATCATGCATCACTCTTGTGAGTACACAAAACGTTGTAAGACGTTCGTAGTAATATTCTTGCGTTGTATTGCGATAATTTGGATCTCATTATGCGCGTCTGAATAATGTGCATGTCCACTATTTTGAGGACACTTGATGCGACCAATAAAACGCATGCAACGAATGCGAGACATCATAAAACATTCCGATCTTAAAGTGTTGTAAAGTGCTCATGCTCGTGAAAGGGCCTTAAAATGTTCTTTTAAATGATACATGTACTATTTGCCTTTCCAATATTGAGGTTAATTTTGTATATTTACATTCATTATTTTCTCCTCTATTTGTGAAGGAAACTGATAGTAATTCACAGCGGTTTAGAAACTGACAGGGTTGAAAAGACCCAGTTCTAACCAGTTTACCGATTGGTCGAAACAGTCAGCAACCTAACTCAAATCACAGACTGCACGAAATTATCATGATGATGTCAGACTAAAATTCCCAAATGTGAAGACTTGGATATTCCTTTTATCTAACGTACTGATGTACATTAACAATAATTTAGTTACTTTTATAAAGGTAGCGACATTGCATAAAAAATTGCATAGCTGCTTACTCGGGTTATGTATTTTTCTGCAATGTCGCTACCTTCATAGCCCGCATGAATCACCAAAGAAAGCATTTTATTGCTTAAATAAGTTCACGACATGAAGAAGATTGGAAGAGGGGGGGGGGGGGGGGCATGACTTCATATCACTTCTTGTCACGTCAATTTTGTGTTGCATAATCTTTATTTTATTTATTTATTTATCTTTTTTTTTCAATTGTTGTTGTTGTTGATTGAATTCGAGAAAGCTAAGAGAGTTAATTGAGAAATAAACAGCAAGTTAAAAAGTTCACCAGCATATGCACTTTGTTGGTCACATGATCAAATCCTGTGAAGCCCGAAAAGCTTCTCAGAAGATTTGATCACATATATAGGATTTATTCACGTATATAGGTTCATATCTGGAAACATATTTGCAGATGTATATATTGTTTATAATTATAATCTCTACCACAATTTATGTGTAGATGCTAATAACCGTGTTTATTTGATTTCATGTTCATGCAAAATAATCTGATTATGTATTTGAAATATTAGTTTTCAAACAATTAGTTTTCATTTTTACAATGTTTAATTATGTCTGTTAGCAATGTAGAGTTAAAATTTATTCAACACTTATCAGCTGAGATTTGGTCAGGTTTTGCATGACACTAGCGAAAATCAGTTGTTATCTATTTACATGTTTATGATTTTGGTCAACATTTGATATAATACATTTTTTTTTTTCATTTTATTGTGCGAAATTAGATGTACATGGGATGACTTCGATCTAGGATATGTTGTTTATTTTTGCGTTCGAAAATGTCGAAGATTGAATTTAGAATCTGTTGAAACCCTTTATAATGATAAAAGCATGGCAAAAAGAATGGGTATCTATATAAATTAAGGAAGATTATGTTTAAATTTAAAACTTACAATTATCACGATCTGCATTTTTTTTTTGTTGATTCAATGTTTTCTTTACTCCCATTTCGGTTTTGATCATTTATTGTTTATTTGTTGACTTATTATATATAGAACATATTTGATTCCTTATATATTTTATTCAACTATGAGGGAAAATGTTATATAATTCTGTATGTTACTGATGTTGAATGTACTTTTATTCTACTTAATCACTGTCTATCATTATGATAATATTTTACTAATATATTAATTGTAAAAAGAAATTGTATTTCCTTGTCAAAACTATCAAATTATCAAATCATGTTTATAGGACCTACACATGACATGAGCTCAAAATCTTAAATTTTTTCTTTTCTTTTTTTTTTTTGGATTTTTATCTGTATAGAATGGGCATTGTTTTTGATTCATCAAAATTTGAATGTCATATATCGAGCCATAAATTACAGCATTTAGAGATCTTTTGTAAACAAAGCTCGAGTCATATGCGTTGTATTAGTATGTATTGTTACGATAACATCTTGGTTTCTTTTGTCGATAATATTATTATTTTATGAACACGTTAAATTAGTTTATCTTGTCTACCGAGAGCCAGCTTGTTATGATGTTGTTATTTCTTTTCCGTACATTATATGACTCGAGCTTTGTTTACAAAAAAAATAAATTCTAACACCTGTATCTCGCTTGAATCCTGATTTTTAACTTTTAAAATTTTATCAAATATACAAAATGCCCAAATAAATCATTTTATACCAAAACATGAAAAAAAAAAATCAAAATTTTGAACTCATACCGTGTCTAGGTCCCGTGAGGAAAATAGCTAGGTTTCATATTTTGAATTTTCATGTTTTTTAGTTCTCTTTGTATGTTTTAATTCTCTTCACGATGTTTTAATTGGAATCGGCAAGGTATTAGTTGAGACCTCTCAATGAAAATTTCATTTAGAATTATCAGAGGGAAATTTTATCGACATACATGTATAACTATTTTTTTTTTAATTTTGCTTCCTGTCGAATTCAATGCGGGTGTGCTGGAAGAGGTATACACTTAAATCATCTGGCACACATAATGCCGATATATTGACAAATACATCTCAATCATTGAAAGCAAAAATGTAATGGATAATGTTTAATATTGTGGGGTCTTTATTTCCAATATGTACTTCGAAACTTTGCGAGAGGTATGATTGTCTTAAATAATCTTAATTCTGTTTTTGATTAAACAGTTAAACTATTTTCACAGAGTTATAAATAAATGTATTTTGCTTGAGGCTGTGTTTTTTTTTCAGAATTATACTCTTATTTCTCCATTTTTTTTTATTGTCGGTCTTATAACATTTGCGGCTTTCCAGACATGTTCATGGGGTTTTGGTGGATTTTTTTTTTTTTTTTTTTGGGGGGGGGGGGTCCCACTTTTCTTCAATGGTATTTGTTTAGATTTGAGAAACAATTATAAGAAAAATAGAGCAATATGTACATTCAGGTTGACATGATAGGGTCAGAGTAAAAAGTCCCAAAAACCAATAAACAGGACTTTGTCGTGTCCGGACTTAAATGTCGCAGTGTTGCTGGTATTATTTCTTGTCAGCGCAGTAAAATATATAGCGTTCTTTAATTGAGAATAATCAAAAAATACAATTAATCTTATGCGTTGGCTTTTAAGTAGAGTTCAAGGGAAGCAGTGTTTAGAGCGCTGGAAGGTCGAAGTCATTTTTCGGCTATATTTTTGTCTCCTTTAGATATAGGAAAATGCTCATATTCTAAAGCTAAAATATTTAGGTTTTATACTAAATAATAGTTTATAGCCAAAACACTCATGTTTAAAACTTTAAGGCATATCAGAGGGTTAATTTGTTGACCATTCAGACACCTTAATGTCCAATTGCTATTGAGTTTACGATTGTCACTATGATTGTTAAAACTTTTGAACGATTAAATGATTTTGAGAGAGAAAATAGAGACAGTACAGGATAGACACCTTTATATATTGCAACAGTGAAAATGGTCCTGAAAACAGCCGATGATCGTAAATACAAGGAATCGGTCATTCTTTGAAACTATCTGAAACAAATACAATGCTCTAGTGCCAAGTTTAACAACTAAAAAGCAACAAGTGTGTTCCCATTACTCATTCAAACGCACGTGTATGTACAATATAATAAATTAGCAAAGACTGACTCTAAAATAATAGAATCATGTATTTAGGAATTTTCTCTTTGAATCAAGGAATATAAATGTATTTAAAAGGGACCACACCTTGACAGCAAGAAAATACGAATGATCCCATGATCGAGAAGAACAGTTTGTGATAAACTAAGCCAGAAGGAAGGTAAAAACGTTTGAAACTTCAGTCGTATAAATAGTACATATGGAATGTAATTTTGCAACGTGTATTTGTCGTATTTGTATGACCATAGTTCAAAATCTATATATTCACATCTACCGAGAATGATTCCCTCTATTTCTTACGGAAACTTTAGTTAATCCATAGCTCTATAGAAACTGACAGGACTGAAATATACGCGCCCCGTTTATCATGAAATAATCATGATGATGTCAAATTCCTATAGGAGACGATTTGGCTGTTTCTTTTAGCCAAAGTACTGATGTAAATTAACAGTAATTTAGTGAATTGAAAATAGCCAGTTTGACAATATTGATTATGGTAAACTGAAAGCACTTTATACCACTTTGAATTAGCTTTATGACAAAAAAATAAAGGGGCACAAATACGATCAAAAGCAAAATGGATAGAAAGTGGCGAAAAAAACACAAAATATTTCTTAAATCTTGAAAAGAACTAAAAACACCAAATGGAGATTTGATAAATACCACTAATTCAATAATCGGAGAAATGATTAATTACTATACGAATCTGTTTAAACCACAAATATTCCAACCGATAAGATATCGACTTATCTAGACAATATAGAGGTACCAATGTTGAACGAGAAAGATAAATTAATGTAAGATAAAATTCCTAACTACTTTCGAAGAATGCAAAAAACGACGTACTTGAAATGAAAGGAGAAAAGTCACCTGGCTTAGATGGTATACCCTGTGAATTCTACCAATGTTTTTGGAACATTATTGGACCTATTTTCTACGCATCTTTTAAAGAAGTTTTTAAACAAAAAGAAATGTCTGAATCCAAAGGCTTTCTGTAATACATAAGAAAGGCGAAAAAGAATTGTTAAAAAATTATAGACCAATTAGCTTAACAAATACCGATTATAAAATTATAGCTTGTGTTTCGCTATAAAAAATAGTATCACATACAATTAGTAAGAATCAAATGGATTACGTTAAAGGCAGATACATAGGTGAAAGTGCTCGACTAATCGTGGATATATTTGAAAATTGCAATTCGGAGAACAAGACGGCATATTATTATTTCTTGACTTTGAAAAGGTTTTTGATTCTGTAGAATAGAACTTTCTTTTTGAAACATTGAAAAAAATTAATATTGGCGAACAATTTCTTAAATGGGTATAGATATGATATAAAAACCCTAAATTTAAAATGAAAAATAATGGATGGTTATCTAAAATATGTAGTATGACTAGAGGGATCAGACAGGGATGTCCAATATCTGCTTTACTATACTTAATATTTGTATCCAAATATATCGGGAATCAGTATAAATGATAAATAAACCATTAATATACAACATGCGGATGACTTGACAGTTGCTCTTAAAGAGAAGAATTCTCTCGATTTGAGTTTGAAAATTATAAACGAGTTTTGCGATCATGCCGGTGTAAAGAAGAATAATGACCGCCGTAGAAAATTGACCAGTGGTCATTTTCGACGTAGAATAATGACCCCCAGCTGCAGAATAATTACATTGTTTTGAAGAAAAAAGATCCTGATGTCTTTTTTCTTCATGTTAAACATGAAGAGAAATGACCCCCGTAGAAAAATGACCCCTTTCGTAAAGAAGAATAGATTTGGGTTATTCGAGGTCTTAAGGAGGCTGGGTGGTCAACAAATTAACCATCAGACCTGCCCTTAACTTAGCATAATATAAGATATTTTTGTCCATATACTAACATTTAGGAAAGAAAAAATTCAAAAATTTAGCTTTAAATTTATCAGTTCCCTATATCTTTATACATAGCTCTTCTTCTTATGGGATTTAAATACTAGTGGTTTAAAAATTGTCACGATCATCGAGCCTTCTTAATAATCGATTTAGGGTTTCTCGACACACCAATATTTTATTTGATGGATCGATAAAGAATCTTTTCTGAAATATGATTTCACAATACAGAGAACAATATCGGCTTTAAATTATTTTTGTGTGCATTTTTATGTATTTTTGAAGTTCAGCGGAAAAAATGTTTTGACTACGAACAATGTATTTCAGAGTTTAAAATTTGATAGATCGATAGACCATTCGAGTAATCATTCCTAGAAGTGGAGTAAACTTTTCATAATTTTGGCTTAATCATGACTTCTGGGTTCTGCACTTGCATATCCAGTAGTTGTAGGGGAAATTATAAACGTCAATGCAAGTATAATTGATGACTAGTACCAAGTCTACTCTTAAACAGAATTTCGTTATATAGTCATGATAGTGTCTTGCATCTCAAAATAATTTTAATGTGTTCTCACTCGTAATGATAAGGTACATGTAACTCGTTGTGATGAGAACTATACCTCGGTGCAATATGTCAGTATTTTAATATCAAGAAAGGTTTTTAATTTCTAAAATATACCTCTTCTTTTGCTTTAAGTTTATTTTAATATGAATTATAATTTCAAGTTTATACTTTCTGTTTACTGCAATAAAAATGACGATATTGTAGAGACTATTTTACAGTTAAAACGAAATAGTCCTGAAAGTTCTATATTTATAAGGGGTTCATTATTCTACATGGGTTACTTTTCTTCACGTAGAGTGTGCTTATTTTTATCAAAATGACACTTAATCTTCAGGCAAAAGGGTCATTTTTCGACTTAGAATAATGACCTACCGGTCATTATTCTAAGTCGAAAAATGACCCCCGGTCATTATTCTACGAGGTTCATTATTCTGCTTTACACCGGATCAAAAATAAACATAAACAAGACGGAATGTATTCTATTGGGGGACTTAAAGATATGTATGATGAAATCAACGGCGTTAAAGCAACAAATAAAGCTGTCAGGTGTTTAGGTATTGATATAGGACATGATAAAGAAGAATATTACAATAACAATTGGATGAAACTATTTCACGACATTGACAAGTTATTTGAATAGTGGAAACGTAGAAAAATAACGGTGTTTGGTAAGTCGTGTATAATCAAAACATTAGCAATTTCAAAACTAATTTATACTGCATCTATATTGTGTATACCAGATAAAGAATATATCTGTAAGGTCGAAAGACTTTTATTTTATTTTTTATGGGACAAATCTGAGAGAATCAAACGAAATACCTTGATAGGCGATATAACAGATGGAGGTTTATCAATTATAGATACTGAAAGTAAGTTCAAGGATCTGAAAGCAGCGTGCATATCTCGATTGGTATCTTCTAAGGGCACTCTATTTGAAATCTCTGAGAGTGTTTTGGAAAAAGCGAATTTAAATTTTAATTACGTCTAACAATTTTCCGAAACTAATTTAAATGCACTGGATAAAATAGGTAAACTTCCACTTTCTACAAACAAATTTTAAGCTCAATTAACGAATGTAAACAAAGCTGTAACTTCGATAAAACATTACCTAATGGAATTTTAAAACAACCCATTTGGAATAATAACAATATCAAAATAAAAGGAGAAACATTTTTTTTAACAATTGGGTTAACATTAATATACTTTACTTAATAGACCTAACATATGATAACGGGGATATGAATGCACTACAATTGCTTTCCACTGTTAAGAGAAAGTCTAACTGGTTTTGTGAATATAAAACTTTATTATCAGTAATAAAACCATTGTGTGAAAAATATGATTTTTCGAATGCTAAATATTTGAACATTAAAAATGAAATGAAATTTCATTTTGCACCAGGGGTGTCATGTCTAAGTAGTATAAAATGCCAATTTTTTTTTTATGAAAATTTGATACACAAGCAATTTGTTAAACCGTGTTATCAAACTAAACTTTCTCAAGAATTTGCACACCGGTAAATGACTCAGATCAATGGAAAAGTATATACATGAGAAAAATCAAATATATAAATGATAAAACAGCTGAAATTGATTATAAAATGTTACATAATATTCCCTGCAACAATGCATATTTAAGTGAATGGAACAAGGACAAGGGGGATAAAATTGTAAAATAAGTATGCAAAACAATTGAAAACATATACCATTTATTATTTAAATGTAAAAATGTTGAACATGTTTGGAAAAAAAAACTAGGATCCTTTTTATTTATCGATATGCAATGGAAACATATTTTGGGCTTTTATTTAGAAGAAAAAAACGATAAGATTGAATCTTTGAATTTATTAATTTCTTTTATTGCTTATAAAATATATAAATACAAAATGTACTGTAGAATTGAATCTCTGCAAGAGACTGAAATAGATGTGTTAAAAAGTGTCAAAAATGCTCTTATTCAATATTCTTCTACATTACGTCTTATATGAAATGTGATAAACAACATCTTTTTTCAAAATTTACTGACACATTGTGAATATGTATTTACATGTTTTCTTTTTTTAATTTGTAAATTTATAAATTAATCAGCTGCTTTGAGTGAGAGAACAGTCTCAAGCAGCATCGTCCACTGGGGAATGTTTGGACTTTTTGTGTTGTAAGGACCCTGGTGGACCATAATTGTCTATTCCTACCTCAGTATTTATATTTTATACACTGCAATATTTTGTTTAAAATATAATTTATCCAAAATATGTATATTCACTGTGAAAAAAAAGTTATATTCGACAATCTATATATGTATTCATCGACAAATTTAGATTTATGTTTTCCTATTCTTATTCCTGTATTGTTTATGAATTATTGTTTTCTGTATAAAAAATGAATAATCATAATAAAAACAAAAACACCCCAGTAATTTAGTGACTTTTACTTACTTTTCACAATCAATTCATTAATTTGATAAAAGAAAGATGTAAATATAAAACTTTTACCTACTCTCTTAGATTAATTCAATAATTTATCACAAGAAAGGTTTGAATATAAAGAATAAAATACTTTCTTTGGTTATTCATGCGGGCTATAAAGGTAGCGACATTGCATAAAAAAATGCATAGCTGCTAACGTGGGTTATGTATTTTTTCTGCAATGTCACCACCTTCATATCCTGCATAAATCACCAAAGAAAGCATTTTATTGTTTAAATAGTACACAAAATTGGTGAAATAGATTTTATTCACAAGCATAGAACAACATTTCTAAGGACATCTTCTAAGATAGGCAACATTTTGATGATAGTCTTTCTGTGGGATATAAAGGTAGCGAGTATTGTAGAAAAAAAATGCATATAACCCTTTCTGTTAAACAATGATCGTTATACAATCACACGCCAAAAGCATGTCATTTTTTTTTCTCTTCACTATATATTTCACTGAAAACCAACATTTTTCAAAGAAAAAAAGTTACCCGTTCACCGATTTTTAAAAGACCTGGATTGATTAATTCAGAATTTCTCTAGCTTTTTTGCATCATAGTTTGAAATATTTTCAACCTTCTGTTCATGAGATTTGATATTAAAAATCCAAATTTTTTGGCTCACATGTTGCAAAAGATATATAGCAGGTCTATTAAAAATATATTAGTTTTTTATATACATAAGTATATTCTATTGATAAAGACAACTTTATTATATATTTCATTCATATCGAATTAATTTTTCTTTTGTAAACTGGGTGGTATTTTATGTCTGAAATTTAATTTGTTTTATCATTACAGAAATACATTGCTGCACCCGTTTGTGATTTCTCATGTTGACATCTCCCTCCTCTCCCCTATCCCATTCTCACAGTGATCTCCTTTTTATTGCCATTTGTTTATTTTTGTTTATCTGATTGATGGTCAGGTGTCTGATTTTGTTAAGATACATGTAATTCCCTCCTGTATCCTGTTCTGAGAATTTTTATCTTTGAGCGTTCCCTAAATTTCGGTTCGATCTTAAGGTTATTTGATTGGTCCTTTATAGAGAAAGTGGAGTAATTGTCAAAGATGAGACTTCTAGGCTCCTTACTAACTTCACTCTTACTTTGGATTGTTTAATTTGTGATTTTGGACTTTAATAAATTCGTAATTTTAAACCGGATATTTTTATTTCAACATCATTGCGTTACCAATATACATAATCACAACAGTGTTGTGTTTGAAATATCAAATTTACAAATGACTTGTGAAAAATATATTTAATTGATTTGAAAAAAGTGCAAATCAAATCTACTTTAATCAAAATAAATTTCTTCAAAATCTGACAAAAAATAACACCAGGAAATCTTTAAAAAAACAAGTCTTGTTTTCAATGAAATATATAGTTTTGTCGTGTGAGTGTATGTACCTTTGTAGCCCGTATGAAACAACAAAAAGGCAGTTTACAGTAAGAGATTTAAAGGTCATAGGAGACAATATTTTAATAAATTTTGTTATGGCTGAAAATAAATTTGTTTTCTATAACTTAAAATTATTATATAAATATTATAATAAAATTCGCAAGGTAACTGGCACTACAACCAATCGAAAGTTGGCTTCGTGCAAAAGAACCATAAGAGTATGATGACTTATCTCTCTTGGTTGATGACGTCAGAAGAGACCACTTTGACGCGATATAGTGGATTGTTAATCCAAACGACCGTAGCGTTCTGTATCTAGTTTGTTTGATATATACATCATAATGATTCCGTTTGTGGATAACAACTGCAATGTTAGAAGTCAGAGAGTGTTTCCATGTACTTATTCCCAAAGGATCCAAAATTCAGGACGATTTGGGTGCGAAAGCTACTCAGAGACGGCTTCGCGGTTACCGATTATTAGAAGCTGTGTGCCAAACATTTCACGCCTGATCAGTTTAAAATACATCCCGCTTTAGCTAAAAAGTGTGGTTATAAGAAGCTGGATCTTTGACCATATGCCATACCAACTCTGTTTGACATACATGTACTCGTAAATCCGAGAAAAACCCGAGAACCTCAACAGCTACTTCAAGCGGAGGGCGATAGAGATACGTTGTCAATAAAACACGGACTTTATCTCACATAAATTATTATATGCGTTGTAGAACGAATATTTGTTAATCTAATTCTAAAATATGAATTCATTAAAAATAATTTTAATTTTGATTTTGAGATGTATAACGAAGAAAATTTAGCGTACACAACGGCGAATAAAATGCACTATGTACATGAATATATGTAGGTGCGTGTCAGTATCGATCTGCTGTCATTACATGTACTCGACGCATATTCAGGTATACAATACTAAGTGGTAACTATTTTATAGTCGGTGTTTCTTAATTTTATTGTACTAATGAGTAAATGGTTTAGCCAACTATAATGTTATTGTCAAAACAGATGCGAAACGAAAATATTCAACTAAAAAACGAGAGAAAAACAAAGTGTTGTTAGCAATTACACCTCACCCACCAGCTCTCTTGTACATGTAGCCATTTTAAAAGAAATGAAAAATTAAATAGTTGTTTTTCAATGCCCTATTTATTAAATTTAGGCGATATGGCAGATATAGGAGATGAGTCTAATGACAGGAATGACCATGATGGCAACGCAACCCGTTCTACATCAGATGCAAGCCAGGTAAAAATTTAGATTGCACATAGCACATTGCATTTGTCTATTTACCGGCAATGATAAAATTGTATTTAACAAAGATTCAGCATTATGTTTCAATAGGTTATGATAACATTTTAGACCCAATTTATTGTGATTACCAATACATTTTTCTTTATAGGACATACCTTGCAGCTCTCCATTTTAATGAAAATGTCACCATGCCACAAAGTAGAACAAAGGAAGGAGAGAAGCAGTGTTGTGCCTTGTATTGTAAAGGTCGACTTGGAGAAGGAGTTGCAAAGGAAATTTAGTGAGTTTCATGTTTGTATATAAATATCTTAAGAAAAATTCTTCATTATATACATGTAAAAGTATATATTGTAAAATTTATGTTATCTACAATTCAGATCACATGTCTGATCTGATGGATGCTGTAGAGAGTCTGCATTCTGTCAATGACAGTTACGTGAAAGCCAGGAAACGAAGCTACCTAAACATGTGACCATCCAAAAGCACATCACCCATTTCAATGATAATTGACATTGATAGGTGTGTTAATTATTTGTAATCTGCAGAAAAAATTCTGAATATTTTGCAATACACTCTTTAAATGTGTCATAATCACTCGGTTTTATTAATTTGAATAATAACAAGATGCCATATTTCAGCTAGACTTGGATTTAATGTGTTATTTATCAATGTTTTTCCCCAGGGTAGTGAAACCCACAATACTGTTGGCTGGGAAACTGTTTCCTGATGGCCGTCACAACACATGCCGGCAGGATCCTCCTGTTGTTCCGTCAAAGACGTCTCCAAATAAACCTGGCACACCGCAAGGTACAGCCTGATAATAAAATGCACAACTTTAAATCCAATGTTAAAATACATGTAAATTATTGATGAGGGAGGCTATTTCCCAAAGAAATTTGTAACATTATTTTGTGTTTATTTACTTTCTTTGTGCATGTTACAAGAACTTACTCATGAACTGGTTCATCATCCTCAAAGGGTCCATTGTTTTGAGTGTACTCATAATAAGACAATGCCAAGACATGATGGTTCAGATAGTTTACAATAAAACTTTCATGCTAGGTAATGCACTGTAATTTCTCTTGATGTACTTTCTAGGGCTGGGACGATTCAGGGTTCATTCGTTTCGGTTCGGTTTTGGTTCGAAATGCTTCGATTTGGGTTTTTTCGGTTCCATTCGATTCAACATATATAAGCCTTAATATTTTTCATTGTAAATAAAAATAATAATCTTTACCTTGAAATTTCCTTTACTTAAGGATAACAAACAAAAATGTTATGTATTCTATTCAAATTAAATATTTAGAGGATGAAAAACTTGCAGGAAATGGAAAAACTTGTTGTGCAAAACTGTATATAAAGGATATTTGATGATATTATTGGTTCACATGCTAATGCAGCATCTGGTAATATTATAGTAATATATTATAGTAATATTAAAAATATTAAAGAAAAGTTCAATGGAAATTTGTCTTTCTACAGCCAATTAATAATTACACAAAATCTAAACAAGCTTGAAATTCAACCATACTTAAATTTTTCCATTTCCAAGAATCTTCTTTCTTTTTTTTACTCTTTTAAGAATAAGTGCCCACAAATTACAGATATAACCCTATTATTCCAAGGGATGAAAGATATTGCATTAATTGTCAGAATGTTGTTGAAGATGAACATCATTTTTTGATTTGTATGTCCTCTTTATAAACAACTACGAAGTGAATATTGTTAACTTTTTAATAACGCGTGTATATCTTATAAAATTCTTAATCCAAGAGATGTTAAATCAACAAGAATTAACTTGAGAAGATATATGTACTATTTGTACCGTATATACTGTTTGTATGACTTGTGCCACATGTGGTTTCTGTCAATAAATTGAATTGAAATTAGCAGACATTGAGTTGGTAGATCCAGTTGTACATTTAAATTGTGATGTACACAAGGTACAAATAGTCGTTGATTAATCTTCTTTTCCATCATCTGATAGGAATTTAAATGTCCCCACACTTCTGAGTGTCTACTGGCGGCCATGTTTGTTTATACATGTTAGGTAAATTTTGAACCGAACCGAACCGAAATCCGAAATTCCGGATCGGTGCACCGAATCGGCAGGAATGAATCGCGGTGCACCGAACTTTTCGATGCACCGCACAGCTCTAGTACTTTCCTAGCAACATCGGGTATTCCCAGGCAGAATTTACACTCTCTGGATATTTTCCTAAGATAAATAAGATAATAAGTCACACATTAAAATAAAATTATAGTTGATTATAAAGGTAAAATCTTTTTCATAAATAAATTTATTTAAATTATACTGGAGTTTTGGCAGAAAAGAAAGGAATGTTTACATTTCTTATGAAATACAGTACTACTGCACATTCATGTTCAAAAATTTTGTCTCCCAGGGGACGTTCGATGCCAAATTTCATGTGATTTCCAGAATGTCCCTGACCCATCTCCTTTTTCTATATGTCTAGATCCACGCATGTAGTACATACTTTATTTTTCATAATACACACGTGTGTATATAGTGATACAAACAGAAATTTATGTCGTTACAATTTGACCAATCTGTAACTGAAGAATCACGTGATAGACTCGCAAGATAGAATTAACATCTTTATTTTTTCCAATGTGTGACAAGGAAATTCTAACCTTGTGGTAAAAAATATTGAGTATGGGACATAATAGCTAGGCCTGTGCATATATTAACATTTCGTGCTTTGTTCTTACGTCATGGGAAATAGAAATTCCCTAAAATGTTAACAAAGGAGACATTGTGATTGTTTACCAGTCAGTGTTATAGGCCGAAATGGAACCGGTGCATCTTCATGATCCTGTTCCTCAACGCTGTCTTCTTTCAATAAAAATTCGCCCGTCTGAATCGCATTTGTATTAAAAACAGTCTCAAACTTATACCCCTGGACAATAAATTATGGACCCTCGTCCGAAAACGCTTCCATTATCAATTTATTTTCGCCGTTTACATACCTTTTGTTTTGATTCTGTGTTTTACAAATTGAAAGTGGTCTCTTGTGACGTCACAAATTTTGAAGTTTTTGAATTACAAAGCACATTTCAAATTCACATGTAAAAGTTTGTCATGATCAAATAAGTGTATGCCCTTGCAATTGAATGATTTATTTAGGTACCCAGCTTTAAGAATATACGATATTTATACAAAACTGAGGTTGCCTTATTACACGATGCATAATTATAACAAATTGAAAATAACACTATGTAGGTAGCATTCTACTAATAATAATGTTGAACAAAATATTCATTTATAATTTTCTGTTAATCTATGACATTTATTTTTCTTCGCTAAAAAACTGCATTATAGCCTTCAATGACTTAACTTAATGCGTCATTTTGAAGCATATGAGGTCATATTTTGTAGTACAGCGAGAACGATCTCTCGCTTATTTTTCAGTGTGTACGATATAACGGACATCGAAATTTTAAGTAATATCATTTGTTCTTTTTAATTAAAAGATTAGTATAAATTAATTTTGCTAATAAATGAATTAATAAGCATTTTCGAGGTTTGTAATATACTGTGATGTCATAATGCACATTTCTGCGTGTAGTTTTGATCGATCACAAAATATTTACATTTTTCAGTGTCTTTGTTTATGATAACACTACGAATAGATTTTGTATTGTAATTTTGTACAATAAATTCAATTGATGTATTGTTAGGGCGTAAGCGGGGTTTGCATAATTAAAAGAAATGAAAATCATATAAGTATGTCAATATTCTAATATTTAATCGTTCAATTGCTGAAAAATATGTAAATATACGGAATAAGGAATCAGTCTTTGAATAATATGATGTGATTTTGGGTCGGGACAGGATCCAATCTATCATAAAGCCCTTCGGGCTTTATTGGATTTGACTACGCCCCAACCAAATTAAAGCCTTATAATACTCAAAGAATGATTCCTTATATTACCTAAGCTAAACCCACCCCAGAAGTCTATAAAAGACATCGCTTATAACTGGAACCATTATTTACCATGATAGGAATTGTTGACTTGAAATCAGCAAAATCCATTTAAAAGCAGTTGATGAAAGTTTATTAATTCATAAGCGGTTTTAACTGGTTGGAACCGAGTCGTATTCGTGGTTTTTTTTTTTTTTTTTTGTCCTGTCAATTTATACATGAATAACATGAAAAGATGCCATTACAACCATTTTTGAAAAAAGGTGAATCTTGTGCATTTAATTCGTAGCTACATATAACTCGTCTCAAAATAGGGTACTCTATTCTTAAAATCGGTGTCAGAAACAAGCCAGTTCAAGAATTAATGTTTACATTTTTGGTCCACTTATGTACAAAGATCGCCTGACATCTACTGAAATCTTCTTCTGCGTATTAATATGCACATTTCTTTTACTCATTAAGATTGCTCTCACGTAGTAAATAACCAATAGTTTGGCTCATCAAATCAGAAACCTATAATTATTACATCGTTTATTGGTATCCTGTTTTATACCTTTGACGTTAACAATTTGTGGATTACTCAGATTATGGGACCATTTAGTTGTAGTAGCCAATTTAATATCTACATATATTGAAGAATTGGTGTAACTCACTTTTTATGGACAAAGAAGAAAGATTTCAAAATAGATGTTAATATGAACATAATTAAAAGTGCTTTCTTTGGTGGTTTAAACGAGCAATGAAGGAATACTTTGCCTTTATTACTGATGATAACCTAACTGAGGTTGTGACATATTTCAACTAACATTAAGTAGAACAGGTTGTTTTTAAAATTAGAGTTGAAATTCGTCAATTACCCGAAAAAGTAACGAAATGTCTAAAAAGGGAGATTCCGTAATCTAACAATAAAGTGTCAAGTTTATTATTTGACAGGATAGTTTAACAGCTATACTGCTATGTTGATATGAAGTCTGGAGAATTTTTAAATATTGCAATTAAGGAAAGGACTTGTCTCAAATTTTATAAACTTCAGATTTCTTGAATTTAAATGTAATAAGTAAACTTGGCCGATACTCAAATCGAAATCATAATCAAAAAACACGCCTAATTTCTTATTGGTCGGAAATACATGTACTCACTATGCGGAAATGATACAAAATTTGAAAATGCAATAGTAGTATACAGTTTAATCTTGCCATAAAAACAGAAAATTATGACTTTTAAGCACAAAACCTAAACCTTATTTTATGAATACTTAATGGTAACACGTATATTTTAGAAAATGAGAAAGTGATAAATGAAAGTTGTATACGGGGGTATTAAGGGCCAAGCAATTTTCTTCCAGTTCATGGGCGCCGCCATATTGGCAGCCATTTTCTTCGACAAAGTTAACTCGATCATTAAATGCCTGGCGCTTGTCGATGTTTTTTGCCCCTAAACTCTAATCAAAACTTTCCAAGGTTTCAAATTAAAGTAATTTAAATGAAAATAATTGACTTTACAAAGCAGATAAATTATAACAGTACTTTAATCTTGAAATACAACTTGATTTACGTATGTTTTATCAAATTATTTGATGAAAAATAAACATTAACATCAAGGTACTGATCTTTAAGATACTGAATAAAGTATTAACAGAAACATTTATCAACATATGAAATGAATAAGCATTGAAAGAAGAAATAAAAAATTCTCAGAATCACGTACTTTTCTTCGGCTATTTCCGAAGACAAAACTTACGTATTACGTATGAAACATGACGTCATAATATAGACTGAGCACGCTACGTTTAGTTTAACGTTCGCTTATGATTTGAGTAGGCAGGCGGAACCTAATGACTGTATTTCAATAACCATCAAAATCTGCGCTCGGAGCAACGGTCACACCATTTATATATTACTGTTAACTGTATTGACATCAATGTTTAGATTTGCCACTGGTGATTTTTTGAAGATTTCTTACCATATAAAATCATATTGTATCGTATGATATGATATATTACTGTACTCTAAAATACGTGATTGTAAAATATAATTTAAAACGAAATGATATTTTATGATATTATATTGGATCATATTGTGAAGTATAATATATGATATTTTATTTTCCCTCGGACTAAAATGTCACACTTTCGTTGGTTTAAACATGGCACGTGACTGCCTCAAATATCTCTTTGTAGGTTCGGTGAGAATTAATATTAGGCAATATGGCCGTCATTGGCCGCCGTTTCGCCTACTCATCTCGTTACTTCATATTATTTAAGACAGAAACCGTGTTCCGTAAGTTTTTTAACTATTTAGAGTAGTTGCCCTTTAGTATTATCTTTAAATTAGAGTAGTTTCCCTTTGAATTGACGTCACATTGTTGTGTCTGGAGCAGAACTGAATGGCAGCGTCGAGATTTGCTCAAATCTCTGCAGAGGGAAGGGGAAAACGTTTAAAATTGAATTGCAACAAAATACTTTAAGTAAACACGGGTGAAGTGAAGAATTTCAAAGAGTATTAAAAAGATGAGATTGATAAATATTTTTAAATTGAAGAGTTTAAATGGGTTAAATTGGACGAGATGTTAGGCAACTTGTACATGGCTTTGTGTAGATCATCGCTTTTTGTGAATAAATGTGTCACTTGATAGTCCTCGGGAAAACAAAACACTTATTAGGTTTGTTACTGACTGACTACAGAAATATATCGGGTTGATCAATTTCATAGATGATTATAGATTAATCAACCCAATAAATTTCTGTAGTCAGTCTGTAACAAACCTAATAAGTAATAGTATCATATGACATGATCTTGTATTATATGATTTTGTATAATATGATTAGATATTTTATTAATGAAAAAATGACAACAAAAAGCGTCAACTTAATCATCTTTTATTTTTTATCTTGTATTTATATAATGTTGTATTGTATGATATTGTATCATATGATACAATATGGTTTAAACATGACAAATGACTGCCGGGTATATCTCTATATCCGTCTGATGAGAATTAATATTCTGCAAGATGGACGACGCTTCGCCTAATCATCTTGAAATTTCATAATATTTAAGCGCGTTCCCTAAGTTCTTAAAATATTTGGAGTAGTTGCCCTTTGGGGTTACTTTTAAATTAGAGTAGTTGCTTTTTGAATTGACGTCACATTGATGTGCACGTGTGGAGCATAATAAAATGGCAGCCTCGATATTTGCTCAAATCTCTGCAGAGGAAAGGGAGAAAACGTTTGAAATTGAATTATTTCAACATTTGTGATTCCAAATATTTATGGTTCATACTTGTACTTATTTTATGTAATAACACAACGCTCTAGTGTGACATTTGGTGATAACGAACAGTGTTCAAATTCAAAAGTCCAAAGGAAAATTACAAAACAGGAGCAGAGCAAACACGGACCTCTTTAAAAAAAATAGAGGTAGGATCAGGTGCCATGGAGGAATGAGCATTCTCTGCTGACCGGTCACACCCGCCGCGTGCTCTTTGGCGGAATCGGGAAAAAACGGAAGAGTCCGTAGACAATTAGGTGATAAATTATAGTCTAACAATTAGTATGAAAAACGTCAGTCAGCTTGCGACCCAGTGGAAGATTGTATTTGCTGACAAGGTCATTGTATCGACCATATGCATAGAAATTACGAAAAGATGACTTCAAACGAGACTGTTGATAGTCCTGTTTTATCAACTTGTTTGTCAGTAGCTTGCCTCGCCTTAGAAACTGTTCATACGAAGAGCATGCCCTTGCGTATCGAATTAACTGAGAGACAAAAACACCATATGCACGTGATGAAGGTATATTGCTACATAAGTAAGGAAAGTTGACTTTTGAAAAATTGAAGTCATCACGTTTATCATATAGTTTTGTTGTTAGGCTACCGTCAATGTCCATTTCCAGTAAAATATCCAAATATGAAACAGATGACGCATACTCTGTGGTATCTTTTATTTCAAGTTCACTGGAATTTATCGAATCGACGTAAGTATGGAAGTAACAATTGTTAATTGATAATACGTCGTCGATATACCTGAATGTTGAGTTAAAGGCCACAGCGAGTGAATAATTTTTTTCACGTACAAGTTTTAGAATAAATTCTGTTTCATATGAATACAAAAATAGGTCTGCTAACAATGGGACACAATTGGTACCAATGGGAATTCCAACAGATTGTTGGAAGACCTGATTTCCAAAAACTACATAGATGTTGTCTATCAGAAACTTAAGCATCTTTTTAATGTCAACTTCAGAGTACTTGTGTACACAATCCGAATGGCTTTTAACAAAATAGTTTTGCAAATGACCGATGACAAGGTAAGAAAATTTATGTGATCCATTTTTATTAAAAAAGCAGTTATCAATGATGTCAAAAAGACGGGACTTTAATTTATCGTGGGGGATGGTTGTATAAAGTGTAGAAAAGTCGTAAGTTTTGATGTTATTGATTTTGGTAAAATTTTGGGATTTCGGGTTTTCTAAAAGTTTTTTGGAATTCTTAAGTATCCAAATCTGATCTACACCGCTTCTTGAATATACTGTTGCACAGTACTCTTGAAGTTTCTCCTTTACTGCTGTAATGGTAAGGAGTAGAGAAAGAGGCTTGGCAGAACATTTACTGGAACCCGCTATATATCTGTGTTTGTGAGGATTTTTATGAAGTTTAGGTATCCAATTAAGATAAGGTAATTCACATTGTTTTGGTTGTTGGGAATATTGAAAATATTCAAAACTGATTAATCATACGATTTATATGCTAACTATATTTTTAAGCATATATTATAATTCATCGGAATCACAATAACTTGTAAGTATCTTTAAAAACTTTGTTCATTCCATATTATTTTTTTAAATTGTTTTGTTTTGTTTTTGTAACAGTTAATTGTGATCAGCAGACGTTATTTAATTAAGCATTGGATGTTTATTTTTGGATGTCGTTGGTCCTTTAACACACCAAATATTAATAACAAATTATCATACCGCGCTATTCACTCTATCTGCACGGCCTGTGTTATAGGACCGACCATATCCAAAAAAAAAAAAATAATAATAATAATGCTTATCTTCATATTTTTTCTAACTTCTTGCCTTGTCTGCTAATGTGCTTTATACCTCAAAATTACTGTATTATCCTAAGAATAAGTTTAAATTAGCGTAAGAGCCACTGTAACTGCTACAAGCGTGAACTTTGATTTTCGCTTGTGACGTTGTACTTTAACAGCCTTCGACATTTGAGACGTCAGAATAAAACTCATCATTTAACCTTTCAGTATCTTGTGTTTGTTACAGTGTTAAAACTGCAGTAGCTTTCCACACACTTTACATGCATAAAATGTGTGGAATGTGAATATTATAGCATTAAATGATTTATTTTTGACGTTGTCGTGTCAATAACTGCCGTCAGCTGAGCAGACAAATAGCGCGTCATGATAATTTGTCTGCTCAACTGACGGCAGTTATTGACACGACGACGTCAAAAATAAATCATTTAATGCTTATATTTACATTCCTTTAATAATGCAATCAATTATTTTATTAAAACAAATCGGTATAAATTGCAGGTCACGGAGAGGGTAAATTAGTAACATCAAGAACAGCTGTTTTCTAGAACCGGTTTAAACTGGTTATCACATAGACTGTTGAGATGAGCATGAAAATATAATCCATGAAAAATAACTCATGAAATTTTGCTTTTAACAATAAAATCAATTTTATCGTAGCATAATTGTAGAACATCGTGTTAACAACATGTATAAATATATTTTTTAACCGATAACAAAAAAATCAATGTTTGGGAACTACTTATGTAAATTACATGTAAATTCAAGCGCAGTGATTAGGTTGTTGCATTTAGAGGCATTTAAAGATCTCAGAATCCAATGGAAAACACAGTAGAATGTAAATATTTACAATTGAACTATCATATGTCGTGTTGTTTGGCGTAAAGTTACACCAAATTATACTTTCAGGGGAGTAAAAAAAACCCTTCAAGATCCAAATTATCTATCTAAATGACATAACATTAACATGACTAATATTTCAATCCATCAAACGGTGATTTTTCGTTTCTGAAAAATTTAATTAGTTAAATATTGTACTTATACCAGTGACATTGTCTTACCAATGGGTAAAGGGGTTCGAGCCATCGATGCATCGGTACAACCGGGGTTTATTTCTAATTAGATCTCAACTTATATATTTTTTTTCCATTATATCCATCGTGGCCAAAAAATGCAATTACTTCGTAAAATGCATAGATACCATAAAAAAATATGTTTATCTTATTTCACTTATAAAGTTTGAAGGATAAATAACATTTTTGTGATGAAAAAATGCTTTGAGGCTGAGGAACGGAGAACCTTCAGAACATGTGGAAAGAAAATCAAAAACACTTTTTGTATGATATTTGCCATATTCGGTTACACATGAAAAAAAATTGAAGCATTATCCAGTGCAGTAGGACTAGTCAAAACATGTTTTGTTGTGAAAGATAAAGGTTAGATCGTAATCTTTGAAAAAAAAATGATTGTACTATCAGGGACGTATATACTGTAAAAAAATGTTTAGTATACGTCTCTGATACACGATGTACATTTGTTCGTCCCTGGTCAAAAATATTCAGCTATGGCAGAAGCTTTTATTTTAGCTGTATATCTAATTTAAGATAGTATCTTGTACCTTTTCAATGTATCTTATTCCAAACCAGCAAATTTTATGATTCTATTAGTCATCGTTACAGATATTTTCATCCTACAAAAAGTTTGTTGAATTTTAGTGAATTGTAAATAATACAATACCAGATGGATTTTTACCAAATAAAATATATAAAGACAACATCACGCAACATGCATATGTTATCAGACCTGAAAAGAAGATGGGTGAATAAGGCGTGTAAAATGCCTATATGAGAAAAGATAAGATACTGTAAAATTAAAACATCAACAAATCTGATAATTCTTTTAATTATTAAAAACAAATTATATTTAACCTAAAAAAATTTAAAACTTCAATGCGTTTTCTTTAATAGAGTAGGTTTGAGCACCATATTTTTGTCATAGTCTAAATAAGGTTTAATGGAAATCAAACCGATTTCAATCAACAAAAACGTGGAGAGAATACCCACTCTCCTTTAAAAATGTCATTTTGTATATCAACAATTTAACGTTTTAGAAAAAGAATACAAGTCCGTAAACTCGTGGCCGAATTCGGATACAGCCCTAGCATTTAAACACCACACTTTATTGTCACTGTCATGGCTCAGTGGTTAGAGCACAAGACATTAGGTAACCTTATAGAGCTAGGGATTTTAGATTGTGGGTACGATACCACCAAAATTTTAGGATTTTTTTTTCTTATCATTTGTTAAAATATTCAAAACTGAATATAATAGTTAAAAATTGTCCGTTTGTAATTATAACATTATCAAATATATATAAGTGGAAAAAAAAATGAATTTGAAATTGTATTTTATGACTAAACCAAATGGGCATTTGCGCCATTTTATTCCCCCATTTTCCTTATGGGCAGAAAAATAATCTTCTTATGACAAAAATATGGAGTTCAGACCCACTCCATTAAAGAAAACACAATGAAGTTCTAAAAATGACACTATTTGGAGGTTTTGACACGCATACGCTAGTTTAAATCAACATATTCCAAGTATTTAACATGTTTAAAGGTTACAAATCGATTTTGTTAAATATAAATTGCTTTTAATAGTTTTAAAACGAAATTATCAGATTTGTTGATATTTTTTTTTAATTACAGTATCTTATCTTTTCTCATATAGGCATTATACACGCCTTATTCACCTATCTTCTTTGCATGTTGGTACAGGTGGGGAGAGCAAGCATGAGACGTTGGTAGTTGAGGCTGAGAAGAGCATCATGCCATCAGTCAGGTCTGGGGGCCCAGGGTCAATGTCATGGGGAAAGCGCATGGTGGGTACCAGTTTAGGTGAATGGTGTATCGGTGAGTGCTGTGGTAGATACTAACAGCTGTAGATATAACCATTTTAGAACAAAAAGTCTTTGAATGGATAAGATGACTCTCCATCCTGAAATTATCTCTAGCAAAGATGTAAAACTAGCTGGGGGTTGGGAAACCATGACTGTGGGTGCTTTTGATAACAGGAGGAACTCAGGTCAAAGATCTTTTGTATGTTGTACCGTTGCAGGTTAACATGATTCTGCATATTATTTTCTGCAGACGAATGGGGTGCAGCTTCACTGCAGCATGGGGAAATTCTGATCAGGAGCTGGCGTGGCGGTGCAACTTATGTTCACACACCCTCTGTTCTGGTTCCTTCTATCTATGCACCATATGGGTGTACCCTCAGTGTCAGTAGAGGTTGGTGATTTAGTGATCCTCAGCCCAGATGTCGGACCATGGACCACCTGGAAGATGTGAGAGGACGGCGAGACCCAATCATTATCTTTCCTAAGATCTGGACAAAATGATGGACTGGGTTGTGTTACTGTCTATAAACTCTCCGTTGTGATGTGACCGATTGTCTGTTTAAATCCGACGGTGTGCTCTTTTTAAATCAATCGTTCCTGTGCAGAAATTGCCGTTCCACTCATGACAGATGTGATCCTGATAAGTTCCTTGATTTTCTTAACGTGAGAGAGTCATGAGTCATATTCATTTTAGAATAACTTAGTTTTTCAAATATCCCTGATTAACGCAGTGCCGATCAAACAGCTGTTGAACACATGTACGTGTGTAAATACATGATATTTATAGGAAGAAAGTTTTTGTCCATTTAAAGTGTGATGTTTCAATAGCACACTTTCAAACTAAATAAGAATAACATCTTTTGTTAAATATGTATTTTAAAAGATTTTGCAAGATTTGATTTCACATAATACTCTACACTGATATTGAAAAACTGCATCTTTTTATTTTATAACTTAAAGCTTTCACTTGTTAAACGGTGTAGCAATATGAATGTTGTTGGAATTTATTTTAATATGTAAAACTTTAATTCCATTTTCAAATTCTGGTTGATTATGTTACTTAGTTAGACTAGTGGATTTATCCAGTCTTACGGAGCACGTGTCGCTAAAACAACGTTCCAAGTTCACACCCTTCATGTATCATCCGTGGGTATTTTAGTGGCACGTGCTGCTATAAAACAACATATGGTCACTGGTCACACCATCTCTCCAGCTTGATAATAAACAAAAAGAATTTTTTCTGAATAATGAGCAATATTTGGTACGATTATACATGGTTTGTACAATCAAATTAAAAAAATGAATGACACATGTAAATGTAAACAAGTATGATCATTAAACAGTTATTCATCATAACAGTGTTCTCATTTGTACATTCTGTTGACTCAATGCAAATGCACATCAAAAACAATTTTTAAGTCCAATTAAATTTGTTCATAAAATTGCTGTTGGTAAGGCAACATTTCTGTTGTCCACTTTCTTCAGATGTACACAGTCACTTACTGATGTTATATTGCGGTACTTAATTTTTTGACAAAGTTTTTAGAGAATAAAAAACAATCTGTGCAGATAAGAAGTGTCATGTAGTAATGCAAGAGTTATCGTTCTTCACTTAATGTGTTCACATGTTAAGAAATAGTAATAAACAGAAATTTAAACATACAAATTCATATGACCATGTTAGATATTCAAGCTAAAAAGGGGTATTTCGGTATTTTTTAAGGGAAGCTCGGTGTTTTCAGCGGGCATTTCCTTACTTGTCGATGCAGTTCGTCGACACAATTTTTTTCTGACCGGGAGCTACAGACCTGCAAATAGATCAATATCATATGCATTTAATGCCCTTTGTAAATCAAAATATATCGTAAACATTAGGCCGATATAAAATATATGCATACTGATAATCCGAGATTCCTCCGAATTTCATCCCCGCATTGTATCTGTACCGTGACAGGGTGCGGTTAGAGGAATCTTGGATTCATGAAAATATATATTACACGAGCATTTATTAATAGTATAGTCGATATTAATAAAAGCATTATTTTCAGAAAATACCTCTGATCAAATGCCTCCCCTCTCTCGTTCTGCAGGAGTCGGCAATTTTATCAGTTTGTTGTAAACGGGCAAAATCCTACCAGTGAGGAAAAGGATTGAACCGTATTTCCCCCAAGACGTCCGTGTACCCGCTGTCAGTGTTACAATGTAAATGTACCATAACAACACCGTTTTAGTCATTTGTTGGACAAAACGGCGCCGCGTCTTTGGATACTAAGCAACGTCATTTCATTGGCGTATCGCAACTTCCCGGGCTTTTCCGGCAGAGCTCGGAAAAAAACCCGAGATTTTTCGGCAAATGTCACGTGGTATATTCTTTCATCAAAATTCTTGTCAACAGCCGTGGGGATTTTGTGGATTTCAAATATTACAGTATAGTAAATTTCTTTATTATTGATTTTCTTGCAGTATAATTTTTAATAGGAAAGTATCGCTTGGTTCACAAATAATGAGATGTAATGTAGTTCAAGACTCAATTGATATTGAAGTTTTTTCCTCTCGTCATTTATTTTTACCTTTTTCATTATATAAAAAAGAAACTTGCAGGAAAGTCTTATCTTCGCTAGAAAAGGGTTTGCAATCCACTTTGCCCAAAGACTGTGATTAAAAAGGGTGGCCTTGCGGCGGGGGGGTGGGGGGGGCATGCACAAGGCATACCGGTATTTTGTTATAACAAACGAATAAACAAAGGGGTCTAGGGTAAGTATCATTTCAACATTTACAAAAATGCAGCCACGGTGTTGAATTAGTAAGACACCATTGTAGTGGACACAAACAAATTGATGAAAATTTGATTAATTAAGATTTCAATAATAGGTCTTATATTTTAGAATCATTTTGATTGGGATGATTTAAGATATTGTGTTTAGTATCATTTAGATTTAAAAATTTGATTGAACAAATTGAGGGTGTTAATTAATAAAATCAGTAATATCTAGATAGTGTAATAAGATATTAAAATATCATCTTTTTGTGGATCTTTGATATCCAAAGACAAGAGGTTATTGAATACTCAATGAATATAGGTCTGTGTGAACATGTAGTATATTTAAATGGCATACCTTTAAACTTTTTTTGATGTTGACTATGCGCGGATCTAGAGGGTCGGGGTTGTGGGTGCGCCGTCCATATAAGTTTGCTTTAACATAGTGACCATTATCATTAACTTGATGCATTGCTATACCTTAGGTATAATTGTTATTGACAAAGGATGATATCCCTAAACCATAGACGCCTGAAGTTAAAAAATGTTTCTATTAATGATAAGATTTCCCCCCTGTTCCGTAATAATAACAAGGTCGGATGGTCGCCAATTTAAATTCTTTAGACCGGTATTGTATAGCAGCTGTTCCCGTACAGAGTGTTGTAGGCTTTCTTCACGACGTTTTTGGTTTAGATTTTAGAAGAGGTTTTAGAAATTCAGTCGGGATAAAAACCAGTATTTTGTATATCCCAAGGTAACATAAACATGAATACATCTGTACACTTTCAGGTGTGTTTTGTCAATGCATTATTTTTTTTTATAGACAATTAAAGTTTTTATATGGTTAATATAAAATACAGAGAACTTATGCATAAATATGCTCTGGATTTGTAAACTAAAAATGTTTCATTTCTTAATACTTTTTTTTTAAATTTAACAACTCCGTTGTCTGTTAGTCCGTCCGTTCGTTTGTTTGTGCAATCTTGTCCGGGCAATATCCCTGCTTTGGGGAATCAATGTCGTACCAGTATCGCTTATGAGGTGATTGAGTACTTGATGTTTCTCTCTGCACGATGTGTTTACGATAATCAAGCAGTATTTTTTTTTTACGACCAATATATGATTCCTGAGTTTCTGATTGATATAATTGTCCTAAAATTCACATAGTACACGTACAGTCATGTATAGTGTGCATTGCCTATCACAATAGGACGTCCATTTTAAATCCTTTGGTATAATGAATGTGCAGTTTGATGTTTTTAAAGGTTTATTCATCCCCGGTAAAAAGGAAAAGGATTTTTTGAGGCTTGAGGCTTTTTATGAATAAGATAATATTTCAAAACTTAAATTCGTTTTACTACATTATCAATAATACTTCTTACCCTCGTTTTTATACTTCACCTATCGTAGCCAAAATTTCTCTAGTTTCTCATACTCTTATTGCATCCAGTCGCAAAAAATCCAGAGGTCGAGAGAAAAGTTCAGAAAATCATACATTTGTACAGCTTATAACTCAAATGACTGGCCTTTGGAGGATGGAACAGGTACTAAATTTTGCAATATTTTATCCCTTCCATTCTTCATCAGATACACACCGAATTAAGTCAAGATTTGTCAAGTAGTGTAGGTGAGGAATTAAGCTTTTATTAGCCTTCATTATGAATACTCAATGTTTTTTCAGATGTTGCGGAATATTGCCACGAAAAACCTGCCATGTATAAGAAAGATTGAAAATCTATTATATAATAGGTTTCCCGTGGGTATAACCTGGCTACAAAGAGGGAAAAATACAACTCTAAAGTCAGCTTCCGTGGGGGAAAATGTATCATATAGATTTAGTCATTTTTTTCAGGCTTATATATTGAATATAATATTTTCTTTTACTTTCAGGCTACGTATATGACATTGTTGCAATAAATATGAACCCTCTTTTAAAACCGTGGAATTTCCATATCATCAGATGGGTTTTATTTTTTCTCGTTATGGTAAGATATCTGTAAAGTATATAGACTGGAAATCAATCACTGAAATAATTATGATGATATGGGGTTATAAACAACGTTTATATTTATATATTAATATCTCAAACGTATGGTCTTCTTGGCTAGCTTATTGTTCTCATCACCCTATAGACTGATTTAGCATAGTTCACTACTGCCATATAGAGGTTCGTCAGAGTTAAAGTTCTTGATAAAGAAAAACCGAGATCCCTTTAACAATGGCGACAACATAGCCTCAACGTTAAAGTGTGCTAAAACACCCACCACATATATACCACTTTATGTTTCCCAAGTTCATCTTAGTTGCATAAAGAAATATATAATCTATTGTATATAATAAAAGACGCCAAAGGTTTCTCTAAAGCTGCTATTTATTTTTTTTTCCGCATACAATGTATGTACATGCGACAAGGCGATTAGCTTTTGCCGCTGTAACTACTAGCAGTGAACATTCAAAGAAAGTCAATCCTATTTTCGGCTGAAGTCTTTCAAATCTTTACTAAATCCGCAAAGGAGAGCTTGCGCGGATCTCAAGGAGGTGAAGGGGATGATTCTTCGTCATACTGTGGAACATCAGTTTTAACTCACCTGAACTGAAGGTTCAAGTGAGCTTTTCTGATCGCCTGTTGTCCGTCATCCGTCTGTCTGTCCGTCCGTCTGTAAAATTTCTACATTTTTAACTTCTCTAGAACCACTGAGTCAAATTTAACCAAACTCGTCACAAAGCATCCTTATGAGAAGGGGGTTCTAAATTGTTAAAATAAAGACCACAACCCTTTTTAAAAGAAAAATAATTACGAAACAGTTTAAATAAAATGTGTCTTAAAAAATCTTCTTCTCAAGAACACTGCACCAGAAAAGTCAATTTTGACACCAAAGCTTGTATATATAGTGAAAATTCTAAATATTTAAAATCGTGACTCCCTGACCAATACGTGGACCCCAGGAGGGGTTCAAAGTTTAACATAGAAATAAATTGGGAAATGTTTAAAAATCTTCTTCTCAAGAACTACAATGCTACATTTTTAGAGATTACTATGCAATCATCCTCGGATTAGAGAGTGACACTATTTGTACTTCATTTATTTTTAAAATCATTGTCAACAAATTTTTTTTTGATATTCTGATTTCGATCTCATTATAAAAACAATTTGAAAAAAAAGTTTTAATGGTCCTTTATCTACAATGTACTTCAATATCTAGTTCTTTCTCGTCCTGTGTTTTCTTCGTTTTTGGTAAAAAGAACGTATTTGTTTGTTTGGTCGTTGTTTTTAGAGGGGGATTACTAGAAGCTTTGATTTGATTTTAATAAATGATAAAAATGTCAATTCTCTTTACCTTATGGGGATTTTTTTTTCATAATCCTTTTTTTATATCTTGTTTTTGTGTGATTCCCAAGCACCACGAGCAATTAGTGTATGCAAGACGTAAGACGTGCGTGTACTGTGCGTTCACTGTGCGTTAATGTATATGTTGATGATGAGTACAAGCGACTTGTAGTCAACGTACCTGTAACTTTGGTACAACTGAGATCTCGTTACGTCATTCGTACATGTCAAATCGTACGGTTATTTTATGGGTTCCTTGAGTTAATATGCAACTGCTACGTACGTTTTCAGATCTCGCAAGGAATTAAGTCGTAGTGATGGTTGTGCATGTCCAAAAGCCAACAGTGCGTGCTTACGGGAAGGGAACGTTTTTCCAAAATCGCAAGATGCACTTGCGCGTCTTGCAAGATTTCAATGGCCACTATAAATAGTAGGGATGCCAATTTTACTCATATAAATTAGTCGATTAATCGGAGGCTTTAGTCTAGCAATGGTCGAGTACTCGTTGATTTATTTGAAACTGATGTCCTTTTCAAATAAGAATAATGCTACTGTCACATACACCGTATCTTTGACTTAAAAATGTATTTACATAAACATAATTTCATGTACCTTATGTACTTTATGTATTTTATTTAAAATAAATTGAAAAGTGTATTATCTAAGTATCCGTTAGCAAATGCCCTTTTTCTTATGACGCTTACACATAATTGAGCTACATATCATACAATGCAAATCAAACGTGTCTTGTTCCATGTTTAGTCATTGTCCCGTGCCTAATCAGCAATTAAAGTTTGATGATTATAAAAAAAACGCCTTGAGATAATTAATTGATATGATTATAAAAACATCTAATCTACATGTAATAACTATTTGAACTGATATTTGACATCAAAATAAATATCAAATTGGTCTCCTTAATTTCATGTATGCCGAAGTACTTTTACTCAAAATAATTTTTTCATCTACAAAATTAGGTGCGTTAAGAACAAATAAAATGTTTTGAATTTAAATTATGACTAATTGTAGGGATAAACATTATTTATAAAAGAGTGTTTAACCTCACAATAAGTCATAATTTATACAGGTATACATATGTATATTACTTTCCTTACTTCAGAGTAAAGCTACAACGCAATGTCCAGAATCTAACAGGACTGCAAAATTTGTGGATTCCTGTCCCGAGTCAGCCGAAAAATGGACAGAAGCAGCTTCTCGATTCAACTGTCAAAATATCCATCACAAATGCACGTCATTCGTGTACCATTGTGTAATGAATTCTATTAGGACCAAGATGATTGAAGTCTGTGCACCGGTAACAAATATCCTAGGTAGTTATGCTGTTTTAAATTTTCAGTTTTCTTGTTTTCAATTATGTATAATTCATAAAAATAAGATTCGTGATGAAAGAAAATTTGACATACACTCACTCGTAAGTGTATCTATATAGGTATATAAAATATATGTTACATTCTTTTCAGGATTTGTTTGTGTTGAATACAACTTTTTAGGAGGGATTATACAACGCAATGGACTTGCTGAATGCAAGTCATGCCCAGAAATGTATCTTTCGAACGATGTATATAACTGTAAGTCATGAGTTTAACCTTTTGCCTTTACATTTTTGACTAATGAACTTTATCTTTGAAGTTGTTAAAAGTAGCAAAATTTCATACCGGTAAATTCATGATGACTGCTGATTTCAAAAGATGTCAGTATCAATTGCTGACCTATGCTTACTTATTTATCCTCTTCGTGCCCAGAGTTATAGATTAAAGTTACATACATGTCACAATACTTTACCCTTATGTCCCTGTATAAAATTCGGCACCAGCACTATATGTATGTGTATCAATATAAATTAATGCATAATCTTAACATTTCACTTAGAATTGATATTGAAAGTACAGGTTTGTATCAACCTCTAATGATACAACGCCGCTTAATGATAGATTGTTATTATTAGGCGTCGCATTTGCACAGCAGACCTAACACTTAATGAAACAAGCAAAACGCTACATGATCAATAATAAGGGTTTGTTAATATAATGGATAACTACTCAACGCCTCATCATAAAAGATGAGTATTAATTATATGAAAATCTATATCTAGTTGTAGCAGATTAAGAAAAAAATATTTCTAGCGATAGTATAATTTTTGCATTTGAAGAAATAATGGTAAGCATCTTCGGGTGATCCACACCGACAATTACCGCTTTCAATGATACATGTATTTATTTTGTGTAAATCATAATTGAGTATGCAATGGTGTCTTAGTTTGGTATGTATTATGTTTAGCTTGCGCATACCATGTGTAAAAATGGAGGGAGCTTTAGCTTTGTTTTTAGATCTGTATAATGAATTCAAATCTTTGAATAGAAGTTTCATTTCTTACTCCTATATTTGTATAGTGTTGGTCATTGTTGTTCATGTGAGCGATGTGGCTCCTGAACTTCTTATTAAGGTCTTCCGTTTCCAACGGAAGACCTTGTACTGATTTTGTTGGAAATTCTTCATTATTATTTTTAAGGTTTTCCGTTTTCAACGGAAGACCTTATACTGATTCTGATGGTAATTCTTCATTATTAAGGTCTTCCGTCTTCAGCGGAAGACCTTACTGTTTTTCTACTGTTTTTCATTCTTCTATATTCTTCTTGGTAGACACCCTTAATTTCTCAGCCATTTCTCCATCGATTTTAATGATTTTTACAGGGATGATGTCTTAGGTGAACCTCTCATTGAATACAACTTTTTGTCTGAAAATTCAATTCCGCTTCTGAATTATCTCCCTTTTTCATGTATTTTGGGACATGATATTGTCCACGCATCTCCTCAACCCTTCTAAATCTGCACATTTTATATTTTTACGGGACTTTAATTTCCTGATATATATTTATGATAAAAAGGAAGAAGGCAAAAAACAAACAAAACAAAAACATGGAACGTGCATTGAATTTACTTTGTGTATATGTTACCCCAAAAATCCGACCGAATATGCCCCTTTGTCACATTTATTTAAATTAAACTGAAAATAAATAACGTAACACCATGATCTTCCGCCTATTTTATAAAAGTTTCTCCCGGTTTTTTTTCAAAATACATAGTAAACTTTTTCCGAGAGAATTACTTTTGATCTGATAAAGAAGAAAAAACTGACATAAAAATAAGGATTTTGCATCTTATTGCATTGTCAAGAGAAGTAATATTCATTTCTGTAAATAAGGTTATTTAATTTCACGTTACATAGCGGTGTCTCTATAAAATAGCACCATCTGGTGTAAAATTTAGACTCTCACGTTTGCATGAATTCTCCCGCTGATCTTTAATAGCTGATTATTATTTTGAATGTCCAAGTCTACGCGTATCATTAGATAATATCAGACGACACCACTTCTCTATAAAAATGTTCAAAGATGCTACCAATTTGACTAATTACTAAATTTTAACAGCATGCAACAATTTCAAACTTGCACATATTCTTCAAAAATTTAGAAAGATTAAAATGCAGATGTTTTCTTAAAGAAACGGTTACGTCTTTTGAATGCGGGTTCGTTTTTAAAAAACAAAATACAATTCTTGACATGAATCATGAGTATATAACAATGCTTGCCACCCTTTATAAATTATACTCGGCATTTAACTTCTCTTTCTTTAAAGAATTTCTGAAACGATCACACAATCTGTGTCCGACAAAGTTTTCCTAAAACATTTTCAAAACATCTTCCGTTTTTTTTCAAAACATGTTTTCAAGCAAGCTTTCAATCACAACACTTTATCATAACGAAAGCAGAACTGAAAGTTTAGTCATTATAATCGTTTGACACCAAATCATATATATTTTCAACTCGCAGCAACAACGGAAGACCTACTCGTGACTTTGCAACGAGCTCTGCTCTAGTTATTCTTCTTTTTCTTCTAGACGTTTCTTTAAACCTTAATATCTCTATAAATTTTCAGAGTCTATTGGAAATGTCAATAGCTCACTATAGCACAAAACAATGTGAAATCGCTACTTCCGGTTTTGAGTTATTCCCCTTTGAATATTTTTTAGTGGGTCTCGTGTACCCGCAAAGGCTCCGCGTTGGTCCGTAGCAAGTAGTTTTAATTTACAAATCTTTAATGTAGACTTTTTGAACGTTGTCCTCCCAGTTTTATCTGTTTGATTAACCCACGTATACTACTTAAAAAATCACATCGAAATTTATGTTTCAAAATATGCTAAATTTTGCTTATATCTTTGCTCCGTAACTTTTTAGTTGTAAATATTTTCTAAACACATATAGAACAAAAGTTGTGCAAAATATTAAGGGCTTTCATTTGATAATAAATGGCTAGCCCCTTAAATTAGGGGTCTAGATCCCTTAAAAGTCTTTGCTTTATAACTCTAAAACGGTAAATTTTTCGATATGAGCGTCGCTGCAAAAATGTTGTTTGTGATCTTATTAATCTCATAAAACTGTTTTTGTGTTCGGGTATTGCATAATATGAGGGTAAAAAGTAATACGTGTAGACCAGTACTCGCGGCAATTTGGCAAAGTTAACGAAAGTCTTTGTGCACACAGATGACATAAAGTTATCACAGAAAGTATACCGGTTTATACGGGATGCCTTAATTCATATTTTGTTAAGTTCTTATAGTGAACAATCCTTTAAAAACGTGAAACAGAAAATATAAACATTCTTTGTCCTTTCTAGTAAAACTCAAATTACGGATTAAGAAAAAACCTTCTATGTAGTACATTTTAGTTATCATACTGCATGCATTTGAAATCTATCTGGGATCTGAGCTGTTTGTGTGTACCATTACGTAACCTATCTCTCGCCTTCACAACCCCTACATGTACCTTCCCCACGGATTAAGATTTTGAAGATTTGAGAATTTATCCTTTTATTTGCTTAACAAGATTTCCGATAAATTATGCTCATCCTTTCAAAAATGATGCTGAGTGCCTGCATGGCCAAACATTATACGGAGAGTTATCCCTCCCACTGGACACCTCTCGTATAGCGCGCCCTCAGGTGGGAGAAGGCGTCCTCGTTTATTTACAGTTTGTGTTAGTTTCAATCTTTTAATTTTAAGACTGCACTTTAAATAAACTATTCCATGTCTTAGCGGTAGGGATGTAAGTATGAGTACAGGGAATCGAAATGTTTATGAAATATAAAAACACTGTTTTCCATGAATCAGCCCAGTGGATTTTATGTTGATTACACTATGATATAGGCTTAGTTTGTATCCTGTCATCAGTTGTACATAAACGTATTAATCGTTTCGATTTTCTGGTCGGAATAATTAAATACACATACATTTATGATGTGTGTTTTTAAGTTATCATAAACTAAATAATATCCCGCGCAAGCGCGGGAATTAACACTTTAAACATATTAAAATATGATACAATGTTTCGTGTATATGGCCTATATTCTTTTTGTTGCAGCTGAAAGACTGGAAAAAAATTCTGCAAACTTTTTCATTTATTTCAAAGCAGGGAGTGGCTGTGCAGTGCGTCGTTTCTCTTTTCTAATTTTGTTTTTTAGGTCTTTAAGCCAAATTTCACTTTAACTATTATCACTGTCCGAAAAAAGAATTTCAGATAAAAGACTGTATCCTTACCCGTCCCGATTCAAATTCCTCGTTTTATGCATACAGTCATCATCTATTCATACAGAGGTAGAATTGTCAACACGATTTGTTTATGTTTCACAAATTAATGTATATGGTTTACTACCAAACTGCAGTGGTATAAGAATTATTGTAATTTAAAAACGCTAGATAAGTATAAACATATTATTTGCATATCTTTAACTAAAGTTGTCAGATTCAAGATAACTGGCCGATGGTTAACTCGCCCTACACTTTCCGCCATGACGTTGATAAGTCAACCCGTGCTCTTGGTTACCCTGTTCTGGAAAGTTCTATTCATCAAAACTAAAATCGCCCATTCAAGAAACGAATTTACTCATCTTATTTATTCAACATTTGTCGTATCTTAATTTGCTATGTATACCCTAAATAAGTTCCCAGTAAATATCCTCACTCTTTACGTAATCATTCAATATTATTTAATTGCAAGCATATATTTTGATGCAAATTCCCACTGACTTGGATCCGCCAAAGCGTGTCCACCACCTTACTCTCATTTTTGCTATTTCGGGTTGGTTTATCGAAAATGAAAGATGGTTTTTAATTTATTTCTCAATAATTACTTATTAAGTAAAATTCAATTATAGCTTACGGACATCAACTGACATGTGATGAAATACTAAATGTGTAAGCAATTCCTCTGGTGCATACATTTTGTAGTTTATGGGCGAAATGTCTTAATTTATAAGTATAGATTGATATGACCGTGACGCAAGTTAAACAGAGAATTCGCCTGGTATGAAAATAATACTATGAAAGTGAGTCTCGTTTTGGATTTTCTGAACTTACTATTATCATATTGACAATATATTCCAGTCAGATGAAAACCACCCCCTTTTCCTTACACTCATCAGGGTCTGGTGTGATAAATATCGATAAGAGGTCATCTTCACAGGACCTCTACATTTGCATACAATCGAAATATAACCCCAATTTTTCACTTACTTGCCTTTATCTGTTTTATGAGAGGTGTAACTCTTCAATACTCTGCAGTTGGAGGTTACATAGAAAATAGGCATGAATTAATTTGTCTGTCAACTTTTGAAGAGTTTCAATTCATTTTCTAAATCAATGATTGGTCAGAAGTTATATTCGTGTGAATATGACCTCCTTTCAATACCTGTCAGATCCTGACAAGTGTATGGAGAAGGGGATGGTTTTATTAAGACTGGTCGACAATCCTATCTTGACTTGAAGCTGTAACGGAAGACCTCCTCGTTGCTTGCAACGAGCTCGGCTCTAGTTTCATGATCTTTTGGTGTTTAAAATTAAAGCCCTTAAAAGGAATTTGGTTTCCATAACAAAATGTCTTTTAAAAATTAATTTTGTGCAGAAAAAAATTGTTTAATAGTTGGTAAATTATATAAAAAAGAGCAAGCATAAAAATTTAAATTTCGGAGACTAAAATATAACAGACTATATCTTTATAATGCATGAATTCATTCTGAAACGCATCAATCCCCCTAACACTGATTAAGAAAATAAAAAAAGAGATTCGTGGACCATATCGCTCAACTGAATTCTATAAAGCACTGGCAAAAACAGAATACACTGCTAAATAAAAGAGATATATACTTTTGTATCTGATTTTATTTTAGCACAGAACATTTGGTTAACTTAGAATACCTCCTAAATATGTTCACCTACCCAGAGGAATGTCGAGTTTGATCTGATGATCCGCGCCTTGCAACGAGACGTGATCCGGCTCTTTGGATCAAGTTATTGTTATAATGATAAATTTATTATATGCCCTTGTCCATTTATAAGTTTCAATTACGAAATTATCTTTTTAACATCAATTGTATGACGTTTACTTTTATAACAAAGATATTTTTAGATGAACTCTTTTAAACGCGCTAAAACACAGACGTTATTCTTGTGTACTACGTCATCAGTTTCAGAGAGTGGTGATACGGAATCGGAAAACCACAGTGTGGTGATCCGGAAAATATGTTCACACTCTGTAAAATTGACAGTATCAACAAAGGAAAATTGATGGGTGTATAATAACATATGTTATTTATACGATATTGTATTATATATATATATATATATGGTATGGTATGGTACAGTATGGTATTGTTTCGTATGATACGACATTGTATTGCCTGATAAAATAATGTATCGTAAAATACAATTTTGTAAGATAAAAATTACAATTGCAATTACAATTAGATATTGTTAAAAAAAAAATAAACACAGAAAACCGTTTAAGGGGAGACAGCGCGTTGATCAGGTGACTTTTGTTGATCACATGAGAGTTTTTATAGAATATATGTCGCCACGACAAAACCAGGCTTGTTGAGTTTACGTCATAATCGAGAAAACGGCGCTGAAATACAACGTCAATCATGTCGCGTTTTTTTTTTATAAAAAAGAATGACACATTTCCCATAATCGTTTTGTACACTTTTGAAATGAATTTTTATACAGAACCACGTCGATTCTAATCAATAAACTAATTATGACTGAAATAAAGTTAGTTTTAAATATGTGTTATACAAAGAATTTGAATTTTACGACAAGAGTAATGTAAATATTGATATATAGGCCTACATAATATACTGTGTACCGATTGATAGTAAAAGCCAAGTTGTAACTTTACAAGTATTCCGGGTTTTTTCATGGTCCTTGACAAAATGAATGCTCAAAAATCAATTCCATCGTAGTTTAAAGTTTCTGGGGGGAAAACATCGTGTAAAACATTTAGGTCTATATGATATAAGAGAAACAATTAATTTTTATACACGAATGACATCCCGCATTTTCTTGTCGGTTATCGGACGTAGTAAAAACGAAAGTATAACCAATGTAAACAATCGGCGGGAATTCCCGCAGACAAACATTGATGTCTACGTTGATGTCGAGGAGAATGATCAACTATTCATTATGAGCCAGTCAAGCAAAGCCAGCGAAGTGCCCGACGAAATAATTTGTCACCAAGATGAACCTTTTGTAGACGAAATCACATCTTTGAATGATTTATACTTCGGAAATCACACTGAGTTTGTGCCATTGTCATCGTCCGAAGACGAGGAAGAGGATAGTGAGACCACATGCATCAATGTCGGTAATTATTTTGATTCTAATTTCAGATTATCAACAAGAATTTCAATACAGAACCGTCGACCAAGACGAAGTTAATTATGTCGATGTATTCAAAACAAACACATGCGATTGCTGTAAGTTGTATGGTTCCCCATGTAGTACAAAAATCGAATTCGATCACATTCTAGAATACAGACAATAGTGTCAGGAAACGTCAAGTGAGGAATTAGATCTAACAGTGAAAGTTCCACTTGCTGCACACAGGAAATCTAGTACATACTGGCCCAGTCTACAAGTAAAAAACAAAAAAACAGCAAAAGAGAGAGAAAGAGTAGCACAAAAGTACTATTTTGCTGGTTTGTATGTCGAGATACTTTTTTTTTGCCATGGTAAAACGTCAAGCTTAACAGCATAGCTGCATCTCTGGATAAAGATGGCCTAAACCCTAGGATTCATGGAAACATTGGGAAAACCCCTAAACATGCACTCAGCCTCACAGATGTTCACATTCTACAGCAGAAACTCTTGATGAGGTAGCAGAATCAGTGAGGCGCTCCTCAAGAAATAGCCACAACATACCCCAGCTCATCAACGATGCAGAGAGGCCGGTCGCCTTCTACGACTGGGCAAGTTTCTTTGAAGCATTCTTCAAGAAACTCCCATCCATTTCTAAATTCCACCATTTCAGAATGTCTGAAGAAAGTCCAGGAGTTGTCTTTGTCAAGGCATATAGTAGCTCTGCAGAGAAACCTATCAACATTTTGAAGAGAGGACTGTGTGTCCAAAACCCTGTGTCAAAATAGACCCAGAGAAAAGAAAATGTCCAAAGCAGTTTGCCTCTCCAGAGATGTGAAATTTTAGGTGTATTGTGTACTGTAACGTACAGTGTCATGATATGCATATTTATGTAATGTTCAACTTCCCAAATCATGACCTTTTTGAACATTTGTTGGAAAAACTCAATTAACCTGGTTTTCTGGTGGCTTATCACATATAGTAAAATGTAATAAACATTGTGAAGGCATGTTGTTTGAATCGTTTATATAATCTATATATAAGATAATGAAAACATCTCCATTTTAAAATGCGACCGAAAACCCCAATTTTTCAATTTTTTTAGTAGGTTGACATATTTTAATCAGTTGTATCATGTAGAATTTCTGTAATGAAAAATACGTAAGTTTGGGAAAATTCGACGTTAAACTTTTTACTTTAAGAAATGTAGATGCAAATCAAGTGGTTAAGATGATTATAGATATAGTCTAATTATTATTCTATTAATGTTGATAAATAAATCCAATGAATGTGTTACCTTTTTATGTTTAAATCAGCAGAGGATGCTCACACCTCCGTGGCACCTGATCCAACCTACAATTTTTTTTAGAGGTCCGTGTTTGCTCTGCTCCTGTTTTGTAATTTTTCTTTGGACTTTTGATTTTGATCACTGTTCGTTATCACCACATGTCATACAGAACCTGGCACAAAAAATTACAGAACTAGGGGTAAGGGTGATTCCTATCGTAGTATTTCTGGTGAATGCTAAGAAAGTGATCATAAAATTATTATATGTTATAAAGCACATGCCAAGGTTGATATTTGAAATTTTGAAGAACATTTCATTGAGTACTTTTATTTGTTATAACATTCTGTTCAAATTTAGAATCAAAAAGTCCAAAATTTGAAGGGTCAAATTTATCAAATTTTATGATATTGCTATGTAAAACGGTTAACGTTTCAATTTATTTTTATTTTTTTTTCTGTTTTTATAATTATTGAATAAAATTTTAAAATAAATTCCATCAAATTAAATATTTTTTTCAGAAAATTGAAATTGTCCTAAAAACAAAATCATATGTAATGCCAGAAAGGGGGGGGGGGGTATAATTCATATCAAAATATCCCCCTTGCAAGGTAGGAAAGTGGCCACGAAAATAATATATGTTGTAGATGACTTCTTAATGTTGAAAAGTTTTTTTTTTGGTCCTAAATTGTTATAAAACAATTTATTGGACAGAGTTCTACATTTTGGCAAAGGACTATAGATTATGATTTGAACCTAAAACGGCCCCTTAAAATGAACATCATCATTTTACTGTCATTCTTTGTTTTCCTTGTACAGATATACATGTAAAGTTTTTTCATAATTTCCATTTTGATTCAAGTGCCCACAATTAGGAAATATGACATCATAAAGTTAACCTTTTCCCGCCATTTTCGCATTTTTAGCATGAAACGGCTTGTTTTTAAGCAGTTTTTCTTTCAGATAGCATTGAGCACATGCTTGAAAAAACAAAATATTTTCATTAGAGATGTATCTATACAAGTGACAAAAATTTTTTGCTTGTTCAAAGCTGCGCTCCATATTTCCTATTCGAAAAACGATACGAAAAATGTCAATTTTTGACTAATTTTGATTGAATTATAAAAGGTGCGTCAGTTTTCACGTCATATACGGCCAGTGAGTGCAAATAAATGAAATAAATAGGTGAAAAATATATCTTATATCAACTCTTCGTAAACATAACATAACAATTTTATGCATTTGAAACACTTCAAAAAATGGCAAATTATGGGGGCAAAATTTGACTCATATCGTATATAGTCCTTTGATGAACTTAGACCCTTAATTGCTTAGATATGGGACTTTTTCGAATTCCAATAATGAATTTCATGATTTTATTATATGAATTAGATAAGTAATGGAAACTTTTTTCGGATTTTATCTAATTTGTTTAAGAAGTGTACGAAAGATGTTTTTTCATTGATATTACAAATGATTACTGAGTATCTGGTATTTTATGGGTGATGAAGTATTTTGCTAACATAATTGAGCAGATTTACTATAACTATTTTAATTGTTAAATTTTTCTTCTAGATCCTGAATGCTTTAAAATCAATACTTCCGAAACCACCCAAGCAGCAAACATAACTGAATTGACTCGTTTAAACACCAAGGATAACTTGACAACACCACCATCCCCAAGTAATGACAGCAGCAAGAAAACAAAATCTAATAAATTGACTAATATTATTACCACGACCAACTTGACATCATATTTACCAAAAAATAAAACCAACGCCAATAAAACTAAGCAAACTGATTTACATGGCGCATCGTTAACCTCTAATTCCTCTTCACTAGATGGTTATTGGTCCATGTCAATTTCATGGTAAGTAGAAACTTCTATGGCCAGGTAGTTCACTATTACATTATCGAGGTTTGCGACTTTCTATAAAACAATTAATTCACAGCAGCCGTTGCATAACATGGCGTTAGATGACGAAAAGATGTTTTGATACTTCTTTGTTAGATACGATAATAACTAATTTTTTTTTAGATTTTTATTGATTGATCATCATGTAACAGGCACGTAGTACATGTATCAGGGGGAGGGATGGTAAAAGAATTTGTTTTTGTAACAAATTTTAAATTACGTCCATTGAGAATTCGTGCAATGTATAAATAAATTACAGACAAAGTGATAAAATGACATATAGATGTACGTGTTTTCATATGTATAAATATGAGCCCTGCAAATATATCATAAAAATATAGCATGTACATACTATTATGTTCCATCTAAATTTTAATAAAAGTATAATATTAAAGCAATATCATAATTCTTATGATGTACATAATCATTTAAAGGAGTTAAATCGGACAGTTACAATGAATATAGAATACGTACTGCTCACTTTATAATCATACAAGTAAGTACTGGTGTAAAATATTAAAGACACATTATTTATCAAATAGCTTACCATTCTAGGGGAATAAGCTCTTACTTTGCTCAATATATGAACCATATATGTTTGTTTATAATTTTCTTGAATATGAATGACCCCCTCCCCGTTTATAATATCATGCGACCATGCTGTTTTCATTTATTGTATTGTTATCTTTATTTAGTAAATTATACTTACATACACTAAGTATTGCTCCCTGTATTTCTTACGGAAATTAATTGTAATCCAGATCTATCTTGAAACTCATAGGACTGAAGTATAAACGATCCTGTTCAAACCAGTTTATCAATTGGTCTAAACCTTCAGCAACCTTAGAAAAATCACGGACTGCACGAAATAATCATGATGATGACGGACTCAAATTCCCATAGAAGACGATTTGACTTTTTCTTTTTTCTAACGTACTGATGTATATTAACAATAATTTAGTTATTTCTACTTACTTTTTACGATCAACTCATTTATTTGCTATAAGAAAGATGTAAATATAAACAATAAAGTGTTTTTGTTGATTCATGCGGGTTATGAAGGTATCGATCATTGCGATAAAAATTATGTATTTAATCTGCAATGTCGTAACTTTCATATCCCGCATAAATCACCAAAGAAAGTATTTTATTGTTCAAATAGTTTAGCTCTAAATATTTTGTATGTCTAACTCTAGATCTGTAGATAATGTAGCCGGGATTTAGTGATCCGATCACACGGGGTTGATGTTTAGGCACTTTATTTTACTATTACATCTCCCTATTTTATAAAGAAGCAGAAAGGGAAGGTTGGTAATTTAAGTAGCTGAAAGTATTTTTAAGATCAATTAAATTGGCACTTATAACGTTTAATAACGTGGAATTTATGCAAAATAAGTACGCTGTATCATAGTCTAAAGCGGTGTACTATTTTGCTCGATGGCGTATTTGTTTGAATTGATTGAAGTAGATCTCTAGATTTAAAAAATTGCGACACAACTCACACAGACCATTAGATCTGCAGTTTGCCACATAGACAATTTAATTGTCTGTGTACCTTTTCTTTATTTTAACTGATGAAAAGAATTAATAATTTTTTATTAATAATGAAATAATTGAAGTTTAAAAGCCGTCCATTCAACGATTGCCTGACACCATATCTCTTTTCAATAGCACATACGCAAAGCAATCAATAGCACGATGGTACGATGAAGCAATGACGTTGGTGCGATAGAAAACTAACAATGACACGATAGAGCATATCACAACATCGCATTATTGCTATCGCGTTCTCGCTGTCATACCGTGGCGTCATGGCGCTATCTCTTCGTTGTGTTATCACACCATCGTCATCGCATTGTCGCACCATCGCACCATAGATTCATCGTCATTGCACCATCGATTTATCGTCATTGCATTATTGCATCATTGCGCTATGGACGCAAACCTCAGTTGTGCGATGATGGGATAATGAAACTACGTGGTCCCATCCGGACTCCATAAAATATACATTGCTATTACTATTTTAGGAACGAAGGTATACAAATGCATTGAAACGATGCCAAATAGTAAGCAGTGCCGATTTCAATATATTTAGTGGACTCAGATGTATATTGAAAATATATATGCCTTTTATATAAACATAGTTACTGGATTAAGTAGAAAAAGCCCCCGTGAAATTAAATGAAAAAGGATTTTGTAAGATTAGAAGTCATTTTTTTATATTTCCTTAACCTGCTATAATTTTTTACAATTATATGTAAATAACATACAAAAACACGTTTTTGCAAACGTGTTTACAATCATCGTGGCTTCCTTAAGCATATCTTTTAAGGAAAATGATATCATTTGATTTTTCCAACTTTTCATCAATAATACAAAGAGGTATCTTTAAAAATTCGCAATTTTCAATTAAGTGGAAGAAGTTTGAGTCAAAATCATTGTAAGAGTTCTAAATATTTTAAATTTTGACAATAATATCAACTCTGAATTATCTTATTTTAAAGCTTTATATTAGACTCTTTTGGAATAGAATTTCGACAATATACATGTATATTATTAGTAAAACACACAAAGGCAGACTTATCAGATGAGGAATATTCTGATCATGAGTGGAAAAACATTTTTGGTGCATGACGAATGCGTAATAGAAAATATCTTTGGTTTTTGTTTATTTCAGAATTGTGATTGTTTCCCTATAAAGCCTTTTATCTGATATAGATTAAATTAAAGAAAGAAAACATATACCGGTATTCAATCACACTGACAATCAGCTACTTGTTTTTCTTTAAATATTGACTATGTAGTTTTCTTGATAATTATCTGAATTCAATTTTTACAAAATGTGTTTTCTACGATATTTTTTTCAGTGTCGTGCTTGGAGTATTTGTATCACAATTGAATTTGTTGTCGCCGTAGTAGCATCTCGCTGTTATCTTCGGTGATATAGAATTCATCCTCAGGTACAATTTCTACTAATTATTAAAGCACCCAATTAGTTAACATGTTGTTTTAAATGATACATGTAGCTTTTGCTTTTACAATATTGAGTTTAATATTTTATATTTTACATTCATTGAGTATTTTTTCCTCTATTTGTTAAGCAAACCGATTGTAATTCACAGTGATATAGAAACTGACAGGGCTGAAACTAGAAGATCCAGTTCTTACCAGTTTATCAATTGTTCGAAACATTCAGCAACCAAACAGGTTTTACATGACACTAGCGGAAATCAGACGTTATCTATGTACATGTTTATGCTTTTGATCATCTTTTTCATTTCATTCTGCGAAATAAGATGTAAATGTGATGTCTTCGATCTAGGATACGTTGTTTATTTTTGCGTTCGAAAATGTTGACGATTGAATTGAAGAGTGTGCTGAAACCCTTTATAATAATAAAAGCACTGCACAAAGAATGGGTATCTACATAAATCGAGGAAGATTATGATTGAATTTAAAACTTACAATTATCACGATCTGCATTTTTTTGTTGATTCAATGATTTTTTTTTACTGGTTTTTTTTTTGTTGGTTTTGATCATTTATTGTTTATTTGTTGACTTATTATATATACATGTAGTACATATTTGATTCATTATATATTTTATTCAACTATGAGGGAAAAAATCAGATAATTCCATGTGTTACGGATGTTGAATGTTATTTCATTATACTTGATCACTCTCTATCATTAAATTTTATTTATTATCATTTAAATTTTATTTTTGGTTTTTTTTTCTGTATAGAATAGGCATTATTTATGATTCATCAAAATTTGAATGTCCCAAATGACAGTGTTTAGAGATGTTTTGTAAACAAAGCTCGAGTCATATGCTTTGTATTAGTATAAGTACAAAATCTTGCTTTCTTTTGTCGATGATATTATTTTTGAACACATTAAATCATTTTATTTTGTTTACCACGAGTTAGCTTGTTATGATGTTGTTATTTATTTACTGTACATTATATGAATCGAGCTTTGTTTGCAAAACAATAAATTCTAACATCTGTGTCACGCTTGAAACCTGATTTTTTTAACTTAATTAAGGTCTTCCGTCTTCAGCGGATGACCTTACTGTTTTTCTACTGTTTTTCATTCTTCTATATTATTATTAAGGTCTTCCGTTTCCAACAGAAGACCTTATTGTTTTTGCTTTGTTTCTTTTTCCCTATTATTTTTTTTTCTTACAAAATTTGTGCACGCAATTTCTCGGAAATGGCTAGGCCGATTTTCATGAAACTTTCAGATGAAATAGATATTGATCTGAACTTCATATACATTTTTTTGTTTTGATGACATCATTTCCATTCTTGATATAATGACGTTTTAGCGATTTTTAGAGGGTCGGCTTATCCACGGATCTCCACCTTAACGGTTAAAGATATTGAGTTCAAACTTTCAGGGATTGTAGACAGGAGATTGTAGATATGCTATTTAGCATTCATATTTGTCATGCTCAAAAAGCGTTAAAGCTCGCCTGGTCCCGAAAATTGATACTAAAAAACGTAGTATTTTTTCATGGTTTGCTTTGTTAATCTCTTTTCTGAAAAATATTTTGTTAAAACGTGTAATGTAAAAAAAGTTAATATCTACGAGACCCTTTGTTTAATATCAAGACAAAGGGACGGCCCCTAAAATTAGGGATCCAGAAGGGTCTATGATCAATAGCTCTTTACTGGGTAATATTTTGTAATACATTGTAGAAGCAAAAATGTTCATCTTACTGTTATGTACCCATACAATATCATAATTTTCTCATGTGTTACGTATGTAAGGGTTTTTAGGGGTCAGAATATCAAAACTTTAATCATCTATATCTCGTAGAGGAAAAATATTTTAATAAGCAGTATAGAAAATATGCTCATAATGATTTACTGAAGAATATTCAATCATCAAAATTTCCTTAAACGGCCCCGATAAGTAGATAAGGGGTCGGCCCCTAAAACGTTCTTTTTCAGATATCTCAAGAACAGTAACAATTTTTTAAACACTTGTTGAACAAAATATGTTTAGTTTTAAACCGTTCCATACCAGGAAAAAGGGCTGGCCCCTAAAATTAGGGAACCAGAGGGGTCTAAAGGTTTTTATTTGTAGCTCTATACTGAGGGGTATTTTGTAATAGGGGTCAGAATATCAAATATTTGATCACATATCTAATAAAGGAAAAATATCTTGATAAGCAGTATAGAAGAGAATATGTTCATAATGATCTACTTGACAATTTTCAATCATCAAAATTTTGTTAAACGGCCACGATAAGGAAATTAGGGGTTGGCCCCTAGATCATAGAAGCAAAAATGTTCATCTTACTGTTATGTACCCATACAATATAATATTTTCTCATGTGTTAAGTAATTAAGGATTTTAGGGGTCAGAATATCAAAATTTTCATCCCCTTTATCTCGTAAAGGAAAATATCTTGATAAGCAGTATAGAAGAAAAGATGCTCATAATAATCTACTGACAATATTTAAAACCCAAAATTTCGTTAAACGGCCCCAAGATATCTCAAGAACAGTAACAAATGTCTAAACACTTGATGAACAAAATGTGTTTAGCTTTAAATGTTCTTTGAACACCTATATCTCGTGAAGGAAAAATATCTTGATAAGCATGCCAAGAAAAAGGGGTTAGCCCCTAAAACTGGGGACCAAGAGGGGTCTAAATCTATTTCAGATATCTTAAGAATGGAAACAAATTTCAAAACAGTTGTTGGACAAAATTCATTTAGAATTATAATACCTTTTATTTAATATGAAGAAAAAGGGGATAGCCCCTCAGATTAGGAACCAAGTGGGATCTAAATGTGTCTAACCAAAGCTCTTACACCTGAAATAAAATAGTATCTGGCCCTTAGAATGAAGACCCCTTTCTTCTATTTTCAAATCATGTGTCGCTGTTAAAAAGCAAAGTCAAGGTCATAAATATATCTCAAGTTCTAAAATTGGACGGAAGACCTCCTTGTTGCTCGCAACGAGATCGTGTCTAGTTATTATTAAGGTTTTCCGTTTTCACCGGAAGACCTTATTGTTTTTGCCTTGTTTCTTTTTCCCTATTATTATTATTATTAAGGTCTTCCGTCTTCAGCGGAAGACCTTACTGTTTTTCTACTGTTTCTCATTCTTCTATCTTATTAAGGTCTTCCGTCTTCAGCGGAAGACCTTACTGTTGTTTTTTTTTTTACTGTTTCTCGTTCTTCTATATTATTAAGGTACTCCGTTTCTAACTGAAGACCTTATTGTTATTCTTCGGATTCTTTTTCTTTCTTTTTTTCTTACCAATTTTGTGCACGCGATATCTCAGAAATGGATCGACCGATTTGCACAAAATTTTCAGATCTTACTAACTATGTTCTGGACCTTATCGGAATTTATTTTGATTGATGGCGTCGTTTTCGTTTTATAGATATTGGCATTTTAAGGATTTTTATGTGGTTGGTTTGTCCAAGAGTGTTCTCATAAACTACAAATGATATCGATTTTAAAATTTCAGGGATGATAGACAAAAGATTGTTAATCTGAACAAAACCATTCTTATTTGCCTAGCACAAGAAACGCCGGAGCTCGGTGGGGCTCGAAAAATGATATGAAAAAAGCGTCGTTATTTTGCGTGGTTTTCTTTATCTCTTTTCTCAGAAATATTTTGTGAGACATTTAGAGCAAAAAAAGTTTATAATTCCAAGAGCTTTCGTTTGACATCAAGAAAAAGGGGCTGGCCCATCAAATTAGGGGCTAAGTTTCATGAAAGTCCTCGCAGGATAAGTAGAAAACGGTTGGGATTTCAATATGTCTGTCGCTAAAAAAGTTGTTCATTTTGATCTTATCAAAGTCGTTACAATAAACTTTTGTTCAGGTATTGCGTAATACGAGAGTAAAAATCTTGACCTAATTGTAAACACGTACCTGTTTTCATGTGAAAAGTGCATGTTTTTGTCTGCATAACTGACACAAAGTTACAACAGTAAGTGTAATAGCTTACATATATGTTGCGTTAATTAATTATAACAAGTGAGTATCGATGTTTTTCTTACAGGTGATACGTGAGGATATTTAGTCACTTTTGTTTAGTTTTTGTAATGGACAATCATTCAAAACCGAGAAAGAGAAAGTATAGTCGCGAACATACATTCTTATTCTTTTCAAGTGGAATGCGGAACAACTCCTACCAAAAATTTATTTTAAAATCATCTTTAGATGCCTGGGTTGTATGTGAAATCATGTACCAATTCCTCACCCGCGACCGAACAGATTATTGATCGGCTGCTAGCTAGCAGCCACCGGTTATCTAATATACAACATTCGCGTTTTGTATACATAAGTTTATTTATATAGCAACTTACACAAGGAACTATGGTATAAAGATATATCAAGTGTAAATTAAGGAGAAAAGAGTAACCTCTTAACCCATAAAATTAATGTTGGATAGCTCTGTTATTTGAAGAACGGGGTCTTTATGCGTATAACTGACATAACGCTACCGTAGACAGTGTACCAGCTTACATACGGAAAGTGTATCAACATGATCATTCTCTTCTAGTGAAACACATCACGGATAAAAGAACTAATTCTATGCAATACATTTGAGTCTCATTTAAAATCTAGCTGGATTCTGAGCTGTGTATGTGAACAATTACGTATCCGATCCCTTTGCCGCGGCCAAAGAAATAGAATTCCGATTTTAACGATCTTAAAGAGTAAATAAAAAAATTATACTTTAACCTACGAAGTTATGATGTTTTAGTCTCGTAATTTAAAAACGATATATAGCATGACTGTCATTGAAAAAAGGTGTTCTTTGTGATCTTGTCTATGTCATAAAATAAGTTTTATTGTAGGGACAAAATTCGTTATCAAACTGCAAACACTTAAAACCCACCACGTTGGTGTACATTTACATAACACATCAATCGCACATGGCCGAAGAGATACCGCGCTAGTGGACACGCGATTCGCTGTAGTATAAGACACAGGCTTCTCATGTTTCTACGTTATCACACGTACAGTTCATTGATTCTTTGTTAAATTGTTTTTATTTTCAATTATAGTGGTTAAAGATGCATCACACTTTTGATTTAGCATTGATTTAAATCATAGTGCGTAAAATTAATAGAAACTGTCATTAATGAATATAATACAACGTTTTACAGTCGTACGAGTTGAAAAATAAATAAGTCTATTTCTGACATTTTTCCTGCTGAGAATTTAATGCATTACACTTCCCACATCTAGGCGATATTCACGACATGATTATTCCAACACAAACATCTTATGTATCTGTAACCTGTGATAATTCATTTGGCTAACAAAATATTAGAAGTCTTTTTATGAGTTATTAGAGAGAGAGAGAGAGAGAGAGAGAGAGAGAGAGAGAGAGAGAGAGAGCATGAATTTAGCAGGGTGTTGTAAGTAATTAGTGAGTTGAAACGCGTCCGAGATAGGTAGTTTAAGTATTACATGCTTGTGGTAGGTGCAGGCACGATAAAACTTACCGATGCCCGCTAACACGGAAGGAATTGAAGGAATCAGTGATTATTTCTTTAATATACCTATCATAACGGAAATTATACAGAAATTGGTTAAAGGACATGCGGTAAATAGATAACGTATGTTTATTTAGGTTCATGGAGAAATGTGTTATTAAGTCCAGTGATGAGCCTGTCGATGCCGGGTCAGAAATCTAAATAAAACGCTTCTACTGACCACGGTGCGTCAGATCATTAGTATGCACTTAATCGCATTTACTTATAAGGTCCGGAGATCGGAGGTAGTGTCCGTGCGTATAAAAAGGAGGTGCGGGGAAAGCGGCTCTCCAGTAGTCAACTGGAAGCTGTCTTTTGCCTCCTCTTTTTATACAGGGAAAGGGCTACTCCCCAGGTTGAGGAGGAGAGAATTCTGGGTTAGATAACGTGGCACAGACAACGCCAGGTGTCTGGTCAAGGACGAATAAGATCCCGAGGATCAAATTAACGGAAATATCGTATTCAGCAAAATCCTAGTACGATATACCCATGAATTTTTTAACAAGTTTGATTTACATTCAGGCCGTAAAAGAATAACGGTCACACGAACACTATTGGTTTAACCTCTTCTGAGTGGTAGTCCGAATCATTAAAAAACATACTCATTGCTGATTTTATTCTTTCATTTAATTAAATTATATTTTTTGGTTATTGATTATCAAAGAATATGTTAGTTTTAAAAAAAGTTTATTAACATTCGGTAAGTAAAAGTTTTGTTTAGATTCGGACAGTCGAAGAGCGAGTAGAGGACACATGGTTATAAATACTACTTAGTAGATTACGGAGATTTTCAAATCGACCGGACTTCCGCAAATGCATTGCACGTACACTCGAATAGTTGATACATATATATTTTAATAAAAGTCTGTATGCTGTATGATGTATTTGCTGTCTGATCAGGAGTGTTCTTCCCCAAAAGAAGCGCAGGGCATTCGCGTAATGAATGCTCTGTATAATCATGCTTATATGTTTTTAAAAACTTTTTTAACGTTTAACTAAGCAAAATTGTAGAGGTCATGGAGTCAGAAAGCAAATCAAATTAACCAATTAGGCAATTGTAGTTATCCAATGCCTATGATTAATAATTTGAATAAATATGAATTTACAAGCCCCCACCCCACCCCCATTAAGAGCTTCCGTGTCCTGTATTATCTTTCTTCTTTTCTTAACGATTTTTGTGCACGCGATTTTCTCAAACACTGGTTGAATAACTTACAACTCATTCTGTGCAAATTCTATATGTATGGAATGACAATTTTCTTGTAACTTAAATTAATTTTTTAAAAATAACAACAGTATAATTTTTTTTAAAAATGACGCTTTGTGAAATCTAAAAATTTCTTAATTTATTACTAAAATTAATAATTTTAGACGGCCCATGCAGTAAGTATTGCTAACCGAGCCTTTCGTTCAACAGCGCATTGATTGTGAAGATTCCAGCGTTGTCTACAACAAAAGGGTGAAAAGACCACGAATTTTGACATATTTGCCTGTAAAGGGTTTAAAAGAGATGGATACAAAACACAAGTGCGAATATATCTAGTAAAGATAAAAATAATAAATCTACATTTGTCATAAATACTTAATTTTATCAAAGGATATTTTAAGATTTAGTTCCGCCGAAAATTTCCATTTTCCTTCATTGTTTGGTGCCTGATTTGAAATAATGTTTCGATGTCGTACCAAGTGGAGGAATTTCTTAAAGCTGCATGTTCCGATTTTTCGGCCATTACAGTATCAAATGATGTTGCCATGCAAACCAAATGAATTATCTTAGAAATTTATCGACTTTCGCCTATTTACACAGAATTTATTTTCTTTTAACGTTAGAAATATTCAAAGTAAATAAAAATAATTTTTGGGGCTTACAAAAATACCCCAAAAATATATCATGGGAATGTTTAAAAAAGGTAACCTAACCGAATGATTGAGTTTATTCAACCTGCATGTTATGCATCGATGGTAAACAACATAAACTTCAGAATTATTAGTGAACAAATGTACACTGCTTTATTTTTTCAAATAGTCATGCTGTTTATTTCATTTTTAAGATAGATGATATCAAAAAAGACAGATGTCAAAGTCGTTATACAATCATACTCGCTTCGACGTATGGGGCGAGTTTAAACACGAGGCGAAATAACGCGAAACCTTTTTATGTCGTTTATTTTGTAAAGAAAATTTGTACATTGTAAATCTTGTCTAATCTGGCGGAGGGTGGTTCTGAAAAATTTGGGCAGATTAGACAACATCCGGTTTGGAGGACATTGTTGCAAATTAATTTCAGTATTTAATACACAGTAGGTTTTGATCGTCTATTCTTGCAAAATTTTCAATTCTTCTGAAATATATTAGACCTAATCGATCGTGATTACGGTACCAATTTTCATTTTTTTTTTCTTGGAAAACAATTAGTCCATAAAGGAGTACATACAATGGTAATACTTTTTCAATCAAATCATCGTAATTGATATTTTCAAACATTCGATTAACCTGAAAAGTCCGACACAAGATAAGTGCATGACATTGGCCAAAAGGTGGCTGATTACATAATGTCAAGAACTGTTTTGATGCAGGGAACAATGGTTGAATATTTATATAGATGAGAATTTAATAAAGAATGGAGCATTATGACAGAATAAAATGTAACTCTGTAAGTGTGGCCATACAACGGGGATCCTAAAGGTATCCTAAATCACGGCCTGAAAAAAAATGGGGTGAACTATAATCTCATTATCTAATTTTGGCCCAAAAAAATGCGTATTTATTTATAACAAGACTTAACGGTATATACTGAAATGAGTTACTAGTTTGGATCTACTAAAGTATATTCACAGTTGTTTAAATCAATAGCAACGACAGGAAAATTGCCGATCGATCGATAAGTGGCCGGATTACGGGAGATTACTCTCACTAATCATAAGCAGTCAATTCTTTTCATCGCGGCCGGTTTACAGAATAGACAAGATCCGGATTGCACAACATTTTTTAAACATAAAATGATAGGAAAATGCCAGGGGACTGGATAAAGTCGCCAGATTGGACAACATGCCGCAATGCACAGCATCCGGATTCAACAAGTTTTAACATGTACATCATTTTTTTCATTGAAACAAAGACAATTTCAAATTTTGAGTCGATATGATAAAACATTTTGAATTGCAGATCATCTTTAACACGCAATTTGCGAGCTTATTTTTTGCAGTAAAAAGATTCAAACTTTCAGTTTTTATGCACATGTTCATTTTTTTTATGAACTGTTTTTAAAAAAAGGAAATTACCAAGATGACGAAAATTAGTTGATTTTTTTTTAATTCAAATACCTTTTTTATATCAGGAAAAAAAGTCTAGCCTCTAGAATAAGGACCAAAAGTGGTCTAAAGTCTTTACTTCGTACCTATACATTATACATGTAATAATTTTAATACGCTACGTTGTTAAGGATTTTAAAGGACTAAAAGTCCAGAATTTTGATCATTCATATTCAAAAAAGAGAAATATTTGTGAAATTGTTGTACAAGAGAAGATGCTTAGAACTAAGTACATGTATATATACTATGTGTATAACAACCCTCAAAATTTCGCTTAAAGGAGATAAAGGATCGACCCCGACTTTCTTTCCCAGATACATGTATCTCAATAATGGTAACAGATTTCTAAACACTTTTTGAACCAAATGCATTTAAAACAAAAATAAATTTCCATTTACATAACCAAGGTCTAGTCCTTTAAACTATGAGCCAATTGATTTTAGACATTCATGGCTTTTAATTTCTGAATATTTTGTAACATGAATGATGTATTTAACAATGTAAAGTCATCAAAATTGTTAGATGGCCCCGATAAAAAGTCGCCCCCAAACAAGTTCTTTCCCAGATATCTCAAAAACGGTAACTTTCTCAAGGTTTGTTGAATAAAATTTGTATAAAATAAAAAAGTCCTTTAATTTGATATCGAGAAAGCTGGACATGCCCCTAAATTAAAGGGCCAAAAGGGATCTAAAGCTATTCATCAATAGCTCTTACACTTCATACAGAAACGTCTCAGATCCTTTATATATAGCCCCGCCCACGTTTCCATGTTTCGTTGTCGAATAGCAAAAGTCAAGGTCACATCTGATGAGAATCGGACGGAAGACCTCCTCGTTGCTCGCAACTAGATCGTGTCTAGTTCTTCTTCTTATTTTTTTCCTTACACAAAATTTTTCAAAACCCAATATCTCAAAAACGGTTCGACGGATTTTCACGAATATTTCACAGATAGAAGTCAGTATCTACAGCTGTGCATACATATCTTTCTGCATATGACGTCACTTCTGTTCGTCAACGTCGTTCAATTTACTTTTTTCAAAAAATTATTTTGTCCTGCAAATATTTAGAGAATGGTTGAAGATAGAAACTTGAAATTTTCATCGATGATAGATCTACCTTTGGAAAGGTGAACTTAGGTTGAATGATTAACGTCCGTCACTTCCGGTCGTCACCGGAAGGAAAGACAAAAAATCAATTTTTTTCAACTTTTTTCTTTTTTGATACTTTTCTGTAGGGTTGATGGTGACCCTTTTACTGATTCAGAATATGTAATTTGCTTTGAAATCGATTAACGCGATCTCGAGATGTTAAGCATCAAAGTCCTGAAGCGGTAGTCCGACTAGCTCAGTCGTTAGAGTCGTGGACATATGTCCACGCGACCCGGGTTCAAGCCCCCAGTGCCGAGAAAAAAAATCCACTAAATTTTTGCTTATATTTATAATTTTATGTATAAAATTATGGGTCTTAACTCATCTATTCAAAAATCGGACGGAAGACCCACTCGTCGCTCGCAACGAAAACGATCTAGTTATTAAGGTCTTCCGTTTCCAACGGAAGACCTTATTGTTTTCGTTCGGTTTCTTTTTCCTATTGTTAAGGTCTTCCGTTTCCAACGGAATACCTTATTGTTTTCGTTAGGTTTCTTTTTCCCTATTATTATTAAGGTCTTCCGTTTCCAACGGAAGACCTTATTGTTTTCGTTCGGTTTCTTTTTCCCTATTATTATTAAGGTCTTCTGTTTCCAACGGAAGACCTTATTGTTATTGCTTTGTTTCTTTTTCCCTATTATTAAGGTCTTCCGTTTCCAACGGAAGACCTTATTGTTATTCTTCGGTTTCTTTTTCCCTATTATTAAGGTCTTCCGTCTTCAGCGGAAGACCTTACTGTTTTTCTACTGTTTCTCATTCTTCTATATTCTTCTTGGTAGACACCCTTAATTTCTCAACCATTTCTCCATCGATTTTAATGATTTTACAGGGATGATGTCTTAGGTGAACCTCTCATTGCATACAACTTTTTGTCTGAAAATTCAATTCCGCTTCTGAATTATCATCCTTTTTCATGTATTTTGGGAAATGATATTGTCCGCGCATCTCCTCAAAAACCGTTATAGTTAAAGACTTGAAATTTATATGCAAGATAGAGTGGTTATGGTAGATTTGCATGCTTGTTTTAAATTTGACTAGAAGTCATTGTCCTGGAAGCTCGCCTGAACCTGAAAATGTTGATATTAACTTTTTTGACAGTTTTTTGGGAAATTTGAGATTTGATCACGAATATCTTTCTTGTCATAAATATTTTGTTAACATATGTAGAGCATTAAAAGTTTATATAAACAAGACCTTTCAACTGACACCAAGCAAAAGGGGCTGACCCCCCATATTAGGGGCCCAGAGGGGCTTAAAGTCTTTTATCTATATCTCTTTAATAAGAAACATTTTGTAATGTATTATAGAAGCAAAAATGTTAATCTTCTATCTCTTTATCTACGCATGTTAAAAGTTTTCGGATATGTTACATGATTAGGGGTTTTAAGGGGCTAGAAGTCCAATATTTTGATTATTTATATCTTAAAAAGGAGAAATATTTTGAAAAGCATTATATAAGAGAAGATGCTTAGAATAGTGTTGGTAATAAAATTCAACCATCAAAGTTTCGTCAAATGGACCCTACAGGGAGATAAAGGGTCGGCCCCTAAAGCAATCTTTCCCAAATATCTCAAGAACGGTAACAAATTTCTGAAAACTTAATGAACAAAATGTGTTTAAAATAATAAGATCTTTCAGTTGAATTCAAGAAAAAGGGGCTGAAAAAAAAAATGAAAAAAGATAAAGAAATAGAAGAAAATAGTCTGTTCAGAATCAAGAGATCTTTTTTTTTCTTTTTACAAATCATTTAGCTGGTAAATAGCAAAAAAAAAGGTCATACACGTATCTCAACTTCTAAAATTGGAAGGAAGACCTCCTCGTTGCTCGCAACGAGATCGTGTTTAGTTATTATTATATTTTTTTTCTTACCGATTATGTGCACGCGATTTCTCAGAAATGGTTGAACCGATTTACGTCAAATTTTCAGATCTGATAGGTATTGATCTGAAACTTGTTGGAAATTTTTTTTGTTGATGACGTCACTTCCTGTCTTGAGATATCGTGGATTTATCGTTTTTTATAGGGTTTTTTTGTCGGGAGAACTCTTCTTTTACCATATTAGTATTGATGTTGAACTTTTCAGGGCTGATAGACAAAAGACTAAAATAGTGTCTAATGGTCTTTAATCATGTTAATCTCAAAAAGCGCCGAAGCTCGCCTGAGCTCGAAAATTAAGATTGAAAAGGCGTCGTGATTTTTCTTGGTTTTCTTGAAATATCTCTCTTCTCGACAGAATTTTGATAATACATATAGAACAAAAAAACTAAATCAAATCAAGACCTTTCATTTGACATCAAGAAAAAGGGGATGGCTCTTGAAATTAGGGGCCGATAGGGCTCTAAAGTCTTTTAGTAATAACTTTTAATTGTAAAATATTTTGTGATACATTATAGAAGCAATTATGTTTATCGTAACGTTGTTTATCTATACATGATACTTCTTTGCTCCTCTGTTACGTAATTAGGGATTTTTAGGGGCCAGAAGTCCAAAAATTTGATCATCAATATCTCAGAAAGGAAAAATATTTTGAAATACAGTAAAGAAGGAAAGATGTTTAAAATGATGTACTAAACATGATGCAATCTTCAAAATTTTGTTAAACGACCCCTATAAGGAATTAGGGGTTTGGCCCCTAAAATGTTCTTTCCCATATATCACAAGATTGGTAACGAATTTCCTAACACTTTTTGAACAAAATGTGTTTAGAATTAAACGACCTTTTATTTGATATCATGAAAAAGGCGCTGGCCCCTAAAATTAGGGGACAAAAGGGATCTAAAATTTATTATCTATAGCCCTTTACTGAGAGATATGTTGTGAAAGGTTATAGAAGCAAATATGTTTATCTCACAGTTATGTATCCATGCAATGTAATGATTTTATCATATGTTACGTAATTAGGGGTTTTAACGGGTCAAGAGTCCAAAATTTTGATCATCCATATCTCAAAAAGGAAAAATAATTTGAAATGCTGTACAGAAGAAAAGATGTTCAAAATGATGTACTTAACAATATGCAGCATTCAAAATTTTGTTGAACGGACCCTTTAAGGAGATAAGGGATCGGCCCCTAAAACTTTCTTTCCCATATTTCTCAAGAACGGTAACAAATTTCTAAACACTTGTTGAACAAAATGTGTTTAGAATTAAACGATCTTTCATTTGATATCAAGAAAAAGGGGCTGGTCCCTCAAATTAACGAACAATAGGGCTTTATTTTTTTTTTTATCTATAGCCTTTACTGAGAGATATCTTGTGAAAGATTTTAGAAGCAAATATGTTTATCTTGCAGGTATGTATCCAATTAATGTAATAATGTTATCATGTGTAACGTAATTAGGGGATTTATGGGTCAAAAGTCCAAAATTTTGATAACCTATACCTCAGAAAGGAAAAATATTTTGAAATACAGTACAGAAGAAAAGATGTATAAAATGATGAACTTAACAAGATGCAGCATTCAAAATTTCGTTAAACAACCCCTTTAAGGAGATAAGGGATCGGCCCCTAAAACGTTCTTTCCCATATATCTCAAGAACAGTAACGAATTTCTAAACACTTGTTGAACAAAATGTATTTAGAATTAAATGACCTTTCAATTGATATCAAGGAAAAGGGGCTTCAATTGATATCAAGAAAAAGGGGCTTGCCCATCAAATTAGGGGACCAGAGGTCTAAAGTCTTTTATCTTTAGCCGTTTACTGCGAGATATTTTGTAATAGTTTATTAAAGCAAAATTAGGTATAATATGTTTATATATCCTAACAATAAAATGATTTTCTCATGTGGTACCTAATTAGGTTTTTAGGGGCCAGAGGTTAAAAGTTTAATCTTTTCTATCTCAATTGGAAGAAATGCAAGTATTTAAAAAGCAACATAAGACATAACATATAAAAACAATACAGAAAAGCATTAGTACTTCACTACTTTTTCCAGTTCATGTTTTGTTGTCGAAAATCAAGGTCAATGATGTCCTATCACCTTCTACAAATCGGACGGAAGACCTCCTCGTTGCTCGCAACGAGATCGTGTCTAGTTATTCTTGTTTTTTTTTTTCTTACGCATTTTTGTGCAGGCGATTTCTCAGAGATGGCTTATTCAATTTTCACGAAACTTTCAGATCCGATAGGTGTTCATTCAAACTTCATACATATTTTGTTATTTTGATGACGTCACTTCCGTTTTAGAATTTTTGACGTTTAAGCGATTTTTAAAAGGTCAGCTTGTCCTGGAAACTCCTCCTAAACCATAAAAGATAGCAAGTTCATACTTTCAGGGATTATAGGCAAGGGATTGTAGATGTGTCATTAGACATTCATATTTGTGTAGCTCAAAAGGCGTTAAAGCTCGCCTGGACCTGAAAATTGAGAATAAAAAAAGTCTCGATTTTTCAAGGTTTTTAAGGTCTTCCGTTTCCAACGGAAGACCTTATAGTTTTCGTACTGTTTCTTATTATTATTATTATTATTATTATTATTTTTTTCCACGAATTTTGTGCACGCGATTTCTCGAAAACTATCCAGCCGATTTCAGCCATTTTTTCACAGATGATTGCCTGTGGTCATAATTCTAGAAGTTTTTTTAAATTTTGAAATCGTCACTTCCGGTTCCGATTTACGGCCGATTTTGTAAGTTTTTACGACCCATTTTGTGCAGACATAAACTCAGAGACTATCAAAGACAGAAATGTAAAATTTTCAGGATAGGTAGACTATAGTTTGAAGTTGTGCACCATATAATTTTTATACGCCAGCGGCGCCATTTCTTGGAGCTCGACTAGGCTCGAAAATTGGGTCCAAATTTTGAATAAAAATTTTCACACGTTTTGATCTGTATCTTTTTATCAGTTGATATTTTGTTAAGACATATATAACAAAAGTGGTTCAATTTTAAAAGTTCTTTTCACCGATATCACGGAAAAGGGGCTAGCCCCTTTAACTAGGGGCCAAGAGACTCGTAAACTCTATTACAAATAACTTAAAAACGATCAAGATTTTGTAATGCATTATAGAAGCAAAGTTGTTGATCATAACAATATCTATCAGAAGAGATTATTGCCACGCCCATTTATTACGTAACTAGGGATTTTTATGGGCCAAAATCCTTAATTTTTGACGTAATATATCTTAAGAAGGAGACATATTTTGTTAAGCATTATAGAAGAGAAAAAGTCTGCATTGATAATTTTAATCGATTCTACTAATCAAAACACCAATATCTGTCCCCATTAAGGATTTACAGGGCTGACCTCTAAAAGATTCAATCATTTATATCTCAAAAATGAACAACAATTTTAGATAGGTGTAAGAACAAAAATTGTTAGTATTCTTAAGACCTTTCCTACAAAATCAAGAAAAAGGGACTGGCCCCTTTATTAGGGGCCAATAAACTTGTAAACTCTCTTACAAATAACTTTAAAACGATCAAGATTTTGTAATGCATTATAGAAGCAAAGTTGTTGATCATAACAATATCTATCAGAAAAAATCATTTCCACGCCCATTTATTACGTAACTAGGGATTTTTAGGGGCCAAAGTCCTTAAATTTTGACGCAATATATCTAGAGAAGGAGACATATTTTGTTAAGCATTGTAGAAGAGAAAATGTCTGTATTGATGGTACTAATCGATTCTACTAATGAAAACACCAATGTATTTCCCCATTAAGGATCTAAAGGGTTGACCCCTTAAATAATCAATCATATGTATCTAAAAAATGAACAACAATTTAAGATAGGTGTAAGAACAAAAAATGTTTGTATTTGAGACACCTTTCGAATGAACTCAAGAAAGAGGGGCTGGCCCCTCAAATTAGGGTCCAAGAGACTCGTAAAGTCTATCACAAATATCTTAAAAGCGATCAAGATTTTGTGATGCACTATAGAAGCAAAGTTGTTGATCGTAACAATATCAGTTTGTAAAACTCATTCCAACACCCATTGGTGACGTAATTGGGGATTTTAGGGGACCAAAAGCTTAAATCTTTAATGTGCTGTATGTGAAAAAGCAAAAAACTTTGTTAAGCATTGCAAATGATATTGACAATCGTATACATTATCTGAAAGGGAGGAGGTGAGGGAAAATTCTGAAATTTCATTGATATTTTAATCATATCGTGTAAAAAATTGAACGGAAGACCTACTCGTTACTCGTAACGAGATCGTATCTAGTCTTTGTTTATCTCTTTTCTTAAAAATATTTTATTAAGACATGTAATGCAAATAAAGTTTATATTTACAAAAGCGTTTGTTTGGTATCCAGAAAAAAGTGCTGGCCCCCCAAATTAGGGACTGAGAGGGATCTAAAGTCTTTCATCCATAGCACTCTTCTGAGGAATATTTTTTAATACATTATAGAAGCAAAAATGTTTATCTTGCAGTAATGTACTTAATCAACATAATGATTTTGTCATGTGTTGCGTAATTGGGGGTTTTAAGGGGCCAGAAGTCTAAAACTTTTATCATTATTAACTCAAAAAATATAATTATTTTGTTAAGGAATATTAAGAGGAAGATGCTTAAAATAATGTTTATAACAATAATCAACCATCAAAATTTAGTTAACTGGCCTCGATAAGGAGATAAGGGGTTGGCCCCTAAAACGTTCTTTCCCAAATTGCCTAAGAACGATAACGAATTTCTAAACAGTTGTTTAACAAAATGTGTTTAATATCCGAAGACCTTTCGTTTGAAATCAAGAAAAAAGGGCTAGTCCTTCAAATTAGGGGCCAAAAGGGCTCTTACACGTACGTTTTTCTTCAATAGCACTTTATTGATAAATATTTTGTAACATGTTATAGAAACATAAATGTTCATCGTACAGTTATTTAACCATACATAATATAAACTTTCTCAGGCATTACGTAATAAGGGCTTTTAAGGGGTCAGAAGACCAAAACTTGTGATCACTCATCTCAAAAAGGACAAATATTTTGAAAAGCAACACAGAGAAGAAGATTCTTAGAATCATATTTTAAATAATATTCAACCATTAAAATTTCGTTAAAGGGTCCCATAAGAAAATAAGGAGTCGGCCCCTTAAACGTTCTTTCCCAATTAGCTCAAGAACGGTAACGAATTTTTAAACACATGTTGTACAAAATGTATTAAGAATCAATAAACCTTTCATTTGATATCAGGAAAAAGGGGCTGATCCCTCAAATTAGGGACCAAAAGGACTCTAAATTCTTGCTTCCAGAGCACTTTACTGAGAAATATTTTGTTAGTTGTTATAGAGGCAAAAATGTTCATCGTACATTTGTTTAGCCGTACATAATAAATACATTCTCATGCGTTACGTAATTAGGGGTTTTAAAGGGGCCAGAAATCCGAAACTTCTATCGCTTATATCTCAGAAAGGTTAAATATTTTGAAAAGCAATAAAGAGAAAAAGATGGTTAGAATGATGATATTAACAACATTCAGCCATATAAATTTCAATAAACGGTCCCGATAAGGAGATAAGGGGTCGGCCCCTAAAACGTTTTTTCCATATATGCCAAGAACGGTAACAAATTTCTAAACACTTGTTGAGCAAGATGTGTATAGAATCAAAAGACCCTGAATTTGAAAGGGGCTTGCACCTTAAATTCGGGGCCAATAGAGGTATCAAACTTTTCACCCCAGCTCTTAGTATTGATACTAAATAATCTCTGACCATTTGAATGAAAGCTGTGCCCCATTTTCGATCAGGTTTTGTTGTCGAATATTAAAGTCAAGGTTTTATTTCACACTCTAAAAATCGGACGGAAGATCTCCTCGTTGCTCGCAACGACATCATGTCTAGTTAAGGTCTTCCGTTTCCAACGGAAGACCTTATTGTTTTCGTTCGGTTTCTTTTTCCCTATTATTATTATTTTTTTCTTACAAAATTTGTGCACGCGATTTCTCGGAAATGGCTCGGCTGATTTTCATGAAACTTTCAGATCTAATAAATTTTTATTTTGATGATGTCATTTCCGTTCTTGAGAAAATGGCGTTTTAGCGATTTTCAGAGGGTCGGCTTGTCCAGGGATCTCCTCCTAAACAGTAAAAGATATTGAGTTCAAACTTTCAGGGATTGTAGACAAGAGATTGTAGATATGCTATTTGGCATTCATATTTGTCATGCTTAAAAAGCGTTAAAGCTCGCCTGGTCCCGAAAATTGAGACTAAAAAAACGTCGCAATTTTTCATGGTTTTCTTTGTTTATCTCTTTTCTGAAAAATATTTTGTTAAGACATGTTATGTAAAACAAAGTTAATATCTACGAGACCCTTTGTTTAATATCAAGAAAAAGGGGCTGGCCCCTACAATTAGGGATCCAGAGGGGTCTTAAGTCTATTATCTATAGCTCTTTACTGGAGAATATTTTGTAATAAATTATAGAAGCAAATATGTTCATTTGACTGTTATGTACCCATACAATATCATAATTTTCTCATGTGTTACGTAAGTAAGGGTTTCTAGGGGTCAGAATATCAAAACTTTAATCACGTATATCTCGTAAAGGAAAAATATTTTGATAAGCAGTATAGAAGAAAATATACTCATAATGATCTATTGAAGAATATTTAATCATCAAAATTCCGTTAAACGGCCCCGATGAGTAGATAAAGGGTCGGCCCCTAAAACGTTCTTTTTCAGATATCTCAAGAACAGTAAGTTTTTTAAAACACTTGTTGAACAAAATGTGTTTAATTTTAAATGACCTTTCGTTCAATACCAGAAAAAAGGGGCTGGCCCCTAAAATTAGGGAACCAGAGGGATCTAAAGTCTTTTATTTATAGCTCTATACTGGGGAATATTTTGTAATAGATCATAGAAGCAAAAATGTTCATCTTACTGTTATATACCCATACAATATAATAATTTTCTCATGTGTTACGTAATTAGGGGTTTTAGGGGTCAGAATATAAAAAATTTAATCACCTATATCTCGTAAAGGAAAAATATCTTGATAAACAGTATAAAAGAAAAGATGCTCATAATGATCTACTGAGGAATATTCAATCATCAAAATTCCGTTAAACGGTCCCGATAAGGAAATTAGGGGTTGGACCCTAAAACGTCTTTCTCAGATATCTCAAGAACAGTAAAAATTTTTAAACACTTGTTAATAGAATGTGTTTAGTTTTAAATTACCTTTCGTTCAATACCAGGAAAAAGGGGCTGGCCCCTAAAATTAGGGAATCAGAGGGATCTAAAATCTTTTATTTATAGCTCTATACTGGGGAATATTTTGTAATAGATCATAGAAGCAAAAATGTTCATCTTACTGTTATATACCCATACAATATAATATCTTTTTCATGTGTTACGTAATTAGGGATTTTAGGGGTCATCATATCAAAACTTTGATAACCTATATATCGTAAAAGAAAAATATCTTGATAAGAAGTATAGATGCTCATAATGATCTACTTAACAATATTTATTCTTCAAAATTTCGTTAAACAGCCCCAATAAGTAGATAAGGGGTTGGCCCCTAAAACCTTCTTTCTCAGATATCTCAAGAACAGTAACAATTTTCTAAACACTTATTGACAGAATGTGTTTAGTTTTAAATGGCCTTTCGTTCAATACCAAGAAAAAGGGCATGGCCTCTAAAATTAGGGAACCAGAGAGGTCTAAAGTATTTTATTTATAGCTATTTACTGGGGAATATTTTGTATAAGATCAAAGAAGCAAACATGTTCATCTTACTGTTATATACCCTTACAACATAATATTTCCTCATGTGTTACGTAATTAGGGTTTTTAGGGGGTCAGAATATTAAAATTTTCATCACCTTTATCTCGTAAAGGAAAAATATTTTGATCAGCAGTATAGAAGAAAAGATGCTCATAATAATCTACTAAACAATATGTAAAAATCAAAATTTCGTTAAACGGCCCCAATACGGAGATACGGGGTCGGCCCCTAAAACTTTCTTTCTCAGATATCTCAAGAACAGTAACGAATGTCTGAACACTTGCTGAACAAAATGTGTTTAGCTTTAAATGTTCTTTCATTTAATACCAAGAAAAAGGAGTTAGCCCCTAAAATTGGGGACTAAGAGGGGTCTAAATCTATTTCAGATATCTTAAGAATGGAAACAAATTCCTAAACACTTGTTGAACAAAATTTGTTTAGAATTATAATACCTTTTATTTAATATGAAGAAAAAGGGGATAGTCCCTCAAATTAGGAACCAAGTGGGATCTAAATGTGTCTAACCAAAGCCCTTACACCTGAAATAAAATAGTATCTGACCCTTAGAATGAAGACCCCTTTATTCTATTTTCAAATCATATGTATCTGTTAAAAAGCAAAGTCAAGGTCATACATATATCTCAAGTTCTAAAATCGGACGGAAGACCTCCTCGTTGCTCGCAACGAGATCGTGTCTAGTCATTCTTTTTTTTCTTAACATTTTTCTTTAAACTCAAATATCTCAGAAATGGTACAACATATTTTTTTGAAATTTTTATAGATAATAAAGAATATCAAGATCTTTTATCACGTACATTTTTGTTGATGAAGTCACTTCCAGTCGGCCGATATATTCGTTTATCTTTTTTTAAAAAGTGATTTTGGCCTCCCTTTTTCTCAAAAACGATTAAGGATAGAAAATTGAAAATTTCAGGAATGATAGATTTTTGAATTCTTAAGTGCCATCAGGTACAAACATGATCGTCCGTCACTTCTGGTCCGTGCAAACGGTATTTTCGAAAAATTGCGTTTTAAAAATTATTCAAATTTAAAGATTTGGAAGTTTTTTTTCATCAAAATATAATTTAAACGTATCCAATTTTAATATAAACAGGTCGTCCGTCACTTCCGGTCCTCACCGGAAGTGATTCTAAAATTTCGATTTTTGGAATTTTAAAACACATTCATTTTGTAGACATTTTTGCGCTTAATACAAAACTGAAAACTGTTTTAAAATCGGACTATGCATTGCAGAGATATTGTAGTTTAAAAATGACCTTTTCCGGAAATCTTAATTTTGCAATGCAGGTCTAAAAATCAGCCTAAATGGAAATTAATATACTAACTCGTACTAAATCTGATTCGGAAAATTGTTAATTCGTACCTTATAATTAGATGGTCCTTTACATTTCCAGTTTTCGTTAAGTTGTATATAAAATCATTCGGGCTTTTAGTTAAGGCGATTCATTAGATTTTTGGATTATAATAAAATCATTGTATTTGAAATGCTTTTACCTAATTAGGTGGATCTATTGAATTTAAGATTTAAAATGATGTCAACATATTAATTTAACTCTGTCATTAATTCATAATCAAACGGAAAACCCATTCGTTGCTCGCAACGAGATCGTGTCTAGTTAAGGTCTTCCGCTTCCAACAGAAGACCTTATTGTTTTCGTTTGGTTTCTTTTTCCCTTTTCTTTTTTTTTCTTACAAATTTTGTGTGCGCGATTTCTCAAAAACCACTTGGCTGATTAACATGAAATTTTCAGATCTGATAGATATTGCTCTGAACCTTATTGCAAGATTTTTTTATTGATGACGTCACTTCCGGTTTTGAGATATTATTTAATTTAACGATTTCCAGGGGGTCGGCTTGTCCACGAATGTTCTCATTAATTATAAAAGATATTGAGTTCAAAATTTCAGGAATGATAGACAAAAGATTGTAGATATGTATTAAGGCATTCATATTTTTCAAGAACTAAAAGCGCTAGGGGTCGGTAGGTCTCGAAAAATGATATAAAAAAAGCGCCGTGATTTTGCATGGTTTTCTTAATTTATTTCTTTTCACGAAAATATTTTGGTAAGGCATGTAGAAGAGAAAAGATTTATATTGTTAAGCTCTTTCATATGACATCAAGAAAAAAGGACTGGCCCTTAAATGTTGGGGCCTAGAGCCCTTCAAAGTTTTTGCTTTATAACTCAAAAGTGGTTCAGATTTCGAGATGGATGTTGTTGAAAAAGTTGTTCATTATGATCTTATAAATGTCGTTACAATCATATTTTGTGCGGGTATTGCGTAATAGGAGTGTAAAAATTTAGACTTGTTACCATGTAACTGTTTTCATTTGGCAACTAAACGAGGTAATTGTGCGTATAACTGACATAAAGCTACCGTAGACAGTGTACCAGCTTACATACGGAAAGTGTATAATTCTTTTCTAGTGAAACACATTATGGATAAAGGAATTGTTTTTATGCAATGCATTTGAGCCATTCTACTGCACATCATTTAGAATCTAGCTGGATTCCGAGCTGTGTATGTGAACAATTACGTATGCGATCCCTCGCCCGCGTCCGAGGAAATAGGTCGCGGCTGGACTAGCTAGCGGTTTTGCTATTATCTAATATACAATATTTGCGTCTTTCTGTAATGCATACATGCCTTTATTTATTTAGCTGCAACACACAAAAAATTCCGATTTTAACGATATATTAAAGAGTAAATAACCAAAAAAGATTAAACCTAAACCTACGAAGGTATGCTGTTTTAAGGTGGTATGGGACATCTGTCGATATTAATGTGTATTTAAGTACATTATAATTAGAATACTTTGACCGGTTTAGAATTTTCAAATTTTATAATATTTAACCGAAAGATAGATTTTGAAAAAAAAAATGGAGAGGTCAAAAATGTAAAAGCCCCAGCGGGATTCGAACTCATATGACTTACATATTCGTAGTAAACGCTCTAACCCACTGCGCTACGCTGAAATGCGACATTATTAAGAAAAAAACTACTTATATAATTATACTTCATTTTATTGTTTATTGGATAATGTTTATTTTAAAGTTATAAGCCTAGAAATTTAAAAATTATCTCATAAGTTTCAAATTAAATGAGTAATCAATTCACATCCAAAGTAAGAGGTTATCCCTTTAAATTAAGGGCCTAAAGTGTTCTAAACTTTTTTCACATATATAGTTGGTCCTATTATGTAAATCCCGATTTTATCAAAATTTAATTTGTAATCGTTTTCCGATTATGCTTAAACACTGGAGATAATATACCAAAAAGCCCTTACGTTGACCTTCATCTTTGACAATTGACGGCCTTAAATTCATCATGTTATTCTCAGTGGATATTGTGCCAATGGCCTCAATCTTGTAACAATGTTTACAGTGTTAGGAATAATTCCGCTTTTTCTTTAATTTCAATTGACGTTTTAGTTATGGCCTCTAGAAAATAATTCTTACTCACAAGTTATAATATGAAACGAAAGGAAACTTTGAGGTACTGTTCCTTACACCATAATCCAACTGTCAGTCAACAATAAATTTAAAAGAATACTCAGATTCCTACAAAAAATATCAAATCCAGACGGCAGTCCATGCCCTGATCACCGTCCCTAATGTATCAATCAATTCTGATTGTAAATTCATATGTTCGAGGGAGTGTTTAGATTATTTAGAATAATTCCGCTTTTTCTTTAATGACCGGCCTTAATTCATTTTAGACTTCACGTACCAGTAATCAACAAATGCACGCTAATGAACCCATTTCCGAGCACCTGCAATTCAAATCGACAGGAGAATGCGCATCAGTTGATCCGACGTGGCCTTCAAACACCTTCAAATAGCTGCTCGCGACAAGAGTTTGACCTGGCATGTTCATTTCTTAACCAACGCTATCCGGCCACATTGTTTACAAGCAGCACTGATTTTTGTTAATAAACTGATCAACAAATACTGTCCTCTCAACCAATCGCTAAGCGCCTATCTATTCTAAATGTTTCACAACATTGGGTATCAATAAATGGATAGAACGCTGCAGCTTCGCCATCTGCTCTTCTTTCTATCATCATCCAAACTGAACTATATAACTCATCATTTTTTTACCTTATATACAGTTACAAGTGATATAGCGTAGTGGCATCGCTCTCTGCTTCAGATGCAAGGGTTCTCGGATCAAGACCGCGTTGCGGGGATTTTTGTTTTTTAAGGTCTTCCGTTTCCAACGGAAGACCTTATAGTTTTCGTATTGTTTCTTATTAAGGTCTTCCGTTTTCCAACGGAAGACCTTATTGTTATTCTTCGGTTTCTTTTTCCCTCTTATTAAGGTCTTCCGTTTTCCAGCGGAAGATCTTATTGTTTTCGTTCGGTTTCTTTTTCCCTATTATTATTTTTTTTCTTACAAAATTTGTGCACGCAATTTCTCGGAAATGGATCGGTCATGAAACTTTCAGATCTAATAGATATTGATCTGAACTTCATATACATTTTTTTTGTTTTGATGACGTCATTTCTGTTCTTGAGATAATGACGTTTTAGCGATTTTCAGAGGGTCGGCTTGTCCAGGGATCTCCTCCTAAACCGTAAAAGATATTGAGTTCAAACTTTCAGGGATTGTAGACAAGAGATTGTAGATATGCTATTTGCCATTCATATTTGTCATGCTCAAAAAGCGTTAAAGATCGCCTGGTCCCGAAAATTGAGACTAAAAAAACGTCGTAATTTTTCATGGTTTTCTTTTTTCTGAAAAATATTTTGTTAAGACATGTAGTGTAAAAAATGTTAATATCTACTAGACCCTTTGTTTAATATCAAGAAAAAGGGACTGACCCCTAAAATTAGGGATCCAGAGGGGTCTAAAGTATATTATCTATAGCTCTTTACTCTGGAATACTTTGTAATAGATCATAGAAGCAAAACTGTTTATCTTACTGCTATATACCCATACAATATAATAATTTTCTCATATGTTACGTAATTAAGAGTTTTTAGGGGTCATCATATCAAAACTTTAATCACCTTTATCTCGTAAAGGAATAATATTTTGTTTAGCAGTATAGAAGAAAATATGCTCATAATGATCTACTGAAGAATATTCAATCATCAAAATTTCGTTAAACGGCCCCGATAAGTAGATAAGGGGTCAGCCCCTAAAACGTTCTTTTTCAAATATCTCAAGAACAGTAACAATTTTCTAAACACTTGTTGAACAAAATGTGTTTAGTTTTGCATTGCCTTTCATTCAATACCAAGAAAAAGGGGCTGGCCCCTGAAATTAGGGAACCAGAGAGATCTAAAGTATTTTATTTAAAGTTAGAAACTGGGAAATAGTTTCTAATACATCATAGAAACAAAAATGTTTTACTTACTGTTATGTACCCGTACAATATATAATTTTTTTTCATGTGTTACGTAACTAGGGATTTTAGGGGTCATCATATCAAAACTTTGATCACCTATATCTCGTAAAGGAAGAATATCTTGATAAGCAGTATAGAAAGAAAAGATGCGCATAATGATCTACTAAACAATATTCATGCATCAAAATTTCGGTAAACGGCACCAATAAGTAGATAAAGGTTCGGCCCCTAAAATCTTCTTTCTCAGATATCTCAAGAACAGTAACAATTTACACACAACTATTGAACAAAATGTGATTAGTTTAAAATGACCTTTCGTTCAATACCAAGAAAAAGGAGCTGGCCCCTAAAGTTAGGGAACCAGAGGGTTGTAAAGTCTTTTATTTATAGATATTTACTGGGGAATATAGTGTGATAGATCATAGAAGCAGAAATGTTCATTTTATTGTTATATTCCTATACAATATAATATTTCCTCATGTGTTACGTAATTAGGGGTTTCTAGGGGTCATAATATCAAAAATGTGATCACTTATATCTCATAAAGGAAAAATATTTTGATAAGCAGTTTAGAAGAAAATATGCTCATAATGATCTACTTAACAATTTTCAATCATCAAAATTTCGTTTAACGGCCCCGATAAGGAAATTAGGGGTTGGCCCCTAAAACATTCTTTCTCAGATATCTTAAAAACAATAAAAATTTTCTAAACTTGTTGAACAAAATGTGTTTAGTTTTAAATGGCCTTTCGTTCAATACCAAGAAAAAGGGGCTGGCCCCTAAAATTAGGGAACCAGAGAGGCGTTATTTACTTTATTCATAGTTATTAACTGGGAATATTTTGTAATAGATCATAGAAGCAAAAATGTTTATCTTACAGTTATGTACCCGAACAATATATTATTTTTTTCAGGTGTTACGTAATAAGGGATTTTAGGGGTCACAATATCAAAACTTTGATAACCTATATTTCGTAAAGGAAAAATATCTTGATAAGCAGTATAGAAGAAAAGATTCTCATAATGATCTACTAAACAATATTCATTCTTCAAAATTTCGTTATATGGCCCCAATACGTAGATAAGGGGTTGGCCCCTAAAACCTTCTTTCTCAGATATTTCAAGAACAGTAACAATTTTCTAAACACTTATTGAACAAAATGGGTTAAGTTTTAAATGATCTTTCTTTCAATACCAAGAAAAAGGGGCTGGCCCCTAAAGGTACGGAACCAGAGGGTTGTATAGTCTTTTATTTATAGCTATTTACTGGGGAATATTTTGTAATAGATTATAGAAGCAAAATGTTCATCTTACTGTTATATACCCATACAATATGATATTTCCTCATTGTTAATTACGTAATTAGGGGTCAGAATATCAATATTTATCATCATCTTTATCTCTTAAAAAAAAATATTTTGATCAGCAGTATAGAAGAAAAGATGCTCAAAATAATCCACTGAACAATATTTAAAAATCAAAATTCCGTTAAACGGCCCCAGTGCGGAGATACGGGGTCGGCCCCTAAAACCTTCTTTTTCAGATATCTCAAGAACAGTAACGAATGTCTGAACACTTGATGAACAAAATGTGTTGAGCTTTAAATGTTCTTTCATTTAATACCAAAAAAAAGGGGTTAGCCCCTACAATTGGGGACCAAGAGGGGTCTAAATCTATTCCAGATATCTTAAGAATGGAAACAATTCTCTAAACACTTCTTGAACAATATTTGTTTACAATTATAAAACCTTTTATTTAATATGAAGAAAAAGGGGATAGCACCTCAAATTAGGAACCAAGTGTGATCTAAATAAGTCTAACCAAAGCCCTTACACGTGAAATAAAATAGTAACTGGCCCTTAGAATGAAGACCCCTTTCTTCTATTTTAAGATCATGTGTAGTTGTTAAAATAGAAAGTCAAGGTCATACATATATCTCAAGTTCTAAAATCGGACGGAAGACCTCCTCGTTGCTTGCAACGAGATCGTGTCTAGTTATTATTATTTTTCTTTATTTTCTTACAAATTTTGTGTACACAATTTCTCAGAAACCACTCAACCGATTTACACGAAACTTTCAGATATGATATATAATGATCTGAACCTTCTTGGAAATTTTTTTTAACGATGACGTCACTTTCGGTTTTGAGATTTTAACAATTTGGCGATTTTCAAAGGGTCGGCTTGTCCAGGGGTTATCTCCTAAACGATTTAAGATACTAAGTTCAAAATTTCAGGGATTGTAGACAAAAGGTTGTAGATCTGATATGTGGTATATATAATGTTCTGTGATCAAAAGCACAGAAGCTCGCCTGAGCTCGAAAATTACGGTTAAAAAAGCGTCGTGATTTTTTGTGTGTTTTTTTTAACATCTCTTTTGTTGATAGTATTTTGTTAAAACATGTAGAACAAAAAAAATTATAAAGTCAAGAGCCTTCATTTGACATCAAGAAAAAGGAAGTGGCCCTTCAAATTAGGGGCCGGGATGGCTCTAAAGTCCTTTAATGATAACTTTTAACTGTGAAATATTTTGTAATGCATTATAGAAGCAATTATATTCATCATAACGTTATTGATCTACACAGGATAATTGTTTACTTCTTCGTTACGTAATAAGGGATTTTAAGGGGCCAGGATTCCGACATTTTGATCCTCAATATCCCTAAATGGAGGGAAATTTTGAAAAGCAATATTGAGCAGAAGATGCTCAAAAAAATGTGCTAAAAGTATGCAACAAGAGAGTTACAGTGTCGGCCCCTAAAACGACCTTTCTCATATATCTCGAAAACGGTACATAACTTCTAAACACTTGTAGAACAAAATGTGTTTGAATTGACAAGAGCTTTCTTTCGAAATCAAGAAAAAGGGGCTGGCCCTTCAAATTAGAGGCCGAGAGGGCTCTAAAGTCTTTTCATGATAACTTTTGACTGTGAAATATTTTGTAATACATTATAGAAGGAATTATGTTCATTATAATGTTATTGACCTTACATGGCAATCGTTTACTCCTTTGTTACGTAATTAGGGATTTTAAGGGGCCAGAAATCCAAATTTTGATCCTCAATATCTCAAAATGGAGGAAAATTTTGAAAAGCAATATTGAACAGATGATGCTCAAAACAATGTGCTAAACAATATGCAACCATAATTTCTTTATTATCCGGTCCTTAAAAGGAGTTACAGGGTCGGCCCCTAAAACGATCATTTCCATATATCTCGAAAACGGTACATAACTTCTAAACACTTGTTGAACAAAATGTGTTTGAATTGGCAAGAGTTGTCTTTTGACATCAAGAAAAAGGGGTGGCCCTTCAAATTAGGGGGCTATAGGGTTTTTAAATCTTTGAATGAGAACTTTGAAATATTTTGTAATACGTTATAGAAGCAATTCTGTTCATCATAACGTAATTTACCTATACATGGCAATCGTTTACTCCTTTGTCCCGTAATTAGGGATTTTAAGGGGCCAGAAGTCCGAAATTTTGATCTTCAATATCCCTACATGGAGGGAAAGTTTGAAAAGCAATATTGAGCAGAAGATGCTCAAAACAATGTGCTAAACATTATGCAACCTTAATTTGTTCGTTATCCGGTCCCTAAAAGGAGTTACAGTGTCGGCCCCTAAAACGACCTTTCTCATATATCTCAAAAACGGTACATAACTTCTAAACACTTGTAGAACAAAATGTGTTTGAATTGACAAGAGCTTTCTTTTGAAATCAAGAAAAAAGGGGCTGGCCCTTCAAATTAGGGGCCGATAGGGCTCTAAAGTCTTTTTATGATAATTTTTTACTGTGAAATATTTGTTATATATTATAGAAGGAATTATGTTTATCATAATGTTATTGACTTATACATAGCAATTGTTTACTCCTTTGTTACGTAATTAGGGATTTTAAGGGGCCAGAACTCCGACATTTTGATTCTCAATATCTCAAAATGGAGGAAAATTCTGAAGAGCAATATTGAACAGAAGATGCTCAAAACAATGTGCTAAATAATATGCAACCATAATTTCTTCGTTATCTGGACCCTAAAAGGAGTTACAGGGTCGGCCCCTAAAACGATAATTTCCATATATCTCGAAAACGGTACATAACTTCTAAACACTTGTAGAACAAAATGTGTTTGAATTGACAAGAGCTTTCTTATGTCATCAAGAAAAAGGGGCTGGCCATTCAAATTAGGGGCCGAGAGGGCTCTAAAGTCTTTTCATGATAACTTTGGACTGTGAAATATTTTGTAATACATTATAGAAGGAATTATGTTCATTATAATGTTATTGACCTTACATGGCAATCGTTTACTCCTTTGTTACGTAATTAGGGATTTTAAGGGGCCAGAAATCCAAATTTTTGATCCTCAATATCTCAAAATGGAGGAAAATTTTGAAATGCAATATTGAACAGATGATGCTCAAAACAATGTGCTAAACAATATGCAACCATAATTTCTTTATTATCCGGTCCTTAAAAGGAGTTACAGGGTCGGCCCCTAAAACGATCATTTCCATATATCTCGAAAACGGTACATAACTTCTAAACACTTGTTGAACAAAATGTGTTTGAATTGGCAAGAGTTGTCTTTTGACATCAAGAAAAAGGGGTGGCCCTTCAAATTAGGGGGCTATAGGGCTTTTAAATCTTTGAATGAGAACTTTGAAATATTTTGTAATACGTTATAGAAGCAATTATGTTCATCATAACGTTATTTACCTATACATGGCAATTGTTTACTCCTTTGTCCCGTAATTAGGGATTTTAAGGGGCCAGAAGTCCGACATTTTGATCTTCAATATCCCTACATGGAGGGAAATTTTGAAAAGCAATATTGAACAAAATATGCGAAAAAAAAATATGCTTAACAATCTACCACAATATCTTGTTTGTTATTTGGACGTGAAAAGAGTTATAGGATCGGTTCCAAAAATGATCTTTCGGAGATATCTCGAGAACGGTAACGAATTTCTAAACACTTATTTAACAAAAAGTGTTTAAAACCAAAATACCTTTCCACTGAAATGAAGGAAAAGGAGCTGATCTCTCAAATAAGGGACTGAGAGGGGTTGATAGCTCTTTTAGATCCAACCACCATTCCCAGATATATTTCATTGACGAAGATCAAGGGCAAGGTCATTTTATCTTCTTAAAATCGGACGGAAGACCTCCTCGTTGCTCGCAACGAGATCGTGTCTAGTTATGGTCTTCCGTTTCCAACGGAAGACCTTATTGTTTTCGTTCGGTTTCTTTTCCCTTTTCTTTTTTTACCTTACAAATTTTGTGTGCGCGATTTCTCAAAATCCACTTGGCCGATTAACATGAAATTTTCAGATCTGATAGTTATTGCTCTGAACCTTCTTGCAATTTTTTTTATTGATGACGTCACTTCCGGATTTGAGATATTATTAATTTAACGATTTCCAGAGGGTCGGCTTGTCCACGAATGTTCTCATGAACTATAAAAGATATTGAGTTCAAAATTTCAGGAATGATAGACAAAAGATTGTAAATATGTATTAAGGCATTCATATTTTTCAAGCGCTAAAAGCGCTAGGGGTCGGTAGGTCTCGAAAAATGATAAAAAAAAAAAAAAAAAGCGCCGTTATTTTGCATGGTTTTCTTAATTTATTTCTTTTCACGAAAATATTTTGGTAAAGCATGTAGAAGAGAACAGATTTATATTGACAAGCTCCTTCATATGACATCAAGAAAAAAGGACTGGCCCTTAAATTTTGGGGCCTAGAGCCCTTCAACGTTTTTACTTTATAACTCAAAAGTGGTTCAGATTTCGAGATGGATGTTGTTGAAAAAGTTGTTCATTATGATCTTATAAATGTTGTTACAATCATATTTTGTGCGGGTATTGCGTAATATGAGTGTAAAAAGTTAGACTTGTTACCTTGTAACTGTTTTCATTTGGCAACTAAACGAGGTAATTGTGCGTATAACTGACATAAAGCTACCGTAGACAGTGTACCAGCTTACATACGGAAAGTGTATAATTCTTTTCTAGTGAAACACATTATGGATAAAGGAATTGTTTTTATGCAATGCATTTGAGCCATTCTACTGCACATCAGTTAGAATCTAGCTGGGTTCCAAGCTGTGTATGTGAACAATTACGTATGCGATTCCTCGCCCGCGTCCGAGGAAATGGGTCGCGGCTGGACTAGCTAGCGATTTTGCTATTATCTAATACACAAGATTTGCGTCTTTCTGTAATGCATACATGGGTTTATTTATTTAGCTGCAACACACAAAAAATTCCGATTTTAACGATATATTAAAGAGTAAATAACCAAAAAAGATTAAACCTAAACCTACGAAAGTATGCTGTTTTAAGGTAGTATGGGACATCTGTCGATATTAATGTGGATTTAAGTACATTATAATTAGAATACTTTGACCAGTTTAGAATTTTCAAATTTAATAATATTTAACCAAAAGATTGATTTTGAAAAAAAAAATTGGAGAGGTCAAAAATGTAAAAGCCCCAGCGGGATTCGAACTCATATAACTTACAAATTCGTAGTAAACGCTCTAACCCACTGCGCTACGCTGAAATGCGACATTATTAAGAAAGAAGAAACTACTTATATAATTATACTTCATTTTATTGTTTATTGGATAATGTTTATTTTAAAGTTATAAGCCTAGAAATTTAAAAATTATCTCATATGTTTCAAATTAAATGAGTAATCAATTCACATCCAAAGTAAGGAGTTAGCCCTTTGAATTAAGGGCCTAAAGTGTTCTAAACTTTTTTTTCACATATATAGTTAGTCCTATTATGTAAATCCCGATTTTATCAAAATTTAATTTGTAATAGTTTTCAGATTATGCTTAAACACTGGAGATAATTTACCAAAAAGCCCTTACGTTGACCTTCATCTTTGACAATTGACGGCCTTAAATTGATCATGTTATTCTCGATGGATATCGTGCCAACGGCCTTAATCTTGTAACAATGTTTACAGTGTTAGGAATAATTCCGCTTTTTCTTTAATGACCGGCCTTAATTCATTTCAGACTTCCCGTATCAGTAATCCACAAATGCACGCTAATTAACACATTTCCGAGCACCTGCAATTCAAATCGACAAGAGAATGCACATCAGTTGATCCGACGTGGCCTTCAAACACCTTCAAATAGCCGGTCGCGACAAGAGTTTGACCTGGCATGTTCATCTCTTAACCAACGCTATCCGGCCACATTGTTTACAAGCAGCACCGATTTTTGTTAATAAACTGATCAATACTGTCCTCTCAACCAATCGCTAAGCCCCTATCTATTCTAAATGTTTTACAACATTGGGTATCAATAAATGGATAGAACGCTGCAGCTTCGCCATCTGCACTTCTTTCTATCATCATCCAAACTGAACTATATAACTCATCATTTTTTACCTTATATACAGTAACAAGCGACATAGCGTGGTGGCATCGCTCTCTGCTTCAGATGCAAGGGTTCTCGGATCGATACCGCGTTGCGGGGATTTTTGTTTTTTAAGGTCTTCCGTTTCCAACAGAAGACCTTATTGTTATTATTCGGTTTCTTTTTCCCTATTATTAAGGTCTTCCGTTTTCCAACGGAAGACCTTATTGTTTTCGTTCAGTTTCTTTTTTCCTCTTATTTTTTTTTTCTTACAAAAGTGATTTCTCGGAAATGGCTCGGTCGATTTCCATGAAACTTTCAGATCTAATAGATATTGATCTGAACTTTATATACATTTTTTTGTTTTGATGATGTCATTTCCGTTCTTTAGATAATGACGTTTTAGCGATTTTCAGAGGGTCGGCTTGTCCAGGGATCTCCTCCTAAACGGTTAAAGATATTGAGTTCAAACTTTCAGGGATTGTAGACAAGAGATTGTAGATATGCTATTTGCTATTCATATTTGTCATGCTCAAAAAGCGTTTCAGCTTGCCTGGTCCCGAAAATTGAGACTAAAAAAAGTCGTAATTTTTTATGGTTTCTTTGTTTATCTCTTTTCTGAAAAATATTTTGTTAAGACATGTAGTGTAAAAAAAAAGTTAATATCTACTAGACCCTTTGTTTAATAGCAAGAAAAAGGGGCTAGCCCCTAAAATTAGGGATCCAGAGGGGTCTAAAGTCTATTATCTATAGCTCTTTACTGGGGAATATTTTGTAATAGATAATAGAGGCAAAATTGTTTATCTTACTGTTATGTACCCATACATTATAATAATTTTCTCATGTGTTACGTAATTAAGGGTTTTTAAGGGTCAGAATATCAAAACTTTAATCACCTATATCTCATAAAGGAATAATATTTTATTAAGCAGTATAGAAGAAAATATGCTCATAATAATCTACTGAAGAATATTCAATCATCAAAATTTCGGCCCCGATCACCTATATCTCGTAAAGGAATAATATTTTGTTAAGCAGTAGAGAAGAAAATATGCTCATAATGATCTACTGAAAAATATTCAATCATCAAAATTTCGGCCCCGATAAGTTGATAAGGGTTGGCCCCTAAAACCTTCCTTCTCAGATATCTCAAGAACAGTAACAATTTTCTGAACACTTATTGAACAAAATGAGTTAAGTTTTAAATTACCTTTATTTCAATACCAAGAAAAAGGGGCTGGCCCCTAAAGTTAGGGAACCAGAGGTTTGTATAGTCTTTTATTTATAGCTCTATACTGGGGAATATTTTGTAATATATTATAGAAGCAAAAATGTTCATCTCACTGTTATGTACCCATACAATATGATATTTTCTCATTGTTAATTACGTAATTAGGGGTCAGAATATCAAAATTATCATCACCTTCATCTCGAGCTCGTAAAGGAAAAATATTTTGATCAGCAGTATAGAAGAAAAGATGCTCAAAATAATCCACTGAACAATATTTAAAAATCAAAATTTCGTTAAACGGCCCCAGTGCGGAGATACGGGGTCGGCCCCTAAAACCTTCTTTTTCAGATATCTCAAGAACAGTAACGAATGTCTGAACACTTGCTGAACAAACTGTGTTTAGCTTTAAAATGTTCTTTCATTTAATACCAAAAAAGGGGTTAGCCCCTAAAGTTGGGGACCAAGAGGGGTCTAAATCTATTCCAGATATCTTAAGAATGGAAACAATTTTCTAATAAACACTTCTTGAACAATATTTGTTTAGAATTATAAAACCTTTTATTTAATATGAAGAAAAAGGGGATAGCACCTCAAATTAGGAACCAAGTGGGATCTAAATGTGTCTAACCAAAGCTCTTACACCTGAAATGAAATAGTAACTGGCCCTTAGAATGAAGACCCCTTTCTTCTATTTTCAAATCATGTGTAGCTGTTAAAAAGCAAAGTCAGGGTCATACATATATCTGAAGTTCTAAAATCGGACGGAAGACCTCGTTGCTCGCAACGAGATCGTGCCTAGTTAAGGTCTTCCGTTTCCAACGGAAGACCTTATTGTTTTCGTTCGGTTTCTTTTTTCCCTATTATTATTAAGGTCTTCCGTTTCCAACGGAAGACCTTCTTGTTATTCTTCGGATTCTTTTTCTTCTTCTTCTTCTTTTTTTTTTTTTTAAATCGGACGGAAGACCTCGTTGCTCGCAACGAGATCGTGTCTAGTTAAGGTCTTCCGTTTCCAACGGAAGACCTTATTGTTTTCGTTCGGTTTCTTTTTTCCCTATTATTATTAAGGTCTTACGTTTCCAACGGAAGACGTTATTGTTATTCGTCGGATTCTTTTTCTTCTTCTTCTTTTTTTTTCTTACCACTTTTTTGTGCACGCGATATCTCAGAAATGGCTCGACCGATTTGCACGAAATTTTCAGATCTTACTAACTATGTTCTGAACCGGAAAATTTTTTGGTTGATGACGTCATTTCCGTTTTTGAGATATTGGCATTTTAAGGATTTTTAGGTGGTTGGTTTGTCCTGGAGTGTTCTCATAAACTACAAACGATATCGATTTTAAAATTTCAGGGATGAAAGACAAAAGATTGTTAAACTGAACAAAAGCATTCTTATTTGCCTAGCGCAAGAAATCCTGGAGCTCGGTGGGGCTCGAAAAATTGGATTAAAAAAGCGTCGTTATTTTGCATGATTTTCTTTGTTTATCTCTTTTCTTAGAAATATTTTGTGAAAACATGTAGAGCAAATAAAGTTTATAATTCCAAGAGCTTTCGTTTGACATCAAGAAAAAGGGGCTGACCCCTCAAATTAGGGGCATAAGTTTCTTGAAAGTCTTCGCAGGATAACTAAAAAACGGTTGGGATTTCGATATGGCTGTCGCTGAAAAAGTTGTTCATCTTTATCTTATCAAAGTCGTTACAATAAAATTTTGTTCGGGTATTGCGTAATACGAGAGTAAAAAGCTTGACCTAATTGTTAACACGTACCTGTTTTCATGTGAAAAGTGCATGTTTTTGTCTGCATAACCGACACAAGTTACAACAGAAAGTGTAATAGCTTACATATATGTTGCTTTAATTAATTATAACAAGTGAGTATCGATGTTTTTCTTATAGGTGATACGTGAGGATCATTAGTCACTTTTGTTTAGTTTTTGTAATGGACAATCATTCAAAACCGGGAAAGAGAAAGTACATAGTCGCGGTCATACATTCTTATTCTTTTCAAGTGAAACACGGAACAACTCCTACAAAAAATGTTTAAAATTTGTTTTAAAATCATTTTTAGAAGACTGTGTTGTATGTGAAATCACATACCAATTCCTCACCCGCGACCGAAGAGATTATTGATCGGCTGCTAGCTATCTAATACACAGCATTCGCGTCTTGCATACATAAGTTTATCTATATAGCGGCTTACACAAAGAACTATGGTATAAAGATATATTAAGTGTAAATTAAGGAGAAAAGAGCAACCTCTTAACCCATAAATTTAATGTTAGTTATTTGAAAAAACGGGGTCTTGATGCGTATAACTGACATAAAGCTACCGTAGACAGTGTCAGTGTACCAGCTTGCATATGGAAAGTGTATAAACATTCTCATTCTCTTCTAGTGAAACACATTATGTATAAAAGAACTAATACTATGCAATACATTTGAGTCGCATTTAAAATCTAGCTGGATTCCGAGCTGTGTATGTGAACAATTACATATTCGATTCGTTGGCCGCGGCCAAAGAAATAGGTCGCGGCTGGACTACGAGCGGTCTGCTGTTATCCAATACACAAGATTTGCGTTTTGCTGTGATGCACACATGGGTTTATTTATTTAGCTACAAACACAAAGAATTCCGATTTTAACGATATTAAAGAGTAAATAAAAAAATATACCTTAATAACCTACGAGGTTATGATGTTTTAGTCTCGTAATTTAAAAACGATATATAGTATGACTGTCGTTGAAAAAAGGTGCTTTATGTGATCTTGTCTATGTCATAAAATAAGTTTTATTGTTGGGAAAAATTCCGTTATCAAACTGCAAACATTTAAAACCCACCACGTTGGGTGTACATTTACGTAACACATCAATCGCACATGGCCGAAGAAATGCCGCGCTAGTGGACAAGCGATTCGCTGTAGTCTAAGACACAAGCTTCTCGTGTTTCTACGTTATCACACGTACAGTTCATTGAATTGTTTTTATTTTCAATTATATTGGTTAAAGATGCATCACACTTTTGATTAAGCATTGATTTAAATCACAGTGCGTAAAATTAAAAGAAACTGCCATCAATGAATATAAGACAACGTTTTACAAAAAACAGTTGAAAAATAAATTAGTCTCTTTCTGACATTTTTGCTGCTGAGAATTTAATGCATTACACTTCCCACATCTAGGCGATATACACAACATGATTATTCCAACACAAACATCTTATGTATCTGTAACCTGTGATAATTCATTTGGATAACAAAATATTAGAAGTCTTTTTATGAGAGAGAGAGAGAGAGAGAGAGAGAGAGAGAGAGAGTATGCATGAATTTAGCAGGGTGTAGTAAGTAAAATGAGTTGAAAACGCGTTTGAGATAAGGCAGTTTAAGTGTTACCATGTTACATGCTTGCTGTAGGTGCAGGCACGATAAAACTTACCGATGTCCGCTAATACGGAAGGAATTGAAGGAATCAGTGATTATTTCTTTAATACATGTATACCAATGAATTTTTTAACAAGTTTGATTTACATTCAGGCCGTAAAAGAAAAACGGTCACACGAACGTTATTGGTTTAACCTCTTCTGAATGGCAGTCCGAATCATTAAAAAGCATACGCATTGCTGATTTTATTCTTTCATTTAATTAAATTACATTTTTTTGTTATTGATTATCAAAGAATATGTGAGTTTTAAAAACAGTTTATTAACATTCGGTAAGTAAAAGTTTTGTTTAGATTCGGACAGTCGAAGAGCGAGTAGAGAACACATGGTTATAAATACTACACTGTACTTAGTAGATTACGGAGATTTTCAAATCGACCGGACTTCTGCATGTGCGTTGCAAGTACACTCGAATACTTGATACATATATATTTTAATAAAACGTCTGTATGTTGTATTATTATTTGCTGTCTGATCAGGACTGTTCTTCCCAAAAAGAAATCGCGTAATGAATGTTCTGTATATACATGCTTATATTTTTAAAAACTTTTTTAACGTTTAACTCAGCAAAATTGTAGAGGTCATGGAGTCAAAAAGCAAATCACATTAATTTGCCAATTAGGCAATAGTAGTTATCCAATGCCTAAGATTAATAACTTGATTAAATATGAATTTACTAGCCCAGCCCCCCCCCCCCCCCCCCAACCCCCCTTGTTAAGAGCTTCCGTGTCCTGTATTCTTTTTGTTCTTTTATTAACGATTTTTGTGCACGCGATTTCTCGGAAATGGCTCAAATTTTGTTAAATGGCCCTGATAAGAAGATGAAAGGAAGGCCCCTGAAATTTCTTTCTCAAACATATCAAGAACGGTCTCAAATTTCAAACACTGGTTGAATAACATACAACTCATTTTGTGCAAATTCTGTATGTATGAAATGGCAATTTTCTTGTAACTTAAATGATTTTTTTTTAATAATAACAGTATAATTTTTTCCAATGATTACGCTTTGTGAAATCTAAAAAAATTCTTAATTTATCACTAAAATTAATAATTTTAGACGGCCTATGCAGTAAGTATTGCTAAACGAGCCTTTCGTTCAACAGCACATTGATTGTGAAGATTCCAGCGTTGTTTACAACAAAAGGATGAAAAGACCACGAATTGTGACATATTTGGTTGTAAAGGGTTTAAAAGAGATGGACACAAAACACAAGTTCGAATATATCTAGTAAAGATAAAAATGATTAATCTAGCTTTGTCATAAATACATCATTTTATCATAAGAATATTTTAACATTTAGATCCGCCGAAAACTTCCATTTCCCTTCATTGTTTGATGCCTGATATGAAATAACGTTTCGATGTTATCAAGTGGAGAAATTTCTTACAGCTGCATGTTCCGATTTTTCGGCCATTACAGTATCAAATAATGTTACCATGCAAACCAAATGAATTATCTTAGAAAGTTATAGACTTTCGCCTATTTACACAGAATTGATTTTCCTTTAACGTTAGAAATCTTCAAAGTAAATAAAAATAATTTTGGGGGGCATACAAAAATACCCCAAAAATACATCATGGGAATGTTTAAAAAAGGTAACCGTTTGATTTCGTCCCCCGAATGATTGGGTTTATTCAACCTGCATGTTATGCATCGATCGTAAACAACGTAAACTTCAAAATTATTATCTGGCGGAGTTTGGTTCTGAAAAATTAGGGTAGATTAGACAACATCCGGTTTGGAGAACATTGTTGCAAATTAATTTCAGTATTTAATGCAGTAGGTCTTGATCGTCTATTCTTGCAAAATTTTCAATTCTTCTGAAATATATTAGACCCAACAGCCAACAGGTGGCTGATTACGTAATGACGAGGTTGAATATTTATATAGCTGAAAATTTAATAAAGAATGGAGCATTTTGACAGAATAGAATGTAACTCTGTAAGTGTAGCCATACAACGGGGATAACATACGATATCGGCAGTCTTACTACCGCGGTATCCTAAATCACGGCCTGAAAAAAAAATGGGATGAACTACAATCTCATTATCTATTTTTGGCAAAAAAATAATGCGTATTTATTTATAACAAGACTTAACGGTATATACTGAAATGAGTTACTAGTTTGGATCTACTATAGTATATTCACAGTTGTTTAAATCAATAGCAACGACAGGAAAATTGCCGATCGATCGATAAGTGGCCGGATTACGGGAGATAACTCTCACTAATTATAAGCAGTCAATTCTTTACATCGCGGCCGGTTTACAGAATAGACAAGATCCGGATTGCACAACATTTTTTAAACATAAAATGCTAGGAAAATGCCAAGGGACTGAATAATGTCGCCGGATTGGACCACATGCCTGAATGCACAGCATCCGGATTCAACAAGTTTTAATATGTACATCATTTTTCATTGAAACAGAGACAATTTCAAATTTTAAATTTGAGTCGATATGATAAAACATTTTGAATTGCGGATCATCTTTAACACGCAATTGGCGAGCTCATTTTTTTGGCAATAAGATTCAAACTTTCAATTTTTATGCACATGTTCAATTTTTTATTGAACTGTTTTTAAAATAAGAGCCCAGAATGGTCTAAAGTCTTTACTTCGTACCGATACAACATACATGTAATAATTTTAATATGCTACGTTGTTAAGGATTTAAAGGACTAGATGTCCAGAATTTTAATCATTCTTTTTTTAAAAAGAGAAATATTTGTGAAATTGTTGTACAAAAAAGATGCTTAGAACTATGTACATTTATATATACTATGTGTATAACGATAGACAACCCTCAAAATTTCGCTAAAAGGGGATAAAGAATCGACCCCAACGTTCTTTCCCAGATACATGTATCTCAATAATGGTAACTAATTTCTAAACACTTTTTGAACCAAATGCATTTAAAATAAAAATAAATTTCCTTTTACATAACCAAGGTCTAGTCCTTCAAATTATGAGCCAATTGATTTGAAGACAATCATGTCTTTTAATTTCTGAATATTTTGTAACATGAATGATGTATTTAACAATGTACAGTCATCAAAATTGTGAGATGGTCCCGATAAAAAGTCGGTCCTAAACAAGTTCTTTCCGAGATATTCTAAAAAACGGTCACTTTCTCAAGGCTTGTTGAATAAAATTTGCATAAAATAAAAAAAAGTCCTTTAATTTGATATCAAGAAAAATGGACAAGCCCCTAAATTAAAGGGCCAAAAGGGATCGAAAGCTATTCATCAATAGCTCTTACACTTCAAACAGAAACGTCTCAGATCCTTTAAATGTAGCCCCACCCACATTTCCATGTTTCGTTGTCGAATAGCAAAAGTCAAGGTCTTATCACATCTGATGAGAATCGGACGGAAGACATCCTCGTTGCTCGCAACGAGATCGTGTCTAGTTATTATTTTTCGTTTTTTTCTTACAAATTTTGTGTACGCGATTTCTCAGAAACTACTCGATTGATTTACACGAAACTTTGAAATATGATAGATAATGATCTGAACCTTCTTGGAATTTTTTTAACGATGACGTCACTTCCGGTATTGAGATTTTAACAATTTAGCAATTTTCAGAGGGACGGCTTGTCCAGGCGTAAACTCCTAAACGATTTAAGATACTGAATTCAAATTTTAGGGATTGTAGACGAAAGGTTGTAGATCTGACATGTGGTATATATATATTGTTCTGTGACCAAAAGCGCCGAAGCTCGCCCGACCTCGAAAATTACGGTTAAAAAAGCGTCGTGAATTTTTGTGGTTTTCTTTCAACATCTCTTTTGTTGATAGTATTTTGTTATAACATGTAGAACAAAAAAACTTTATAAAGTCAAGAGCTTTCATTTGACATCAAGAAAAAGGGGCTGGCCCTTCAAATTAGGGGCTGGGATGGCTCTAAATTCTTTTAATGATAACTTTTAACTTTGAAATATTTTGTAATACGTTATAGAAGCAATTATGTTCATCATAACGTTATTGATCTATACAGCATAATTGTTTACTCCTTCGTTATGTAATTAGGGATTTTAAGGGGTCAGAAATCCGACATTTTGATCCTTAATATCTAAAAATGGAGGAAAATTCTGAAAAGCAATATTGAACAGAAGATGCTCAAAACAATGTCCTAAAAGGTATGCAACCATAATTTGTTCGTTATCCGGTCCCTTAAAGGGGTTACAGGGTCTGCCCCTAAAACGATCTTTCTCATATATCTCGAAAACGGTACATAACTTCTAAACACTTGTAGAACAAAATGTGTTTGAATTGACAAGAGCTTTCATTTGACATCAAGAAAAAGGGGCTGGCCCTTAAAATTAGGGGCCGAGAGGGCTCTAAAGTGTTTTAATGATAACTTTTAACTGTGAAATATTTTTTAAATACTTTATAGAAGGAATTATGTTCATCATAAAGTGATTGACCTATACATGGCAATTGTTTACTCCTTTGTTACGTAATTAGGGATTTTAAGGGGCCAGAAATCCGACATTTTGATCCTCAATATCTCAAAATGAAGGAAAATTCTGAAAAGCAATATTGAACAGAAGATGCTCAAAACAATGTGCTAAACAATATGCTACCATAATTTCTTCGTTATCTGGACCCTAAAAGGAGTTACAGGGTCGGCTCCAAAAACGATCTTTCTCATATATCTCGAAAACAGTACATAACTTCTAAACACTTGTAGACCAAAATGTGTTTGAATTGACAAGAGCTTTCATTTGACATCAAGAAAAAGGGGCTGGCCCTTGAAATTAGGGGCCGAGAGGGCTCTAAAGTCTTTTAATGATAACTTTTGACCGTGAAATATTTTGTAATACATTATAGAAGGAATTATGTTCATCATAATGTTATTGACCTGTACATGTCAATTGGTTACTCCTTTGTTACGTAATTAGGGATTTTAAGGGTTCAGAAATCCGAATTTTTGATCATCAATATCTCAAAATGGCGGAAAATTTTGAAAAGCAATATTGAACAGAAGATGCTCAAATTAATGTGCTAAACAATATGCAAGCATAATTTCTTTACTATCCAGTCCTTAAAAGGAGTTACAGGGTCGGCCTCTAAAACGATCATTTCCATATAATTCGAAAACGGTACATAACTTCTAAACACTTGTTGAACAAAATGTGTTTGAATTGACGAGAGCTTTCTTATGTCATCAAGATAACGGGGCTGGCCCTTCAAATTAGGGGCCACGAGGGCACTTAAGTCTTTGAATGATAACTTTGAAATATTTTGTAATACATGTACGTTATAGAAGCAATTATGTTCATCATAACGTTATTTACCTATACATGGCAAACGTTTACTCCTTTGTCCCGTAATTAGGGATTTTAAGGGGCCAGAAGTCTGGAATTTTGATCTTCAATATCCTTAAATGGAGGAAAATTTTGAAAAGCAATATTGAACAAAAGATGCGAAAAAAAAATATGCTTAACAATCTACCACCATATATTGTTTGTTATCTGGACCCTAAAAAAAGCTATAGGATCGGTTCCAAAAATGATCTTTCGGAGATATCTCGAGAACGGTAACGAATTTCGAAACACCTATTAAACAAAAAGTGTTTAAGACCAAAATAACTTTTAATTGAAATGAAGGAAAAGGAGCTGATCCCTCAAATAAGGGACCCAACCATAGCTCTTTTAGATCCCACCCCCATTTCCAGATATGTTTCGTTAACGAAGATCAAGGGCAAGGTCATTCCATCTTCTTAAAATTGGACGGAAGACCTCCTCGTTGCTCGCAACGAGATCATGTCTAGTTATTATAATTTTTATTTTTTTCCAACCAATTTTGTGTACGCGATTTCTCTAAAACTACTCGAGCGATTTACATGAAACTTTCAGATCTGATCAAAAATGATCTGAACCTAATTGGAATTTTTTTTTAATGATGACGTCAGTTCCGGTTTTGAGATATTTAGAATTTAACGATTTTCAGAAGGTCTGTTTGTCCAAGGGTAAACTCCTAAACGATTTAAGATATTGAGTTCAAAATTTTAAGGATTGTAGAAAAAATGTTGTAGATCTGACATGTAGAATATATATATTCCTGTGACCAAAAGCGCGGAAGCTCGCCCGAGCTCGAAAATTACGGTTAAAAAAGCGTCATGAATTTTCGTGGTTTTCTTTCAATAACTTTTTTCTCAATAGTATTTTGTTAAAACATGTAGAACAAAAAAACTTTATAAAGTCAAGAGCTTTCATTTGACATCAAAAGAGAGGGGTTGTCCTTTCAAATTAGGGGCCGAGAGGGCCCTAAAGTCTTTTAATGATAACTTTTAACTGGGAAATATTTTGTAATATTATATAGAAGCAATTATGTTCGTCATAACGTTATTGACCTATACATGACAATTAATAACTCCTTTGTTACGTAATTAGGGATTTTTAGGGGCCAGAAGTCCGAAATTTTGATCTTCAATATCTCAAAATGGAGGAAAATTCTGAAAAGCAATATTGAACAGAAGATGCTCAAAATAATATGCCTTACAATATGCAACCATAATTTGTTAGTTATCCGGTCCCTAAAAGGAGTTACAGGATCGGCCCCTAAAACGATCTTTTCCAGATATCTCGAAAACAGTACATCATTTTTAAATACTTGTTGAACCAAATGTGTTTGAAATGTCATGAGCTTTCTTATAACATCAAGAAAAAGGGACTGGTCATTCAAATTAGGGGCCGAGAGGGCTCTAAAGTCTTTAAATGATAACTTTTAAGTGTGAAATATTTTGTAATACGTTATAGAAGCAATTATGTTTATCATAACGTTGTTGACCCATACATGGCAACCTTTAACTTCTTTGTTACGTAATTAGGGATTTTAAGGGGCCACAAGTCCGAAATTTTGATCTTCAATATCTCAAAATGGAGGGAAATTTTGTAAAGCAATATTGAACAAAAGATGCTCAAAATATTGAGCTTAACAAAATGCAACCATCATTTCTTTTTTATGCAGTCCCTAAAAGGAGTTACAGGATCGGCCCCTAAAACGATCATTTCCATATATCTCGAAAACGGTACATAACTTCTAAACACTTGTAGACCAAAATGTGTTTGAATTGACAAAAGCTTTCTTATGTCATCAGGAAAAAGGGGCTGGCCCTTCAAATTAGGGGCCGAGAGGGCACTTAAGTCTTTGAATGATAACTTTGAAATATTTTGTAATACGTTATAGAAGCGATTATGTTCATCATAACGTTATTTACCTATACATGGCAATTGTTTACTCCTCTGTTACGTAATTAGGGATTTTAAGGGGCCAGAAGTCCGAAAGTTTGATCTTCAATATCTCTAAATGGAGGAAATTTCTGAAAAGCAATATTGAACAAAAGATGCTAAAAAAAAGATGCTTAACAATCTACCACCATATATTGTTTGTTTTCTGGACCCTGAAAAGAGTTATAGGATTGGTTCCAAAATGATCTTTCGGAAATATCTCAAGAACGGTAACGAATTTCTAAACACTTATTTAACAAAAAGTGTTTAAAACCAAAATACCTTTCAATTGAAATGAAGGAAAAGAAGCTGATCCCTCAAATAAGGGACCCAGAGGGGTTTATAGTCTTTCATTCATAGCTCTTTTATATCCCACCCCCTATTTCCAGATATGTTTCGTTGACAAAGATCAAGGGCAAAGTCATTCCATCTCCTTAAAATCGGACGGAAGACCTCCTCGTTGCTTGCAACGAGTTCGTGTCTAGTTATTATTCTTCTTGGTAGACACCCTTAATTTCTCAGCCATTTCTCCATCGATTTTAATGATTTTTACAGGGATGATGTCTTAGGTGACTGTCTCTTTGCATACCACTTCCTGACTGAAAATTCACTCCCGTATTTGAATTATCTCCCTTTTTCATATATTTTGGGACATGATATCGTCCACGCATCTCCTCAAAAATCGTTATAGTTAAAGACTTAAGATTTATATGCAAGATAGAGTGGTTATGGTAGATTTGCATGCTTGGTTTAGATTTGACTAGAAGTCATTATCCTGGAAGCTCGCCTGAGCCTGAAAATGTTGATGTTAACTTTTTTGACAGTTTTTGGGAAATTTGAGATTTGATCACAATTATCTTTCTTGTTATAAATATTTTGTTAAAATATGTAGAACATTAAAAGTTTATATATACAAGGGCTTTCAACTGACACCAAGCAAAAGGGGCTGACCCCTCAAAAAAAAGGGCCCAGAAGGGTCTAAAGTCTTTTATCTTGATCTCTTTAATATTAAATATTTTATAATGTATTATAGAAGCAAAAATGTTAATATTAAAGCTATTTATCTATAAATGTTAAAAGTTTTCTGATATGTTACATAATTAGGGGTTTTAATGAGCTAGAAGTCCAATATTTTGATCATTTATATCTTAAAAAGGAGATTCTTAGAATAATGTTCGTAATAATATTTAACTACCAAAGTTTCGTTAAATGGCCCCTATAGGGAGATAAAGGGTCGGCCCTTAAAACAATATTTCCCAAATATCTCAAGAACGGTAACAAATTTCTAAACACTTAATGAACAAAATATGTTTAAAATAATAAGACCTTTCAGTTGATATCAAGAAAAAGGGGCTAGTCTCTCAAATTAGGGACCACGAGGCGTCTAAAGTCATTGATCCATATCTCTTTAATATTAAATATTTTGTAATGTATTATAGAAGCAAAAATGTTTATCTTACAGTTATTTATCTATAAATGTTAAAAGTTTTCTGATATGTTACATAATTAGGGGTTTTAAGGGGCTAGAAATCCAATATTTTGATCATTTATATCTTAAAAAGGAGACATATTTTGAAAAGCATTATAGCAGAGAAGATGCTCAGAATAATATTCGTAGTAATATTTTACCACCAAAATTTCGTTTAATTGCCCCTATAAGGAGATAAAGGATCGGCCCTTAAAACAATCATTCCCAAAGATCTCAAGAACGTTAACGAATTTCTATACACTTGTTGAACAAAATGTGTTTAATATTAAAAGACCTTTCGTTTGATATCAAGAAAAAGGGGCTGGCCCTTCAAATTAGGGACCAAGAGTGATCTAAATGTTTCCAATCAAGGCTCTTATACATGAATCTGAAACAAAACAAAGGCGAGAAGTTCAATACATTTATGATTTATTTATAAAAAAAAAAAAAAGATGAAAAAAGATAAAGAAATAGAAGAAAAGAGTCTTTCAGAATCAGAGGATCTTTTCTTCTATTTACAAATCATGTTTATCTGGTAAATAGCAAAATAAAGGTCATACATGCATCTCAACTTCTAAAATTGGTCGGAAGACCTCCTCGTTGCTCGCAACGAGATTGTGTCTAGTTTTATCAATTATTCAAAATGCCCAAATAAATCATGATCATTTTATACCAAAACATGAATTTTTAACTTATATCGTGTCTAGGTCCCTTTAGGAAAATAGCTAGGTTTCATATTTTGAATATTAAGGTTTTATTGTTCTCTTTGTGTGTTTTAATTCTCTTCATGATGTTTATATTAGAATCGGCAAGGTATTAGTTGAGACCTCTCAATGAAAACTTCATTTAGAATTATCACAGGGAAATTTTATCTACACATAACTATTTTTTTTTTGCTTCCTGTCGAATGCGGATGTGCTGGAACAGGTTTACACTTAAATCATCAAGCACACATAATGCCGATATATTGACAAATGCATCCCAATCGTTGAAAGCAAAAATGTCATGGATGATGTTTATTACTATTATGGGATCTTTATTTTCAAGATGCACTTCGAAACTGTGCGAGAGGTATGATTGTTTTAAATAATCCAGATTCTGTTTCTGCTTAAATAGTTTTTCATAGAATTATAATGTATTTTGCAGACGGTGGCTGTGATTATTTCCGCATTGAACTCATTTTTTGTTTGTACTGTCGGTATTATATAACATTTGCGGCTTTCCAGACATACTTATGGGGTTTTGATGGGTTTTTGGCGGGATGAAAAATCCCACCTTTTTCCCATTGGATATTGAGATTTGAGAGACAGTTATAAGAAAAATAGAGCAATATGAACCTTTAGTGAATGGACGTAAGTTTTCTGTTCAAACTCTTTTGACGAAGATGAAAAACACTTCTTATTAAAATGAAAAAATTATGATCATTTGAGGAAAAAGTGTTCAGTAAATTGTAGAATGATCACCCAAATAATGATATTTTGTTCAAAATTTTAAATCAAGATTACCAGATAAAGTTAGCCAAATTTGTACATACAGCCTTTAATCATAGAAAAAATGTAATACATACAATATAATTTATAATGTTTATAATGCACAATGACACTATAACAAACGATTAATTACTGACTTACTTACTTACATAATATGTACATTCAGATTGGTATTTTAAGTTCAGAGTAAAAAGTCCCACCAAAATGCATAAACAGAATTCATTTATGTCTTAATTTATATCTTGCAGAAAGGGTAACTAAAAGTTCGGACTTTATCGTGTCCGGACCTAAATGTCGCAGTGTTGCTGATATTATTCCATGTCAGCGCAGGGTTTTGATCTTGGTCATGGACATAGGAAAATGCTCAAATTTTAAAGCTAAAATATAAAATATTTTACGCAATATAAAGCTGAAATAGATAAAGCTAATATATATGTTTTTACTTTACTAAATGATAGTTAAAAACTAAAACTATTCATGTTTAACACTTTAAGGCAAATATGATAGTTAATTAGTTGACCATTCAGCGACCTTAATGTCCATTTGTTTTTAGTTTTTTTGCGATTAGTTTACCATTGTGACTATGATTGTTAAAACCTTTGAACGATTAAATGATTTTGTGAGACAAAATATAGACAGTACAGGATAGACACCTTTATATATTGCAACAGTGAAAACGGTTCTGAAAACAGCTGATGATCATTAACACCAGCAGGTATGTTCACGAAACTTTCCTGAGTTATGACCTAAGTGTGTTCCTAAGATATGACTTAGGAAAAAAGTTAGGAACATCCTAAGATCAACTTGGAACACGTCTTAATATGTAGCTCGACGGTAACTTAGGAACATCTTAAGTGAGGATATCGTAATCTACTAAATCATTCTTATTTTTCACATTTATTCGTACAGATCGAAGTTGAGAGACTTTTGTAGGGATTAATCATTAAACATTTTGCCAGAGAAAATTGTACGTGTCGGTAGTTAACACAATGGGCCTAAAAACAGTAATTTTAATGTATACATTTTTAAAAATGTACATTTACCTAAATATATATATCAGTGTCCAAAAACAATTTAGTTTAAAAAACCAAAAAGAAAACAAAAAGAAAACAAAAGAGAAAATAACCCCCCCCCCCCCCCCCCGAAATCCAAATGACTACTATTTATTGAAGAAAATATGTATCCGGACAGAATTGGCTTACAAGCAAATAATTATTTAAACAACACGAGTGCATTCTTTGAGTGTAAATTAACATTTGATAATCTTGTCATTCAAGCACATGTAATACATAAACACGCGCTTTTCATAGAATTTAACGTTACATGTAGAAACACACATGTACAAACACATCAATTTCCCTTTAATCCGCAATATTTAGAATACAAGAACATGTATTAAAATAAGAAATAAGTTGTAATATATCTATGAGTTATAGAAATTAAAATTGATCACTCATGACTTATATAAACCGATGTAAATTTACTGTTTAGAGGAAATTTGAATAATTTCCTAAAGTAATCAAAACAATGAATGTAACTCACTTAGTGTAAAATGTGGATACTAAAAATAAGTGAATAATTTTCATTCGCCAAACAGAGACAGTGTTTGCGAAAAAAAAATTGTTAATTTGTCAGCTTCCAGGCAGGCTTGTATTAACGTGGAAGGTGGTGTGAGTTCGGGTCCCTCTCCAAATAATTAAAATGAACATGCATGATAGAATAAATGACCATGACCCCCCTCCCGGATTGCGAATTTGAGGTTTGTCGGAAATGCTGCAACTGTAGGAAATATTGCTTTATTCTACCGGTCTTAAGAAAAACCTTCACAACATTCCCAATATCCCCTAAAACGTGACTTTACAGCCTTAGGATGGTCTTAGGACAAGGTAAGTGATGTCCTAAAGTTAGGACAAAGTTATGACGGTTCGTAAATTTAGGAGAGCTTCGAGAAACAGACTTAAGACTAAGTCGTATCCTAAGATGTACTTAGGACATACCATAGTCCTAAGATAGCTTCGTGAACATGCCTGCAGGAATATAGTGCATCCTTTGCAACCATTTGAAACAAATACAGTTCTCGTGTGCCAAGTTTAACAACTAAATAGCAAACAAGTGTGTCCCCAATACTCACCCGAAACGCACGTGTTGGTACAGTATTTTAATTAGCAAAGACTAATTCTAAAATTATAGAATCATATATATATATATATATATATATATATATATATATATATATATATATATATATATGAATTTTCTTGAAATATCTTTGAATCAATGAAAAGAATCGTATTTAAAAAGGACTGCACCTTGATATCAAGAAAATTCGAATGATCCAATGATCGAGAAGAACAGATTGTGATAAACTATAAGCCAGAAGGGAAAAAACACGTTTGAAACTTGTCTTTAATGTATTTTATAAAAATTGATTTGATTTTATCCGCGCCAACACAACACATCTTGAGCGAGCATGAGAGGGATCCACTACTGGCGGATTTAGATAAAGACACGTTTAAGGCAGTAGTTCTCATCCAATGACATTTTTTTTTCTAAGCTAGAACGTATAGATATAATAACATAATGTTTACCCATTTTGTAAAAAGCAAAATGTAACTGTAAAATTCGAAACATATCATGGTATTCTCGGTTTGAATTTTTATGGTTGGAACCATTATTTATAATTCTATTGGAATTACACTAACACCCGTAAATCTAGAGCAAATGAATTTGTTATCATTCCATGTATTAAGAAATAATTGAATCGTTTAATCAAAATAAAATGGCAAATGACTTGATTATTCTTTGAAATTATTTGGCAGCGAAATTGGAATTGTATGTTGTGATGGATATTTTAGAGACCAAAGCACGTGGAAGTGTATCAGTAAGTATCAATCGTATACATAGTATATATGGATTGTAATTTATAACGTGGATGTATCTGTCGTACATGTATGACCATACTAGTAGTTCAAAATCTATATACTAGTATACACAATTGGTGAAATGGATTTTATTCACAAGCATAGAACAAGAGCATTTGATGATAGTCCTTCAGTGGGATATAAAGGTAGCGAACATTGTTGGGAAAAAAAATGCATATAACCCATGTAAGCGGGCCGTGTAATTTTTTTCTGTACCTTTATGTAGTTTTATGTACCTTTGTAGCTCGTATGAAACGCCAAAAAGGCAGTTTAGAGTAAAAGGGATTTACAAATCTTTAACCCTAAAATTTTTCTTCAATTCTTCATATAAAATGAGTGCAATTGTTGATCAAAATGTTTACATTATAGTACTATCACTATTTTGAAGTCTGGCGTCAGCCTAACCCTAACCCTATAGTCCGTGCAAAGCATGTAGTTTAACTGTAAAAAAAAAAGTATCCTGATTAAATAACTAGTTTAAAGGGGAAGACTGGCCATATTGTGCATATGTAGATCATAAATGTAGACAATTCATGAACTGACTTGTTTATGCCAAAAACTGGGCAAAACTGTTGTCAAAAGATAAAAAAGGCAATGAATATGAGGTTTTACATGTTGTTTTGTATGCAAATTGTGCACACAAATACAGAACAATGCCTTTTTAAATCACGTTAGACTTTGAACTGCACAGCTGCAGACTTAAACTTTAAAAATATGAAAAGAGGTCATTACAACCATTTACTTATCAAAATTGCTCTCTAATAGTAAATAAACAATAATTTAACTCAAATCACAACGTTAATTCAAATGCATGCACCTATAATTGATATAGTATATACATCGTTTATTGGTGTCTTGTTCTTTACTTCAAACGTTGACAATTTGTGGATTACTAGTATTTTGCAACTATCTATAGTCTGTCTCAAGATATTTTTGCCGCTATCCCAAGATTCCCCCTTTGAAACGTTCCTTCTGGCTTGTCAGGTTTTAAAACACAGCTAAAAATAAAAAGTCTACGGGGATTTTGCATTGCAAAAGAGATGAAAGTACCCGGATGATAACGTTGAAAAATTGTGCAAGGTATTCCGAGTGACTTCCGAATGGAGGAAAGATGTTAACATTTCCCATCATAAATCTCCGAAAGAAATAAGTTTCGTTCCTGAGAATATTGCCGAGTGAAAAAAAAAAATGTGTCAATGAAGATATCTTGGAGATTTTCCCTTTCATGGATTTCAATTGCACTTCTTTCACAGTATGTGTATTTTTGGTAAAAAAAAAAAACAAAAAAAAAACAAAAACAAAAACATCCAAATGTGCTGCATAATTATCTCGGGGCAGACTATAGTTGTAGTAGCCATTCTAATATTTACATATATGGAAGAATATGCTGTTCCTTCTTTGTAACTCACTTGTTACATGTATGGACAATTGAAGAAAGATTTCAAAATAGATACAGTGAACATGTGAATATGAACATAATTAATAGCGTTTTCTTTGGTGGTTGAAAGAATACTTAGCCATCGATGCTGATGATATGCTAATTGAGGTTGTCACAGATTTCAACTATTTGGGAGTACTATGAAAAGAACGAGGCTTTTTAATTAAGTTGTAATTTGGAAAAAAAAAGTAACAAAGTGTTAAAAAGTGGAGATTCCGTAATCTATCAATACAGGATCAACTTGATTTATTTGACAGGATAGTTCAACCAATCAGATACTGTTATGTTGATGTGAAGTCTATGGGATTTTCAAATATTGTAATTATATATATAGAAAAGACTTATCTCAAATTTGAAAACTTTTGATTCATTGAAAACACTCACCTCCAGATTTTATGAAATGTTATAAGTAAACTTGGCCTATACTCAATTTGAATTCATAATTAAAATATTGCTTTTTTTGTTTTTATGTTAAGATTAAATTGTGTACTAATATTGCATTTGCAGATTTTCTATCTATTTTCTCCGGTGAGCATTCCCGACCATATGATCATGCTTTTATTGGTTGGGAATGCTCACTCAAAGATAGAAAATCTGCAAAATCAATGCAATATTAGTACACAATTTAATCTTGACATAAAAACAGGAAAGTTTTAACAAGTGTGATTTTTTGTGTGCTATATTACATAGGCTGTAAGCCGGGATACTTCGATGTGAATTGTTCTCAAAGGTGTTTTTACCCTACCTACGGGGTGAGGTGCCAAGAAAGATGTTCTTGTCAGAAGGAGTTCTGCAATTTTTCTTCAGGATGCAGCATTGGCGATAAAACTCATGGTGACATATTTTTTTCACTTTAATGAGATTGTAATCTTACTTCGTAGATTGGTAGTGGCGTTTTATGATGACTTAATCATTGTTTTCAATTATGTATAAAAAAAAAAAAAAAAAAAAAGATTTTGATACACTCTTCTCTTTCTTACACGTGAAAAAGGAAATTAATCAAATGAAACCAACATAATTTTAAAAGGAAGCTTGAATAGACAAGGTGATTTTTATTTTAGTGTCCTTAATACAATGTTACGACTTTAATTATTTAACTTTTAACTGCATTGACATTTATTTATAGGTTTGCCACTATAATTGATTATTTTAATATTAAAGTGTTAAGGCTATTATATATGTATATAAAATCCTAATATAACCTGCAATACGCAATAAAATTATGAGTTACATTTTGACACACAATTAAACTTATAAAATATATCATTTAAATTCCACAATATGATAACCTTTTTTTTCATTTTGTCATTTTCTATTTTCACATACATCTTCATATAGAATTATTTTAACAAGACCTTGGACATTTGGTAGGACATAACTATCTATTTCTTGCATCAAGACGCTGGTTTCTCAAAAGCAAGACAAGTCAAGACAACATTTCAAAGAGCCATGGCTGAGTGGCCAACAATGAAATAGACAGGCCTGCGTCACATTACTGTTTAGCACAACTACCCAAACCCAAGCTTTTATTAAAATGGTTCTATATAGAATATACATGTAATTGATACATTAAATGACATTCTCCTTTAAAATAAACTCAATGTTTACAGTAATATTTGGTCATAGGTCAACTACATTGATTCGAAATTCATCTGATTATCGTATACAGTAATGGACATCTTTTGAAGGGGGGGGGGGGGGGGGGGTAAACAATCAGTAGTTACTGACATCCTGACAGTCTTTTCGGTATTAGCCATATTGGATGACGATTGCAGTTGTACCGGACAATCTGTTGATGCCAGATGTCAGATTAAACTTAAACACGTTACCTCTAATAACAGGAATAATTTGAAATTCACTTTTCAATATTTGATAATACGGCTGTCGCGGACGGATTGGAATGTACATGCCGTGTTGCTGCTTTCAAAAGGGATACATCGTCTTCAGGATAATATATAAGTATTATACACGTGTATGCATGCATGTACCTGTTTTGAATTTTGCCTGCCATTGGATATTTGTATACATGTAATACATTTTCATTATGTATTCTTGTCCCTAGGTAATTGTTTGGAGACGCAAAGCACTGAAATGAGGAAAGTCATTATGTATATATTATCCTTACAACTACAGTGGTAAAAACCGACATCGTTTGTCCACGAAACCCCCATCGGAGCTTCGCCTTGGACCTCAATGTACTGGTGACCTCAAGGCGACCCCGATACCAATTTCTCTGACAAAACTTTACACCCCCCCCCCCCCCCCAACGTATTTTTTCCCGCCCAATCAAGTTTTTTAAAACTTTTTTTTTCATACATTTTTACGGCTTTTTATAATTTACCCAGAAAATGAAGAAGATGCTTTGTTTTGTTTTTGATATAAGAATATTAGTAAATGCATGATGGAATCAAACATCGTTCATCATTTATACTGGTGTAGAAAGAACGATTTTTGAGGTATATCTTTCAACAATAGCGATTCCAAATATATGCACGTTTCATATATCATTGTACTTATTTTTATTTTTTTGTGATAACACAACACTTTCATGTTTTATACGATACGAGAAATGATTTATTTAACATGTATAATTCATCGTTATCGGAATTACAATAACTTGTAAGTGTCTGTAAAAACTTTGCTCATTCCATATTATGTCCCTACCTGTTGTTTTGTGGGGGGGGGGTTTCATATGTTGTTGTTTTTTGTTTTTATTTTGTATTGTTTTTGTTTGTTTGTTTGTTTGGTTGGTTGGTTTTTTTTTTTTTTGGGGGGGGGGGTATGGATGGTGTGGTTGGGTGGGGTGGGGTTAGGGGTTGGGCGCTGATTTGGCTTTTCGTTTTATTACACGATCAGCGAATTCAAGTACAATTTCATAAACAGTACTTTCAACTTTGAAATGCCATATGAAGTATAGTCCAGCGAAGAATTCCAGCATATTATGCTGTACGAAATGAGAAAAACGGGTTTTCATTTTCAGGTGAGATCTATACTACTAGTATCTATCTTAATGAATAATATCATGGGCTAATTTTCAGTCCATCAAACTGTTAATTTTTTTTTCTGAAAAGATAATTATGGATCATTATCATACTTATAAAATAGGCATTATTGTCTTAACTTTAACAATTTTTAGTTATGTTTAAATAATATTACCCTTATATAATTGCACGTTAAAACTCTCACTGATGAACTATTTCCTTCGTTAATCTGTTATTTTCATTGTTGCATCATATTTTGAGTGCAAGTATTGGCTATATTATAAATATTAGGATATTTGAATATTACCTTAGAAACGTTGTTAAATATTCTTAATTTTTTTTTGTATAATTTTTTTTTAATAATTAAGAAAACCTTCTGTAGCACTCAGTGACTTATATAAAAACTATATATATAAATATATGGTTTTCTTTATATTAGGGATGTAAATATGTTGCTGCAATTTGAAGTAAACTTGTACTGAGAATCTTGACAACATTTTGCTCACGTATATGATACACATGCGGTAATTTCTGTAATAAAAGTTTACCTTATAGTATAAAAATATTATTTTATTATGGGGTAAATTTTGTGGGAGAAACAATTAAAGTATATCGTTTTTACTTTTATATGTAGTACACATATTATGACAAATTTTATTTCAGTCTTGTGGGTCAAAATGGAGTAGTACTCTACAGAAAATCCCCTGTGTTTGATGTAAAAAAAAAAAAAAAAAAAAAAAAGCTATTCAATTAAGGTCGAGCTCGGGATTCAAATCAAACATGGCTGCCAATAATCCTGAAGAACATGTGGAGAGAAAATCAAAAACACTTTTTGTACGAAATTTGCCTTATTCGGTTACAAATGAAAAATTCGAAGGGTTATTCAGTGAAGTGGGACCAGTCAGAACGTGTTTTGTCGTGAAAGATAAAGGTTAGATCGTAAATTTGAAAAGATTTTCAAATTGATTATATTTACTCAAGATTTTTGCCCGAGTCTGTTGGCGTACATCATTAGTCACTAGTTAATAATTTTGATAATATTTGGCACAGCCTTTTATTTAAGCTGTATATGTTTTTTTAAAGATATAAAAGCTTGGTTAAAGTCTTTCAACGATCTTTGTTATTTTAGAGGAGAAATTTTCAATCACCAGCTGTTTAATTATGAAATTTCCCTGATTGGCATTCTGTATTTTTTATCATGCACATTTTATTGCAGTTATAAATACTGTAAGAATTTTTGAGCATGAATATTTCTTATCATGTTTTACTGTTTTGAACAGTAAATCAAGAGATAATGCCCAACCTGTTAATTTGTCAGCCCACATGTACACATATACCATATTCCACTGTGTTTTTCACTATTGGTCTTGGAAAGCAGATCATAAGTTTTTCATCATTGCTAGCCAAGGAAGAGAAAATTGCTAGCCAAGGAAGAGAAGAGAAGCGAATCTTGATTAGTAGATGATTCCTTTACTTTAACCAGAGGTGTATATACTTTGGACTTATATATTATACTAAATATATGTGTCCCTGCTTTTGCTTTGAAATTTTACATAACCCATACATTTGTAAAATTTCAGTTTTTACACTGATACGTAAGGTTTGACATTAGCATTTATATTAAAGTTATATATAAATTATATAATATTCTTAGACTAACAAAATGCAAAGCGCAGCCAGATAAAACATATAGTAGTCATGCATGATTAAGCTTTGCAGTTTACAAAATGTTTTTCTATATTTATTCCAGATTCTCAGAAGAGTAAAGGTTTTGGCTATGTTACCTATTCCATGTTGTAAGTATCACCTCAGATAAATTTATGTACCTATTTTTAGGAATATAGGTTGATACTTTTTTTCCTCTGACGCCTGGCCCTTGACCTATATTGTGCTTCAACTATATAAGTTTTTTTGGGGGAGGGGGGATACATTTTTTCATGTAAAAATGCTATAGAATTCTCAATTAGCAGTATACATTGCAATATTTTGCCCTATATACCGAAGTCGACATATATAAACTCTTCTCTTTTTTTTCCCACCAAAATCGGCTAGTTCGACCTATACACATCATCGACCTATATTCCCAAAAATACAGTAACTATATATTAATTGAATGTGTAAAATATCATATTTTTGATTAAGCCATGCAGACTGTTTTCTGCTACATTTTCACTACCTGGGGTACTTTATAAATACAAAGAACAACCTACTGAAAATTGTACTCTATATTGATCTAAACATTATAATGATACTACTCTGTGAAATCATTTTCAAATTAAATATTCATGTACAACAGTTATACAACATGACTTAAAGCTGTTAAAATAGCAACGTTTGTAAGTTTTGCATTCATATAAGTTTAGTCTCTTAACATAACATTACAAACTTGACTTTATTTACAGTGAAGATGCAGAAGCAGCGGTATCAAGAATTATGTCCCTTGATGGAAGGAGACTCTTTGTGCAATTTGCAAATAAAAAGAAAAAGGAGAAGAGGAAGCCAAAAGTGAAGGTTGAAGAAACTGCAGAGGAGGAATCAGATGAGGACAGTGATGAGGAGAAACCACCACAGTATCCTCGTATTGCTGAAGTTGAAGCACAAAGTAATTGCTGTAGATATTTTATATTAAATGTGGTGCATATGATATGTTATGATTATTGGAAGTCAGATGTTGTCTAAACATAGTGAAACACAGCATGCAGTTAATTTGTTGCTCATGATTTTGTGTGATGTATTCATTTTGTTTGAAAAAAAATCCTGAATGCACGTCTTGTACGTATAAATTTTCGATATCAGAAATTGAGAAAAAGTTATGCTGTCACACCTGCTGTATACATAATGTTAAACATAGGTATAGTTTTAAACTACATGATGTTGGAATTAATTGGAACTCTTGGGCATTGTTTTTCAGGGACCCACAGTCAGCAGGAGTTGAAATATCTTCGAGCCAAAACTCTGGTTATCCAAGGCTGGTCCTCTCATCACTCCCAGACAGATGTGGAGGATGTCATGGCAAAACTGTAAGAATCAATTACATTTCCTATCTCAATAAAATGCATCAAACAATAATGATTCCCCAAATAAATCAATAACACTTTATAACTACTGTTATTCATTGATTTAGGAATGTGAAGAACATTGCCAAAGTCAAGTTTCCGGCCCCCGACCGACAGCCACCCTGTGCATTGGTACGGTTCAAATCCATCAGAGACACAAACAGGGCACTCCGAAAGATAGACGGAAAGGAAGTCAAAGGTTGGTGCACTTTTGAAAAATAAAAAGATTTAAAGTTAAAATATGTTGTATTTTTTAGGTAGTTAATGCTGTAATTGAATCAATTGCCAGTATACTTTTTAAAACATTTGCGAACAATTACAAATGCTATGCATTGTGGTTTGGCTTTCAATTGCATGAACAAATTTAGTTGTACATGTATTCATGTAAGATTGGTGATTGCAGCTCAGACAAATGTATGTTAACTTTACAGATCTGGATACCATATAGAAAATGGTCTTTAATTTAGAATTTTGCTAATTTAAGAAATCTTTAAAATACATGTATATGTATTGCTGACATTCTAAGTAACTATGTTGTTTTCTTTGTTGAAGGATGTACACTGAAGGCCTGTCAGCTCAGTAAGGAATCTGCTGCTCCTGTTACACCACCCAGTAAACCCAAGAATACAGCCAGGAAGGCCAGGCTGATCATCAGAAACCTCTCATTTAAGGTTCGAATCAAAGCCTTTGTTTTTCTTGTTTTTTTTTATTGATTCTTAAAATAGAAGCTTTACTGCTTGAAAGATATAAAAAAAAAATTTATTTGTATGAGAAACTGCAGCTAGTACCGGTAATACTGATTCTGAGGTATCCTGAATATGTTGAAGAGTATTAAGAAAGCAGTCAGGTTTCTAGATCTCTTTTTTAATTAAAAGAAATACATTTTGTCAATTGAAGTTTGAAAATGTAGATGGGTCGTCATTTAATTTCAGTGTTCTGAAGAGAAGTTGAAGGAGACCTTTGAAAAGTTTGGGGAAGTTACAGAAGTGCAAATTCCAAAATTAAAAAGTAGGTCCATTGTTTGTTTTCCCATGTAGTATATTCATTGTAACCATGGTTTAATGTATAGATGCCTTCATTTATCAATTATTGCTCCTTTTTTCATGTTGTTTGAAAATATTCTTTTAGATGGAAAACTGCAAGGGTTTGGAATTGTTCAGTTTAAGGAGGTAGAAGATGCATCTATGGCGATCGCAGAGATGAACGCAAAACCAATTCTAAGTATGTTTTATCTTCTAATAGCTCAATAGTCCCTCAGCTGTATGTAGGCTTTTGTACATATTAATTCTAATAAGTGTGTTTGTGTAGGCCTTTAAAAGTACTTAAAGTACGTTCAGTATTTACAATTACTTGCAACATCTACATATGTATTTACAATATACATGTATGCTTTTGAAAAGTAAACTCCTCATGCATATTTACACCTCATGAATCCAGAGAGTATATGTAAACATGTATTTTCATTTATAAACTGCTTATAGATCGCCCAGTAGCAGTTGATTGGACCATTCCTAAGGACAAGTATGAAGCAAAAATGTTCAAAACACAGGGTGATGATGATCTCCAAGACACAGATGAAGTGAAAGTGAATGGAGAAGGAAAACCAAACAATATAGCATCTAAACCAGAAAATAGTGTCACCAACCAGAAGAAAAAGATAAAGAGAGAAGAAAGCGATGAGGAATCAGAATTGGGTGTGTGGCTTTTTCAAGAATTCAGGAAAAATGGAAATAAAGATTGACATATATTTTATTTAATGATAATAATAATCAGAGATGATGCAATTCAGTGGTTTATAGGGCAACCAAACTTTTTGTTTTTATTGGGCACCACTGCGCCCCTTAGGTAACAGCACAAATGAACACATATTTTTCGTGAAATTTTGGAAGAAAGAAATCAGAAGTTGAATACTTTAGTTTAGTTACAATAAATTCAGTTACTTGATTTTGTCTAACAATTTGATTAATTTTATTACATATTGAGGAGGAAGAAAAAAAAAGATAAGATAAAAATCCAGTCTGCATGCAGAAAATATTGTGCAATCTCCTGTAAAGAGGAATAATTTTAAGTGTTGATATGAAAATATTGAATTATTTTATCTGGATTATTATTTTGTAAAAGAAGAGAGTGAAAGTGAAGAGGATTCTGAAATGGAAGAAGTCAAGGGAGAAAACTCTGAATCCGAAGAAGAGTCTGAAAATGAGGACTCAAATGATGATGATGACGATGAAGATGATGATGAGGACGAGAGTTCAGAAAGTGAGGATGATACACCTGCAGAGAAGGGAAAAAGTATGACATGATAATATTTGTTAAAACCCATTATGTTTATACTTAAGATGGAAAAATTTAGATTAAATATAAATTTTGATGGCTCACTGTATATTGCAAATAGTACATAAATGTTGATTTCATCTACCTCTGCATGCTTTAAAGCCCTGATATTTTTTCATATATTTAATTTTTTTCATTTCATGTTACTATTTAAACAGAATTTTTAATTTAAAATCTCATTTCAGGAAATGTTCACCACAAAAATGATGTTGGAGAAGGCAGGACATTGTTTATAAGGTACAGATTTTAGATTTTCAAAAAGGCTGATTATCTTCTTTTTGTATGAGAGGTTCTTTTTTCAATTTTGTCATGCTTGCTTCGTTGGAAAAAAAAACTCTTGAGTTTAATTTTGCAGAAATGTGCCATTTGACATCGATGAAGAGAGTTTAGAAGATGAATTTTCAGAGTACGGAAAAACTAACTATGTGAAGATAGTGGTCAATCCCAAAACAGGACAACCCAAAGGTGAAGTGAAAAATTTAATTTCTATTTAAACACAGCCTCGCTGCATTTTTCATACCCTCTAAAACAATAGTTTGCCACCTAACCCATGAATAGATTTGGGATTCATTGAAGAATAGAATGCAGTTTTAATATCTGTATGTACATGTAATTCTGTGGTTGTCAGAATGTTACAAGAGACTGCATGGGGAGCAAAGATATTTCAAAAATGGAATGAATGCATACTTAATCTGTTTAATTCTGATTAAACTGAAAAAAGGGATTTTTTTCTTCAAAATCTTTCTTTGATTTTGCATTACAGAACAAATTTAGACTTTGTTTATAGGCAACAATTATAATGTGATCAGTCTTTGAATGAAAATGTTGCCCTACACTCAGTGTTGGGGCTCGCATCAATTTTGTATCATTTTCCCCAATCTTTTCACTATTTGCACATGTATTAAGGTGTAAAAAATTGTTAGAAATAATAGAAATCAACCTCTAATATTTTAATAAGCATGGAATTTAAATGCAAATGACCATAATTTTTGTGTAGTTTTAATAACTTTATCTTTTGATAACAGGAACAGCCTTTATACAATTCAAGACTCAGAAAGAGGCAGAAAAATTCCGATCAGCAGCAGAGGATAATGATGTAGGTGTTAAATTCGGAATGAACTTTTTTGTAGTTGTTTGTGAATATAGATAGTATATAAAGAAAATATGTTGTGAGTAGGGAAAAGCTCATTATTTCTGAACCTTAACCAATGATTACTGCTTGTGTATAGTATACATGTATTCAGTTTCATGCTGTGTAAGGATGGATACATTCACAAATTATTGATTGTGTAAGATAATGATAGAAGCAGATTATTTTTCAGTATAATTATACATGTATGTACATATAAATAAATCTTTGTATGTGAATAACAATGCCAGGTATATTTTATGGTGTATTTATATGTTACACGAACTTATAAACTCCAACTTGTAGAACTCAGTAGATGATATCAGACAGAAAGTCACAAATTTTTTAACATGCATATAGTATTGTGATGGCAAAAGGAAATTTGTAGTCAGTGAAAAACAGTCATTTAGATTGAAATCAGGAGTATGAATTGACCTGGATTTTAATAGATTTGAGCACAGACAGTACTCTATAAGTTTCAGAAAATTTGAAAGGTGTGGTGTGATTTGATGATCTAAGAAAATTATCAGAATTCCAAATATTTTTATAATCTAGTGAAATTGTGTGAATAAAAGATGCATCTATCATTTTCTTTATCATTACCACAGGAGGGAATAGTAATTGATGGAAGAAGACTGGTTGTCATGGAGGCTTTGGACAGACAAAAGGCCCAGGCACTGTCAGGTCAAAAGGCAAAGGTCAAAGAGGACAAGAGAAACCTGCACCTAGTGAGAGAAGGAAGTAAGTGGTAGAGGATAGGGCAAAATTAGGTACAATCAAATAAGTAGAGGACAATGTAATAGTCAACCACTTCAAGTAAATTCTTGAGTTGTAGTGTTGTGACGTTTTTGTCTTGTAGTGATTCGTCCGGGTACACAGTCAGCTGTTGGACTCTCCAAGGAAGACCTTCTCAAGAGGACAAAGGTGATTATCAGAACATGAATGCAGAACACTCTTTAATAGTGACTTACTGAAATTCATTACAGTGCAGGGGATAAAATGGAATCTTTTTTGTGTTGAAAGCTACCCGGTATTTGGTTTCCTTTCATTGAATTCATGATACCCCCGCAAACGAAGTTTAGGGGGGTATATTGGTTTCACCCTGTCCGTCTGTGTGTCTGTTTGTCCGTCTGTCTGTAGACGCAAATTTGTCCCCCTATAGAATTTTTTACTGCTGCATAGAACAGCTGAAAATTTGTACATATATTACACATCATCTGAAGAAATGCACCTGCAATTTTTATTAAGATCAGACAAGATTTAATGATTTTATGACAGTTTTCATTTTCCTTATCCTATATTTTGTACACTGATGTTGAAAAGTAAGGGAGGTAATCCTTACAGATTTTATGAATTGATTAATGGTATACACTCTAAAATATATTTATATAAATACATCCATTTCTTAACCAATTTTATATTTTATGAGTATTCTATCAACTGACAATGCAAACTTTTTGTTTGTCAATGATAAATTCTTAGGAGCTAATAAGAACATCAAAGACAAGTGTGGTTGAATTCATTTCATGATTTGTCCCAAGGGGGTCATTATCTGAGCCATGGTTTAGCTGGAGCATGTGTTTATGGAAAATTGATACCAGTGGTTTTTAGGGTTATTTTAATACCTGCTTCATATAAATGTAAAGTTTCTATCATTATAAGGAAATAAATTATCTCATTATTAATTAAGAATTTAACTATTTTTGAAAATTGTTTAAATTTATTAGTGAAGTAAATTGATGAAGTGACCCTCTAGGGCATTAAATGAATGTAAATGAAATTCAAAATCATTGATATGATTGTAGTGTTTTGGCAATTTTAAAATTGTTTGTAATATTAAATTATCCTTTCTACATATTTTTAATAGTATGCTAATTATGATAATGTATTGGGAGTTTATCCAAGTTTAACAAGCTCATCAAAGAAAATAATAGTCCTATGGGATCATTTTCTGATATGGAGTTGTACGCAACATAGGATAAAGGAAAATTTGAAACAACTAATTGCATCTGTCCAGACTCTAATTAGAAACATATTCAAGGTTTTATCCACAGAAGAGCATTGCTTGGCTATTTTCCTTTACTGAAAAGGGAGGGGTTATTGTCACTTTGTTGTTTTTTCTTTAAAACAATTAAATAAAAAAATATCATAGGATACAGAAATTTGTAAATGTATTATGTGTCGCAAACCTTTATTATTCAATTCAATTATTTGTCCCATTTGAAATGAGCCTTGCGGGGGTATTAGTCCCAGTAGGACAGTTCTAGTTGGTATTAGGTAGCAAGTAAAATGTTTCCCATTAAAATAATTGTAGAGCCAGTGAGCAATTTTGAATGATGATTTACTGTTGATTTACAAGTTTATATTTAGTTTGACATTGACGGGAATTGAAGTAAATGAAATTCTCTATTTCAGATGGAGAATGCAAAGAGGGCCAAGTTGAAGAACCCCAACATCTTTGTATCGACCACCCGTCTGAGTGTACACAACATTCCTACACAGGTGACAGACAACCAGCTCAAAACGATGTTTCTAAAGGCCGCCGATAGCAAAGCAGCAGTAATCACAGAGGTATGTAGAAAATAGTTAACTTTTCTATTAAATCCCTGACTCCTACATAGCTATAGAATCATAAAGATCCAAAGTGGCTTAATTGGTGTGGACTTCATTGTACCTCTCAGCCACGAGTTTACGACTTCAATGATCTTTATTTATAATTCATAAAAGCAAACTTTAACCTTGAAGTTTTTTCCCCATGACCTGTTATTTAAAATATGACAATCCTTAAAAAATTGACTCATCACAAAAATGAAACACAGTTATAACATGATGAGCCATGATGGAGGTATTGATATGCAAGTCAAGTATGGTCCTACTGTATGTATTGATTGATAGTTTATTTTCCAGAATTATAAACTGCCATGTTGTTAATATTTTATTTTGATTGAAATTTTCCTTTGTATGTAGGTACAGCATGAATATGATGTTTGTGACAGAAAACTTGAGCAGTTCAAATGTTACAGTATGAATTTCTTGTTTACAGTGTCGCATTATGCGGGATTCAGACGGGAATAATAAAAAGAAGCTGGGGAAGTCTCGAGGTTTCGCCTTTGTTAATTTCTCTTGTCATCAGCATGCCCTGAATGCCTTGAGAAATACCAACAACAATGCAGACTTGTTTGGAGAGAAGAAGGTACAATGTTCTACATGTAGGAATTTTGTAGATTTACGTTATTAGCATTGATATTTAATTTTCATGCTCAATTCGTCTTACCAGCTAGAGATAAATAACAAATTTTTTTATCACAAACTGTTTGGGCATGCTTGAATGCTGAAGGAAAACAAATATTTGAGATTTTTAAGGATTTGGGTAAAGTTTCTTCATATCAGGTAGCCTAACTTTTCCATCTTTGATGTATAGTCATGTTGATCGATTTTCAAAAATTATTTTAAGAAAGATATTACATTTACGTGCATGTTCAAAGACAGTTTTACCTTTTTTTCCAAGCAATTGTTTCCTGCATATCTCTCTCATCTCTTCTAGACTTTTCATCCCTATTCTTACATGTAACATCTACAATTTACATGCTTGATTTTGTAGAGATTGATAGTTGAATTTTCTCTGGAAAACAAAGCAGCATTAGAAGCAAAAGAAAAGCGCTTGGAAAGACATAAGGTATATTTTTTTAGTTCAATGACTATTTCAAGAAAAAAAAAATGATAAAAAAAACTTTTATGCTATTTTTTATTAAGAAAAGAGGAACAAAACATGGCTTTAAAGAGTAATACGTTGTGGAAAAAACATTATTGCAGACACGTTTGGAGTCTCTGAAAAAAGCAAAAGAAAAGAAGTCTCCTGCAGAATCAACAGAGGAAAAGAAGTCCAAGAAGCAGCAAAAATCCCAAGGTCCAAAGATCGTGGACAAGTTTATAGGATCTCTCCCTGTCAAGGAGGATGTCAAGAAACTACCTAAAGGTCTTCCATCCCACTGGGGGCCCAAAGTCCGTCACAAACCTCGACCGGCGGTGACCTCCACTAACAAAAAGTCCAAGAATCAGCCAGTCAAACGGAAGTGGGAGGAGCAAAATAATGCATCCGGACAACAGGTGAGGGATAGGGATCAATAGGGTGCTAGATCTGCCAAAAAAAAGGATAATTTCTTCAAAATTTGAATAGGAGAAAAAGGCAATAATACAGGCCTGTTCAACAGAGCAGAAGCTCCAAGTGCTCGCCAGCATTGCTTATCTTTTTTGACCCAGATTTCACAAACACCTTTTCTGCTGACCAGGCCTCTCATATTGAGAGTTAAAATAGTAGGTCTCTTACCGAGACTGGACTGAATTTAAGGGCTACAAGGAAAAATTGGATTTTGCCAAACATTTTTTGCAAACAAATAAAACCCATTGAAATTAAAGTGTTTTTCTCCTATGAAATGTGCAATCAAACAATACACTTATTACAATGGTACAACATTTTCGACAATTTTAATAACTGAGAAAAGAGAAAAGACTACTGAATACAATTCATGTACATGTATTTATTCTCTTACTCTTCAGGTGAAAACGACGAAACCCAAGAAAAGGAAGACAGATAGTGTGGATGACTTTGATAGACTGGTGAACAAGTATAAACAGAATATGTTGACCAAATCAGACAAATCCAAATGGTTCGACCGGTGATCAGCAATTAAGGATCTATGAGGACATTTACTTTTGATTTCAGTGGAGGGGGATTTTTGTGATCAATCACAATTTATGTTCCAATGTTTGTGCAAAATGAAAATTTGAAACTGAGACAATTGATGTATGTGCAATGCTAATTACATTAATACATATATGTTCATAATTTATTCATTATTGTTGAACATGTATACATGTATATATGTAAAATCATTATGAAATTTATATTGAACAGGTTTGAATAGATCATACATGATCATCAACAAGTGATATTAAACAGGGACAGGCAAATACTCTTTTTATCATTCTTCGCTTTAATAAGGAGGCTGATAAATTGACATCCATGTCACCCTAAGTAACAAGATACATCATGATGTATTGTTATATTTTCATACATGGTCTCTTTCAATAAGATTTGGAGAGTACAATTTTTATATATTGTCCTTCTATCAGCCAGTTAGTCCTGTTCAGGGTTCTTGTAAATGTAAGTGCAACTTAATTGTCTTATAAAGGCAGTTATGAAATGCATGTGAAATTCATGTTAAAAGTGCACTCGCGAGAATTTCACGTAAAATTTTTCAGGTGACACTCAAGTGAATTTCATGTCATTTTCACGTGAATTTCATGTCATTTTCACGTGAGGCACAAATGGCTCAGTCAGTAAATACTGAACAAAGTTTCAGGAAACACATCCCGTCATTTTTAACATATTTGAAGGTAAGTTTTATAAAATGACAGAGTCTTCTATAAAAACGCTTATCTATAATAACTTTTTTTTATTCATATTTAAGGAGTATCAACGCGAATAAAAAGCGTTATTTAAACAATAAGATGCTTTTTTTGGTGATTCATGCGGGAAATGAAGGTAGTGACATTGAAGAAAATACATGTAACCCGCGTTAATTTTTTCTGCAATGATCGCTACCTTCATAACCTGCATGAATCATCAAAGAAAACGTTTTATTGTTTATATTTACACCTTTCTTTTAACAAATTAATTTATTGATCGTAAACCTGGTAAAGAGTAAAATTAACTAAATTATTGATAATGTACATCAGTACGTTAGATAAAGAGGTCAAGTCTTAGTTGCCTTATGGGAATTGGAGAGTCCGACATCATCATGAATATTTCGTGCAGTCCGTGATTTTTCTTAGGTTACCGAAGGTTTTGACCAATCGATTAACTGGTAAGAACTGGATCTTGTAGATTTCAGCCCTGTCAGTTTCTACAGAGCTGTGAATTACAATCGGTTTTCTTAAGAAACAGGGGAGAAATTACTCGGTAAATGTAAACATTTGAAAAATAAAATGCTTTCTTCTGAGTTTGATGTTTCATGCGGGATATGAAGGTAGCGAAATTGAAGAAAAAAACCATAACCCGCGTTTTACATCAAGGTCAAAAGATCAACAATTTAAGGTTCTCCGATCCTCAGCCTCAAAGTACAGATTTGTCATCATAAAAGTGTTGTTTATCCTTCAAACTTTATAAATGAAATAAGATAAAAAGAAATTTTTTGATGTTATCCATGCATTTTACGAAGTTATTGCAATTTTGGCCACGATGGATATAATGTAATAAATATACAAGTTGAGATCAAATTAGAAAAAAAAAAAAAAAACCGGTAGTTCTGGTGCATCGGTGGCTCGAACTCCTTTACATCTACATAGTAGGTCACCGTGGAGCCACTATGCCAAGTAGTTCGCTGAAAAGTTTAGAGTAATATAAACCCTAGAAGACTAATTAAATTTGTAGATGTATAAATTACAGATTTATGGTGAAAATCCACCGCGTACGATTTAACATTTCCAACACACAGGTAACTATATTATTTTGTTCATAAGACTTTCGATTTTTTGTATCAATAATTTATTCCAAGTTCTTAGATATATTAAAAGCTATTATTTTTATACTTTACTAAATTTATTTTTCCAATTCTTCATACTAGCTTAAGTTTGATATATAGAGTGCAGGATAAGATTGACTTGAATTTGTTGGATTACTATTATTCGTGTACGGGACACTTATCGGCTTGTGACTTCCAAATAAATGACACTTATTGAGCATATTGATTTATAATGACAACAAAAGGAAATCGATGGAAAATATTAACAGACTGAATGAAACAAACTTAAACTGCGTTATTTACATAACAGTAAAACGGAAAAGCATGCGATGAACTCGTTAGTTTTAAGCATAATTTTATACGGAAAAAAATTCCCCAATGCTATGGTATTTATTTAAACAATAAAATGCTTTCTTTGGTGATTCATTCAGGATATGAAGGTGGCGACATTGCAGAAAAAATACGTAACACGCGTTAGCGGGTTATGTAAATTTTTTCTGCAATGATCGCTACCTTCATAAGCCGCATTAATCGTCAAAGATAACATTTTATTGTTAATTTTATTTACATCTTTCTTTTAACAAATTAATAAATTAATCGTAAAAAGTAAGAAAAATTAACCAAATTATTGTTAATGTACATCAGTACGTTAGCTAAAAGAAACAGCCCAATCGTCTCCTATGGGAATTTGAGTCTGACATCATCATGATTATTTCGTGCAGTCCGTGATTTTTCTTAGGTCGCTGTAGGTTTCGACCAATTGATAAACGGGGCGTGTATATTTCATTCCTGTCAGTTTAAGTTGCTGTAAGTCTCGACCAATCGATAAACGGGGCGTGTATATTTCGGTCTGGCTGATTTCTATAGAGATATGAATTAACTATAAGTTTCCGTAAGAAATAGAGGGAATTATACTCGGTAGATGTAAATGTTTTAGCTATGATATAGCATGTCCCTACACTTTTGTAAACAAAATTTAGATATCTTCATTTTATATATATTTTTTATTTAAAACGCTCTCCCCACTCGCTGTAAATTACTTCCTTTATGAATTCATTAAATTTTCAATCACCAATAAATTGAATATCAATTGCGTGAACAGTTCATTCATCATACATGTAATGATGATTTTAGGTTTTTTTTAATTTTGCTTCAATGCTTGACCAAAATTTTTAAATTGAAAGCGCTTTTCTTGCAAAAGTTTGGAACAAAACAATACTAACAATTTCAAAATATATTCTTGTTGAAGTAGTATACGCAATTTCATTTGGGGAGGGGATGGGGTCGGTGCCCAAGGCCTATTTTAGGCAACTTTACAATGGTAAATTTGAAAATTTGATAACTGAGTTTTTCCAGGGGGTCCGTCCCCCCCCCCCCCCCCCAACTCCCTCTAGATCAGATCATAAACTTGGACAAGTACAGAGTACATATATAGAGGAGAAAAAGTAGATATACTTGTACATGTTCAAGTAAAAATTGTTTAGGTCCTAAACTTAACGGAAAAAATAAAAATAGCAAAATCTAGTTTCTTGTACATGTAAATACTCAAAACTATTGTCCTTTCTGACATATATTATTTTTCAAATAATATCTGCAATATGACTACTTTAAATTAGAATTAGAGAAAAAAAATTTACATTGGAAATTGAGATTTTCATTAAATTTACAATGTGACACTATGCTTAAATAAAATACTATAATAATTCATACAAAGCGTTTCAAGTTGTTTTACGATGTTTATCCAACCTTTCTATAGTTATTTTTCAATTTTTCATTATATTCACGTACCAAATTCATTTTTTTCTCCTCAAATAAGTGATGCGTGTACGTACAGTTTCATGCCAAGAGTATGCCAATATCAATATTAATATTTTCTCTTTTTATACCCCCGCAAACGAAGTTTAGGGGTATATTGGAATCACCCTGTCCGTCCGTCTGTCTTTCTTTAGACACATGCAATTTTGTCCCCTATAGCATTTTTAATTCTACATGGAATAGTCTGAAAATTTGTACATATGTTGAACACCATCTGAAGATGTGCACCTGCAATTTGTTTTTAAGACAGACTACATTCAATGATTTTATTACAGTTTTCATTGTACACTGATGTTAAAAAGTAAGGGAGGTAATCCTTACCGATTTTATTAATTAATTAATAGTAAACACTCTAAAATATATTTATATTAATACATTCAGAGGTTTTTTGTCTTTATATCATAACTAAATATATGTTTTTTAAGTATTCTATCAACTCACAATTATGCAAAATTTTTGTTTGTCGATGATAAATTCTTAGGAGCTAATAAGAAACATCAAAGACAAGTATGGCTGAATTTATTTGTCCCAAGAGGGCCATTATCTGAGCCGCCGGAAAAATGATAATCTGTAAAATGGGCAGTGGTTTGTGGGTTATTTTAATACTGTTTCATATAAACCAAAAGTTTCTATCATTATTAGGAAATAAATTAAATCATTATTAATAGATAAATAAATTATTTTATACCTTAAAGTTGTTTTTTAGTTGTCGAATAAATTAATGCCTATAGAAAAAAAAATATTCTAGATCTAGAATTAATTGTAAAAAAAAAAATTTTTAGTTAACAAAGAAAAAAATCAAAATTATTTATGAGTCACAAACCTTTATGATTCAATCATACATTTGAGATTTTTTAAAATTAAATTTACATTTGAAATTAGCCTTGTGGGGGTATTAAGTCCCATTAGGATAGTTCTACATCTAGTTCTTATTGTGGTATGGGACACCTGTCGATAAAAGTACATTATATAATCAAAATACTTTCTTAGCTGCGTCGTTTTAGAATTTTTGAATATTACGATATTTAACCAAAATATGTTTTAAATTTTTCTAACTTTTTTTTTTGAACAGTAAAAGTTATATAAACCAGCGGAATTACATGTACTGACCGGGGGCTACACTCGGACCTGCAGCTATTTTAAAATCACAAGTATTGCTTTTTAACGTTGTATAAAAGAATATATTTTTTATATTTTCAAAAATAGAGATGCATGTACAATCTCTGTGCAGTTCTCAGAGATTCACAACTTGTATAAAATGCCGCAAAAAGACCCCCCCCCCCCACCCCCCACCCTAATAGAACAGAAACCAGGAGTTATCTTCCTTTGAATACACTCTTCAGTTCATCAGCAGCTGCATCGGAAAATGGATGAAGTAAGTAAACATTTAATGATTACACTATCAGTTTAATTGTAATACTTGACTTGCGTCTTTTACAAATCGCAGCAATGCTGTGTATTTCATCCTGTAACAATATGATTGGCTTTTATGAACCTGATGAACTGTTTGTAACAGCTGATGACTAACCATTAACGTTTAGAAACACGGCATGGTGCCTGATTGAAATGTGGTCATCAAAATGACCCCCCCCCCCCCACCCCCAGCAAAAATAGGCCATTTTTTATAGAACTCATATGAAAGCAACAGTTTAAGTCATAGAACTTGCTTACCATGACCTATTGGGTTCAGAAGAAGAAGCAAAGGGATTTTTTTAAGTCAATATATGATCAGCTACCAAACACTAGGCTGCAAAGTCACGTAAAAATGTTGACCAGGCTTGTTCAAAGTAAATCAAATTTACATACAGATCTACGTACATTATTGCCAGTCTGTACTTGAAAATTATACACCCCAAGGACACACCATGCATGCAGTGAGGGCATTGTAAGCTGAAGGAAAAACCATCATTTGGACAGTCATTTTCTTAAGGAGGGAAAATAACATGCAGAACTCTAAAACTAATTGAGTTTATACATGTATGGTGTACATATGGTAGTTATAAGATTCTCTGGAGCCACTAGTCAGATATTTGATCATTTTTACTTAAAGTCAATTAAGTAATAGTATGCTATATTCTGTCCCAAGATATCCTGGGTTCACATTTTGCTTAATTACTTGATATTTATAAATACCTCAGGGTTCAAACTATGTTCATTCAAAAGTATGAAAAATTTCCAAGATTTCTCCGTTGAAACGCCCCATCTAGCTGATCATGTTTCAATACACGGCTAAAAAATGTAATGTCTATGGGGATTTTGTATTGAAGCAGACCCGGATGATAACGTTGAAAAATTGTGCGAGGTATTCCGAATGACTTCCGAGTGGAGAAAAGATGTAAACATTCCCCATTATAAATCTCCGTAAGAAATCTGTTTTCGTTCCTGTGAAGTTTTATGAGTGAAAAATGATAATGTGTCAATGAAGATATCTTGGAAATTTTCTCTTTCATCGATTTCAATGGCACTTCTTTTACAGGTATGTGTATTTTAATTCAAAATCGGCCAAATGTGCTGCTTAAATATCTTGGGACAGACCATAGTAAAATTCTATTTGCAATACTTACTTGTGAATAAAAGTCAAACTGCTGGATCTGTTGAAAATATTTTTTTCAACTCATTAATAAAAATTTTACTTCAATTTTTGATAGGGAAATCTGTGTTTATTAATTCCTTTATTAGTAAAAAAAAGGGTAGATAATGTTGCTGTTCTTTCTTCTAATATCATCATCATCATCATCATCATCAACATCATCATCATCATCATCATCATCATCATCATCATCGTTGAAAGTGCAACTTTTAATTTTTATTGAATTAACTTGTAAAGCAGTGGGTTGGCAAATGACATTAATTTTATTGTATTTTATACCTTAGGCTACGTACAACATTATTAATGTATGATATATGACTGTTAAACTCTTATCATATGGTAGTAAAAGTAGTTACTGTATATCATTCCCTTATTATAATACCAAATCATTTGCAGATATTTGACGCAATATGTAAAAATAATGGCACCAAGTTGATCTATAGCCATGGAACATTTGTAATATGATATAAATCCCCGCTTTTACATTTATGCCCTCGGAATGAGACAAATTCTGTAAAGCGTTCATGTTTTACAGACTCCACTTCCTGTGCCAGAAGCCAGATAATTACAGGTGTAATCTCTATGCACTCGGACACCAAGATGAAGGTATATCGTAGTTCATGTAGAACAAATCGGTCTGAAATAATAGCGGTATTTCATGATCCGTATCTTTAGGGACTCCCATAACGGCACTCTTACGACGATGTATCATATTGATGAGAAGTTATGAATATTGATTTTTTTTTTTCGAAGAGTTTCAGAACACTGGGGTCAATTAAGGTCTAAACATGAGACTATTTACTGAAGCTGATCTAGTTAATCGCTTTATAGCTGTTTTCTCAACTAAGTGAACTATTAAAAGCCGGTACATACATGTATATATACATGTAATATATGTTATTTAATTTTGAATTGCTTTCTAGGCTAGTGAGCTTATTCAACATATTTTGCTCAGCAGGATACAAATTGATTTTATTTGCTTATTAATAAATATAATCACTGGTGTTTTCATAGGTCATCTGTATAATATTATTCAAACTTTAAAGTTTGACTCTTTGTATTAGGATTGGTTCATTAATATTTACATTGAACATGTTGAAGCTACCGTAAATGATGTGCATTGTCATTTTTTAAATTTATGTCAAAGACTAAAAAATTTAGTATGATTTTGGAACTGTCTCCTCTTTTCTTTTAGCCTAATCTTGTGTGTCCTGGTCAGAGATTATTCTCTCTCTCTCTCTCTCTCTCTCTCTCTCTCTCTCTCTCTCTCTCTCTCTCTCTCTCTGAGAGAAGGAAGCTAGAGTATAGTGATCTCTGTATTGTGTATAGTGGTAATTAAGAATCATTTTCCTCCAAACAACATTTGTGATCTAATTGATGTACTTTTAAGCAAAAAGTACATGGCATCAAATGATAGAAAGAAGGATATGTGATAATATCAAAGAAAATGACTCATGTTTTGATGTATGACTTTTTCATTAATTAGTGACTTTTTACATAAATCAGTGATAAACATGATAAAGATTACCTCTAGTTGTTCGCAACAAGATTTTAATTATTGGGCTTTTTCTTCACTCGTAATGGAGTATTCCTCAATAATACATTTCACTCTTTTAAGTTCATTTTCAGGTTCCATTTCCAGTGGTGAAAGAAAAAAAAAATCAAGACAGATTTGAGAGGAAAAAAGAAAATTAACTTCATGGATTTCAACCAGATTGGTATGTACATCCCAAGTTAGAATATCAATCTGTTAGATTGCTTGCCATAGCATATTCTAAATGAAAGAGGTTGGGAAAAAAAATCCATATCCCTTTCAAAGATTTGTATATATCGTCCTCTCTCTCTCTCTCTCTCTCTCTCTCTCTCTCTCTCTCTCTCTCTCTCTCTCTCTCTCTCTCTCTCTCTCTCTCTCTAAGTTGATCATTATATAGAAGTACACACTTTAAATCTGTTGCATTTTTAATAACTCTGAAATATATTAATTTTAAGCTAAAAGATGAAAAATTAATACATTTTTGTAATGGAATACATTTTATTCAACAAATCTCTCAATATGATGAATAGGAGAGGAGGTAAACTTAATAGCAATGGAAAGCTTGTGAAATATATTGAAATCAAGTTACAAGACGTTTTCCTTGTCTTTTTTCCATCAGATTAAGTTCACAATGTCTGAAAAGATAATATCATACTAGTCAGGAAATTAATTTCTCAATTTACAATTATCAAAAACCTCCATCCAAGCAAATATCGAAACACTGTGTCTTCTGGACCTCATGTTTATGATATTAAAGATTTGGAGTTGTGTTATTTTTTTTTCTCTATCCTTTTTGCCCCCCAACCAATGATTGGTAACAATGTCATTTCAGCTCTCCTTGTTTAAGCAACACTGGCCATGTTGAGTCAGAGGAAACTTATTGATTTTTGCTGGTTGATGACTTTGAGAATCGCTGCCAAGAGATTCATAGACTTCGCTCGCTACAGAAGCACATGGGCCTTAAACGTACTACACACGGACGGTAACGGTATAGTCTGACTCGAGATCCACCAACCACGTGCTAGTGCAAACTCACAGAGATCTGACTCATAGTGCGAGCAATGGACCTTTAATTGAATTGCATCCCAGATATGGAGTAAAAATCAGGAATTTTTTTTCGATGAACCAAGGACTGCAGGATTTTCATACATGATCTGTAAGGCTTTACTCTTGTTTAGTACTGTGCTATTTGTTGATACATGATACACATGTAGTAAAGTATATATGTATATGTATGCATATATAGTAGGATAGAAGCATTCAGTCAGATAGCCATTAACTTGTTGAGTCAGTATTCAAGGGATTATGCATATAAAATTATAAATATACATTAGTAGTTTATAAAATTTACTTTTTCTGAAATTATTCATATATAGTGTACATTTAAATATGGAGAAAAATAATATAATTTTGTTTACTTAATTGATTGTGAGGTAATCTTACAATTTGAAAGTTATTTATATCGATTTGGGCTATCTGTTCCCTTTCATCTTTATTTTTTCTTTAAGTTTTGTTATTCTTCTATTCTATTAAAATATCAACTTGTTAATCAAATATAACCATGCAAACCAAAACATTCACTCAGATTGACAAGTCTTAGTATGATGAAAAAATACCAACATCAAAATATGTAAATAGTTACAGTCAAACTTCGTTATCTCAAACTAGATGGATCTGTTTAAAAACTTTGAGATATCCGAGTATTCAAGATATCAAGGGTAAAATACTTAAAAAATAAGTGGTTGGGACTTACAAATCACTTCGACATATCAATTGTATTCGAGATATCAGTGTCCGAGATATCGAAGTTCAACTGTACGGTATGATCATATCAATTACTAAGCATTTAATTGAATTTTCAGTTACATAAAAGTTTGATTTTCTTTAATCTAATTCTTGAATAATTATGTTTTATTTATCTCGTAATCAACAAAAAATATACCATTAATCTACCAATGCAAAATACAACATTTAATTGCAATCAAGGAATTTGTATTCATATATTCATTTAAAAAATCACCGTAGTATAATTGCACTCTAAGTTCTGCATGGTCACATTAAAAATTAAAACTGGTATTATTATATTCCAATTGATATATAAACCTCAGAGTTTATTGTTAAATAAAAAAAAAATTGAAAACTGCATATAAATTAAGCTGCAGCCACTTTGTAGAAATTTATTTGGTACTTCAATTTTGTTTAATAATTCATACAATTCTTCGCTTATATTCGATTTGTTTAGCATGATGATAAGTGCAAGCTATTCTGCAGGGTAACTGATCATTGACAACTTGTTGAATCCATGAATCAAACCGTCCTGTGTACACTGCACAGATCAATCATTTTGTGGATAAATATTGGGCGGAATAATTATGCATCATATTCCACATTCTATACTTCTATATGGTGCAGAATGTTTCTCAAATTCACAGAATTGACAGATTAAGCCAATGCTGTCATGTCAAATGTAAATGTGGGCCCGTGGAAATACTGGGCTATATCAAATTCCATGCATTGTGTATTCCATTGAAAATCGAGATTCCCATTGTTCGGCCATTGATTCTCTTCCTGGTGCATTGAATGCTTTGTAATTCATGGCAGTTATTGCTTTTCAGTTTAGGGTCAAGATTTCGTCAATAGGAGCAAACTGACTTTTTGGTTGGCATAAATTCTACCGTCAATGCCATTTTTACTTTTTAATGAATGACAGATATGCTTCTGTTCCCATAATAAGAGGTGCTTTAATGGATCCCGAGAGTGAATTATTATTTTATTGATGTTTTCTCCATTACTGTGTTATTATGAATAAATTACGTAATCTAGCAGTGTTGCCATTATTGAAGCCTAGCTGGAATTTATTTCCTCGTAAGTCATCATTGATGATATATTTCACCACATTGACGCAAAAGTTTTCCTAATAAACCTGCTAATTCAAGACAATAGAACTATAAACAGTCAAGAAGTGATATGATTAAACAATTCATCTGCCATTTTTATTTTTATCTTAAATTCAGTTTTTATTTATTTTTTCAGATTAATTTATCAATAATTATTAGGGAATTTTTTAATGCGGTTTTGTTTCTCTTTTACTTTAAATTTAATTAAAAATATTTGTTTTCTGATTGATTCATCAATGATCAAGAATTTATCAATGAAGTTTAATTTTTTCTTGTAGTCTGCAATTGCATCAGCCTAGTACATTTTTTTCTGCCATTCCAGATTATGCTCAACAAATTACCCACCAGATTTAATTGCCTAAGATTTTAAAATGATATCATAGTTTTGACTATAACTTATTATTTAATAAAGAAAAGATCCAAATATTTGTGATTTCAAATTATAATTTATACAGAGCTCTTCATCTAAGGAGATAAATTTGGTTAAAAACTGGCCACGAACATTCAGCGCCCTAAATAGTCACTGATAATAATGCTTTATGTTAAAGAAGCAGCAGCTGCTAACTTCCGAACATTGTATTTTAGAAGTCTGCAATGGAACACCTTGTTTTCCTTTCGGTCATCAGCTTTCTTTGTTTACTAATTGATTTTTCCCTCTTTAAGCACACTCCAGTTCTCTTTACTGAGCAATTAATTGGCCTTTATGAGACTTTCAGGACGGTAAACTCTGTATTGCAGAGTTGGAGACTCTTTGACAACATGTGAAGGGTGATGGTTACTTGGTGCGCATTGTGTCTGTTCGCTTGGTTCTTCATCGAATAGGTTGCAGTCATCATGGTCTTGTAGTTTATGAGCATATTTTTCATATTGTGGTACTTCTTTTCAAAATAATTTGCATTGTGATGAATTTGGGGAAAACAGGACTCATGCAAATTCACAAAAATTTCCCAAATGCAAACATTTTATTGAATAATTTCCAAAGTATCTGATTCTCTATTAGCTTGTACACTCCCCATCACATAATCTAGGCTGGGAAAAAATCTGAAAAATATGTCTGTCATTCAAAAGGCCTGTGTTTAAAAATCTTTGAGATTTTTCTCTCATCCAGTAACCATATTGAGCCAGACCAATAACCTTCTGGGCTTGCAGACTCCTTATCCCATATTGGGCCTGAGAGTCACAAAGCTCTTAATTGCTCCCTTCTTATCTCATAGACCTACATGTATGTCATGTAACATTGTGATTGCTTTCTTAACCCATTGGCTTCAAAGTGATAGTGTATATATATCTGCAACATTGGCAAATTGTTCTATCCATTGGCAAATCATAGCTACAATTAATATGTGATAGCTAGAAGGTTCTTCTTTCTTATGGAAATCTATTGGGCATGTCTTCCCATATAATGAAAGCTTGTGTGAAAGTGTCGAAAAATCTTAGTTACCGGTAATTGTTGGGATTCATGTCTTACACAGCTTTGGAACTGTTTTTGTATACTTCTGAAACTTTTTTTTGTGATATCCTTCCATAAAAACCTCAGTATAAGTGAAATAATTGATTCAGTAGCAAAGAGTTGCTCACAGACGACCTCTCTGAAATGAATCTCTTTAAAGGGAAAACAAAATTCATGATCCATTTGGTATTCTCCTTAGGAATCATACTTACCGCTAAAACTGCCATATTTCATCAATATTTCATGAATTATTGAGGGAGCGTCTTCGCAAAAAAGATGTATAATGGGAATTTATTCTCAGGGATTATGGATCAGACATGCAACAATGACTCTGAGGAGAAAACTATAAAACTTCTGATGAGTATTGACACGTCAGTCAGCCTTCAATTTTTGTGTGTAAAAAAAATGAGGAGGGATTGAGATAAATGTATCTTCTTCCCCCCCTCCCCCCCTCCACTCATCTCAAAACTGATGTAGTTTCAGAAGTTATTTGATGGAATCTTTATGAATAATATTAATAGTAATATGGTATCCAATGGAAATTGTATATAAGTTCTTGTGCTATGAAAATGAAGTCTCTTCAATCGGTTTTCAGTCAGTTCTAAATCTGTTAATAGCCAATTCAGGTATGATGTGACATACTTTTGTTTGAAATAAACAATGAAATCAACAGCTACTTGCAGCTTAGCACAAGAAGTAACTGAAGTCTCAGTTTGTAGATGGTAAAAGTGGTTTGGCTAAACAAAAGTAATCATAAGGGTATTGAAAGTCTTTTGAGTGAGGATCTAAAGCTCTTAAGGGGGTGCTTATAGTGACAAGAGCTCTTAATATGGTCTTTATATGGTTTTCTACCAAGCCTAGAGGACAGTTTGGAAAGAAAGATTGTTTTGCCCTCATTTTGGTGGAATCTGGTACCAACATTTTGGAAAAGACTGTAATTTTGTAGTCTGTATGGCATTGCATGCACTCATTACTGTGTGAGTTGATGTGAGCTAGAGTATAAAACTAATTAAATAGTTTCTAAAATTTTCATGATTTAGAAGATTGACACAAAAGCTAAATGGTGACAACCAACAAAGCTTATTTAAGAATTTATTGTATTAATTTGTTTTTCTTCATGCTTGTACGCTACACCGAGTGTAAACAGCTATTGACAGTTTTTTTCTCCTTGTCATTTTATTTCATGCCTGTCAGTTTTTTTGATGACAGAATGAAAATTGATTACATGGCTCATGTGCGAGAAATGGATTTTTTTACAGTACAAAATAATGTTTTTTTCCCCTTACTATTTGGCGTGCATAGATAAATAATTCCTTCAGTTCTGTTTTAATATTGGAGTGATAAATGGGTCTTTGAAAACTAATTCTATAATTTGTATTGAAGACACAGATACAGTTATTAGATAATGAAAAATTTAATAATCATATGATACATATTTTAATATGCAGTGATATTATTGTGTAACAAGAAAATGATATTTGAGACCATGCAGTTCAGGCGATCAACGGTTACGATTACGAGCACTGGCCATAATTCTTTATCCCAGGCTGTCACACAAATGTTTCTCAACCACCCACTCTGCTTAACAAGCCTTTGATAATGCTGATCCAGTGAGAATAGTTCTATATACAATGATAAACTATTTCAGACTCAGAAAGTGGGTCAAAGCAAGTCAAGTATGGTAGCAATTTATTGTTTCTACCTGATAAATATCTAATAATATACATTTCAGAGAGAACAAAGCTGAATTTATCCTCTCAATTACTTTACACATTGATAATTTTTAGTTAGATTATCGCCTTATTACTGAATGATATATTTTAACTTGCACTATAATCTGATATGCGGATATAAATTTTCCATTACAGTTTAAGGGTTAATTGAAATAAGATTCCATATTAAGTATTTAAAAATTTGCCTGTTATTTACAAAAAATGATTAGTACATCAGATAAGTTTTCAGGTATCTTTTTACTTTGTTAATAGATTATAACACAAAACAGAATAAGACGAAACTTGGCAATATATCAGCCAGCCTTGAATTTTATAAGCATTTTCTGTACCATATGGAATATTTAAATAATACATGTATATTGCAATCCATTTTTTTTTGTACAGATTATTGACAATATCATAATTTAGCTTCAATCAGAGCAGCAGACTCAGCAGATATCTCGAACACTGATATCTCGAACACAGATATCTCAAATACAATGGATATGTCAAAGTGATTTGTAAGTCCCAACCACTTATTTTTTAAGTAGTTTACCCTCGATATATCAACAATCTGTCATTAAATAGTACATTGTATTTTTTACAATTAAATTTCCAACACAAAAAATACAGATCCTAATTTGCTCTAAAATATCCATTATCCAGATTTTAGTAATTAAAATGAATGAGCATAACTATTACAACTTGAAGTGTACACACTTAAAATTCTCACCAAACATTCCAAATAAAAGCCAATTTAAAACATATGATAAATTATTAATCTCCTAGAAATCCAATCGTTTTAATTGTAATGTTCAATATTGCCCTTCATTGTTACATTTGAAGACCAGTAAACATTATAGAATGAAATTGATGATGTGTGTACCCAATCAGGAAAATATTTCAAAGAAATCACAGGTATATAGGCAGTATTATACACCAATGTCAATAACGAGAATTTAATTGATGTTCCATTGCTTCTTTGCCATGGAGACTGGATGCTATTGTAACAGTATAATGGCCGATTAAAACGTGTAAGGCCATATACATGGCCTCATCAATTAATTGATCAGAGATGATCATTTACTAATTGTAATAGTTTGACTGTGAGGTGTTCATTAAAATATATTGATAGGGATGGAACTATTATAAGAGGACGCAGCTTATGAAACCTTTATACAGACTCAGGAGGCAAGAATTGGACATTAGCGAGATAAAAATTTCATCATCGATGATGCATTGAACTTGCATGGTCTCTATCTTCATTCTGTGTTGGAATCTGAATTGGAAAAAAAAGAAATGAAAAAAAAAATTACAGCTTTTTGTTTGGGGAACACTATTGACTGAGCTGGAAAATTGTTTGGAGAAATGATAGTTTCTCATGGCAACATGCTGCTATTTGAATTTTTTTCTTTGTGTAATTTCTTGATCAATTTCCCCTTGATATTTTCAAAAGGGACCGGCATCCATTTCAGATAATCTGGTCTAATGGCAGTTTTATTTTTAAGATATTGCGCATTGATCCTTGCATATGGCCAAATGGAACTAGATCTGTAAGTTGGATCTCGTTTCTGAACATCACAAGTTTTATTGCATTGGGCAGTCATTGTAGCTGTTCTCTCAATATCTGGTTGAATGATCACATTTACATGTAAATTTTTGGTTTGCAATCTTTTTACCTCTTTTGGATATAGACAGTCGAAGAACTATTTGTCTGCCAGAGCCAATCTCTTGCTTTCTCGATGAAAATATCATGCACTCAGCCACCATGATACAATCTGTTTCATGTTTTTTTTATCATTAAATAGAAGAAGTACACACAATCTTATGCAAAAGTTGATATTTACCTCAATGATTTAATAATAAAAAAAACTGTTATGTACATGAAACTGCAGTGCAGATCCTGGTCCAAAACTTCTTGAGACTGTATAATTATGCAATTTGTATGTATGTAACTCTTCAATGGAGATCGGATATTTAAGAATTTAGAAATAATGTACTGAAAGTTTTTTTTTTCAGTATGTAAAAGAACGAGAAACTGTCATCCTCATCTGTACTGCAGTACCCAGTAGATGAGCTGATCAATGCATAAAATCATGTACATCAGACAATGATTTGTACTGTGTAAATTATTTATATATAATGCTTTTTTTAAAAGGACGATAAATAGAGATCAAGCCATTTTTCAAACCACATTAAATATTTTGGTGTGTGTTTGTTGTACTAAATGGCTCATTTACTTTAAAATTGTTATGTATCTTTTATGTGTAGTATTTTTTACCATATTATAGCTGAAAATATCCTGACTGAATTTTTTTTTTACATCATGTAAATAGATAGATAAAAAGCATCTTTTTTTCTTTGTTGTTCTATTAAAATTAAACTAATGCCTTGAGCACATACCAGTACATGCATTAGGTAGGTTGTCTGAACATGTTGTAGAATTCACTACAAGATCCGTTCGGAGGCGGAGTATCCGAGTTGACTTTAATATCATCACGGCGAGCATATAAATCTTGTTGGAAATAAAAGGCCAGGGTTGCTGTAAAAACATCCCTTCTAGAGCTTTAATGGGGTTTATTATCCTAAAGTGGATGAAATACTATGTTTTTTTGTGTCAGAACTGTTGATTGCTTTGTTAATCCCCGTCAGATTTCTTCCTGTTTAGTTTGAATATTATATGTATTAGCCAGTGAAATGTTTCTGAAAAATGGGGTTGGGGGGGGGGGGGGTTAAAAACGGAATTTAATATTAATTCATTGATGTAGAGTGAAGCAATGATTGGTATAAACACACAGAATAATTGTAAAGTTTCATTGAGCGGCCACAATTTAAAAATTTAAAATGACAATTGTTTTGACAGAGTCTATTGAAAAAATTATATAAATTTTATCATCTCAACTATAAGTCCCTTCAAAATGATTGCATAAAAGCAATATATGAATCATTTTATTAATATTAAGATCTAAATGTATTGAAAATTCAGCATTCATACGTGTACTCCATAAAAATGATTTTTATCAACTTTTGATAGAATTTATTTATTGAATTCCAATTGATTTTTCATTAAAGTATTTGGTATATATGTAATTTTTTAGCTAATTAAATGTCAGCTATATAAGTTCCTGTAATTTAAGTGATAAGCTATAATAGATAAGTTGTACATAATGCACATGCAATACCCTTATATATAATTAATCAAGTTTTAGACTATTTTATTTTAAGATTAACACACTCATGATTTGATCTATATTGACTCAATAAAATGGGAATTAAGGAGTAGAGTGCCTTAATATTTTATCGTAGGCTGAAAGTAACACTCGACCCACAATATGTGCGTTTAATGGCTAATTCAGTGACGATTATTTCGGTACTTGAGGTAGACTAGAGCTGATACCATAGGAATTGATGATAGCATCGAGCTGTGATATAAAGTATTGATTCCGATTTGTTGTGTTGCCACCATTAGCCTCTGCCTCCAGTTCATTTGATCCAATTTGCCTCCAGCAGGTGAACATATTGACTCCATGCTATGATACAAGTTTATCTTACTCCCTCTATATCACCTTTTATGTACTTGTAATTGTTTATAGAGTCAGTACAGGCAATATCTGCATTGTTAAGTTATATACCGGTACTAGATAAGCATTTGCGCTATGTCTGCATCCAATGCAAATGTTGAAATGATAATTTTCTTTAACAATTCAATGCATATTAACATGATAAGAATTTTTACTGTATATATATATACTAGGATATTTTGGTACATTGTAGTAAAGGTTGCATCCTTGGGTATAAGAAATGCATAATGCACAATTTGCACAGCTAGTTATTTCATTTTATATTATTTAAGGAATCAAAAATTATGATTTGTGAAACGACATTTAATTTTAGAAAAATTGAATTAAGCATTATATAATAATGTCATTTTAGCTTATAGCAACATTGTGAACTATTGTGAACAATTTATTTAAAAAATCTTGTTCATATCTTTCAGGTGCTGTAGAAAAAGAGAAGTAGCAGGAACACACAAACCATGATTTTCACAGTGAACTAAATTTCAATCAGACCCGATAGAAAATGCATGTGCATTTTGAGCAGAATAACTCCTCCCGCACGGAATGTACCATCCACTCCTTGTCATGGATGGGGAAAGTACCGGATGTTCCGGACAACAATGGCGGTTGGAAACTGAACCGGAACCAATATTACATGGAAGGATGGCTGGCCAGTGGAAACGCCAAAGGGGTGGTGGGGGTCACATTCACCACCAGTCACTGCAAGAAGTATGATCCACCTCCCAGAAGTAACTTTAACCTCAGAGGTCACAAGAGTGAGGTCAGTTTGCCTCTTTTTTCAATTTGTTCCATCTTAATTTGGTCGCTTCTATTTTGTGTGGTAGTTGGTGGTGGTAGGAGAAAAAGAAAATAATTGACTGATTTCAACTTATGTCTCTATGTAACATTTTGGACCCAACCTCATTGTGGTACATGTATTTCCATTTCTGATGATAAGGGGTCCTCGCAGTTCGAACAGACTTGATCGAGTTTCATTGTTGCTAAATTTGGTGAATGAAATGCATAGCGTATAAATGTATTTATACTAATAGGTCAATTTTGTCATTGTAAAATTTTAGTATTTCAACCCATTTTAAATTCATCCTAGCACAACTGATTGAGACTTGCAGATTTTAATTAGCCCTGTTTTAAACTGGTTCAGTCAGTGAGAGCAAAGGAACAGAAAATAATTAAATGATACATACAGTATTCCATTGGTAACTTGTTTAAAGCAATATTAAATTCCTGAATTGTCCTCTCCTTTATGAAATCTGTTCATTACAATAATTTTACAGAAATCTCTTATGACTTATGAAACAAAGCACTCTTTATTGAACTTCATGACTAATGGTATAAGAGCTATTTTAGAAAAGTTCAATATTTCATGTTTTGAAATATTAAACAATTCCAGAGTCAGCTTTTAATGACGAGTTATAGCCGTCTGTTTAGTAATAATTGCTACAACTCCAATTATAACTCCCCAGCACAGCCTCATAAAGTTTTCAAAATCTAATAACAACCAAGGAATGTACCGTAATACCCGATTAAATGTAAAAGCTATGTGAACCATAAATATTAAGAGATCATTGCTGGATTTTTTGACAAATTTAGTAGAAATTTCTTCTTCTGTATGGTTTTTTTTTCTCGCTTTGATATTTAAAGGGAAATTTAATACCATATGGAAAAGGTACTTTGCACTTTTTCTGACGGATTTTGATTTGATTTGCGATTTTTTAAAAGAAGATTGAAATAAAATCTGTGGATGTTGTTCAAATTCTTTCTTTATTATACAGTTTATTATTATTATCTATAGAGAGGTTGTACATCAGAATTTTTTTGTGAAAAAATCTGGTAATGGAAAAAAATTAATAAGCTTTTTCCAGTAACTTATGACAAATCATATGGTATATTGCAAAAAAAAAAATAAATATTATGCTGCCTGAGCCCTGAGCAATGATTAGCCAATAAATTTATGGATTTTTTTCGTGAGTGAGAACTATAGTCAGACTGTTACTCAACTAATCCGACGTAAGATGATGTATCCTGCGGTGAAGTCAGTGTTTTTTTCGCGGAATTGTGTCAGACTTGTAACACAGAAGACGATTTTTGGATGCATGCTTTTCGGGGAGTGATCCAGTTCTACTTTTAGTATAATACTGTCTGGACAGTCACTCTTTGATTACATTAAAAATAGAACAGAAAAGTGTAATGAAAAAGTTAATCTCACTAAACACGACAGCTTTAGGTCAAGTGCAGTATTGAAATAGAAATAAAGCTGAGATTTTTTTTATCATTTTTTTTATACGTCAAATTTGGTCTTGAAATACATTAAGGTGGTATGGGACACCTCCTTATTGTGATGTTCTTCCTATCTAAATAAACAATAAAATCAATTATAATTTTATAAATATTTTCTTTCCCAAAATTGTTGCCTAACAGCGTAGTGCAATGGGTTATAGCATTCACTACGAAGTCATAAGTTTGAATCCCACTGGGGCTTTTATAAATTTTACCTTTCCAAAAATTTTTAAAACATAATTTTTAATCAAATATTGTAAAATTTAAAAAATTCTAAACTGGTGAAAGTATTTTGATTATAATGTACTTTTATGCACATTAATATCAACAGATGTTCCATACGTGACTTTAACTCCAGAACTGCTATAAACCTCTTTAGAAAGTAAAAATGAGTGACAATAGTTTAGATGCTAACAGTTTCAAATGTAAAAACAGTTACTATGTTCCATTTATTTTATTTTTTTATAAATGTTTTTATTACCTCAGAACATGTAAAAGCAAGTTATTTCATTTATTGTATTTAAGCATTATTTTTTGAAAGATGTACATGTGGTCTCATAACTGCAACGGTGTGTGCATACAAATTGAATAACGTGCGCTAGCGCATTATGAAAATTTGTTAGCACACACAGTTGCAGTTATGAGACCACATGTACATCTTTCAAAAAATAATGATTCAATGCTTATATGTACGTTTTTTAAAATTTATTCCCTTTCCGCAAATATGATTTATTTTTAAAAATTTCTGCCTTATTCAATGAGTAATGCGCGATTAACAGAAGAGCCATTGGAACAGCCGAATAATGCTGACAAAAATAGTGTACAGCAATTTAAATTCTAATAAGAAAATTTAAATTTTCATTCTGTAATTTGATGGATTTACTTTTGGTATACTTAGAAATTAATTAAATTGAATTCATTTAACTGTTAAAAAATATTTACATCAATGAAATATTAATCAGCGTAAGTATAATATCAGGTCGTGATCCGGTTTGAAGTAGTCATGTTCTTCGAGAAATACTGAAGAAAGACTGAATGTATTCATACGCACCATTTGGTGATTGGGTCTTCTGTGTTATGTGTTAATTAATATCACTCAAATCAATCAATGCAATTTAATAGGGGGAAAGAAAATGAATGCAAATATTACCTAATGTAGAGCTAGCTGTTCTGAAAATTCTAAATCTGAAATTCTGAAAATTGCTACCATAATTTAAAAACGTTTAAGTCATCTTGAACTAAAATTCCATGATAAGGTATATTAAGCTTTTGTAAATCATTGGATCACAAAACTCTAAGAAATCAACCATGTTAACATACTAAATGTTCTCAGAAAAAAAACCCGCTTTTATTTCTCACTTCATAGAAGATGATCAAACAATTTTCTCTGTTATTTTCCCCCAACTGTGAACAGTTGTTTAGATTTCTGTCATGCATTATTTTTACAAATGACACCAATGTGTATATACAAAGAGATTAATTTGTATCTTCTGGAAAGGATATTTGTTTTCCCTGAACACTCAACGGTTCTGCTGTCACTATTTTTTCCCCAGTTGCCATTGTTAATATACATTGCTTTCCATCAATAATACCCATTAGGCATCGGAATCATATATATTGCACTGCAGTGATCATAGAAACAAGGAGATGGCTCCCTTTGGAAGCTTGATGTATGCAAGCTCAAGCCTTATCTGTAAACTTATTTCACAAGAGGGTTGCGGGAAAGCGCTTGATTTGACTTTGAAATTATAGCGATGAAATAGATGGGCCAAAAATAATCGGAAACAAATGTTACATTGGAGTTTTTCCTTTATATTGCATACATCTAGGGTAGTTGAACTTGTCCAATCTGACACTATAGTGATTCGTCATAGAATGTGTTATAATAGTACATTTTTGACTGAATGTATTATTCACTATAGCTAATATAGGCCAAATTTTGCACTTTCATTTTGCAGTTGTATGAGATACAATTGTATGCTATAACTTAATTCTTGCATTGTTGTTTAAAGTGGAACGTAATATTCAGTCGGACGGTGAATCGTCCATGATGGATGAGCTGTACTCTTTGCTTATGATTGTGCCAGCTCCATAATGTTTTGCAGAATTAATGTAGCTGGCACTTTTGGATAAACTCGTTATTCAAACTAATGATCATATGACAGTGCTGATTACCAAATTAATGCAAAAAAAAGAAGATATGGAACCCCAACATCCAGGACAAGCTTCTTAAAATGTGTTTATTTTAATACATGTAGTTTCTTGGACTGGAATACTGTAAATTCCTAATTAAATGTGAGGAATTATTATTAATATAGCACATCACACAGATTTTAAAACTTTGCTTTTATTTTTTGGATAGATATAAATCAAATAAAACTATGACAATAATTTGACATTTTGCATTTTATATTCACACGCTTTCATGCAAAACGGTTGAAACATGGAATTAAGTACTCGTGTAAAATGAGGAATCTACAGTATCAAAGTATGGAACTCAAATGATTAGAATCTAATGCTTTTATACTTGGGCCTTAAGCTAATAAAGATGTGCTATTATTATTAATTTGTTGGACTATCAGATCAGATGATAATAAGTGTCATCAGAATGCAATCAGATAACACACAGTTGTTTTCTTAAAATGGAGACTTCCGCTATTTTCTTTTGATTTGAGGAACAAGTTAAATATTTCTAGCAAAACAGTCTTCTAATCGGAGCAAATGTATACATGTATTTTAACATATATTTACATTTAGTATATATTTCTCCTTATGTTTGCATTGGAAATTTGCGACATTCAATTTCCTGTAAACACATTTAGCCTTAATTGTCACGGCTTATGAGCACAAGTGTTATAATGTCATCATGCGCTTTGAATATATTTATTATTGTAAGATTAAATGAAACGTTTAAACTTACATAACCATTTTGATATGTACTTATGAAAAATAATTGTTAAATCATATCTATTCGTTAATAAAAAAGATTTTTCTCAACCAAGTTTCTGGCACTAATTTTTAGTAGCGTGAAGTGAACTAAATAACATGTTAATATGGCTGTTCCATATATGTTTCATATCCCTGACTAAGGCGTTACTAATATAATGGCTTTAAAGTGACGATACACAACTATTTCATACAAATAAACATCAATATAAATAATTATAAATATATACGCATTGAATGCTTATTTTTGGATGTCGTTAGTCCTCAAACACACCATGGCTGTGCATATAAATTATAATACCGCGCTAACATGCGGTATTCAATTTGTCTGCACTAAGCCTGGTGTGTTGTAGGACCGACGACATCCAAAAATAAGCATTCAATCCTCAAATGTAAAATTTATGACAACACTGATTAATGATCAGTATGGATAAACAAACAACACTGGCTTATAGGAAGCTTTCGGTTTCGACTAGCAATTTTTAACTGCTCATTAGCTCATTGTCTTTATTTCAAATTTTAAAAAATGACAAAATTTAATAAAAAAATATTTAAAAAACACAGTGTCTTTGGCATTGTATTCATCTTTCTCTTTCAATATATTCTTTATTTCAAAAATCTTCTTTGAGAGGGATACGATTTGGCTTTCCACTATAATCCTGGTAGCAATTGATTTAGTCTTGGTGCTGTCAAGTGCTAATATCATCCGTGTGCATCAGGAAGTGAGGCCAGCAGAGCCCCCCGTGCTCAAAAACCATGGGATTTTATTATCCGACAAAACTGATTTCCTGGTCAAGAAAGAAATTAGCATTTACTGAAGCAAGACCCTCTTCCCTAGCACAGACTCCTTTTATGCCCAAGTCTCTGACAGCTGCCAAGAAATATTTGCCTATTGTATATACAAGTCAAAAAAATAAAATAAGCCTGCGATTTATTTCATAGAGTTTTCTATTAGGAGTTTCCAAACCAGATTTCCGGTTGTAGAATGGTGTCCAATTTATTTGCGTTTCCAACCAGTAGTTCCTTTCAGCCTCTCCTTTGTGTTGTTGAGGAGATTTATGGATTGAGTTTCATGTAAATAGCTTCAGGACTTTTAAGCCAAGCAATACTGCTCTGAAAGCTTGTATACATATGATATGTATATCTATTATACACATATTGAAATTGGTTGATTTTTGAGCCCAATTAGTTTACTGCTTGTCAGGTAGCATGATTAAAATAGATTTCTTGCACTATCATGTTGATTACAAAAAATAAGTTTTAAGCCAGTAAGTATATGTATAGATTTTGTTTTATCCTAACTATTGATTAAAAACAATGGCATGTCCGTAAACTGTTCGAAAATGCTTATAGATGATCATAGTATGAAAGTTAGTGAGATAACGTGAAATGCCCCATTCTCAATTTTAAAAGTCCAAAATACCCTATATCCAGTACTTTTCATGTTGATCAAATTTTTGCTTTTTTTGCAATCACTTTTACATTGCAAAATATTCAATATGCAGAAATTTACAGGTATTCTTTGTTATAAGAAATTTTTTAAATTGCAAAAAATGAATGACTCAAATTAGAAAAAATACTCTTTTTTTGCAAATTTTTGACCCCGAAAGACAATGGATATATGGTAATTTGTAAAAAAGCATTTGATTTAAAATTTTAGTTTTTGAAATTGTAAAGTTCATTTGTAAAAAAAACAAAATAAGCATGACTGGTGTAATGTTTGCTTTAATGCATTAATTATCAATTTTCCTTTTGTAATGTTGTAGGTGACTTTAGTTCGTTGGAATGAGCCATACCAGAAGCTAGCCACATGTGATGTTCAAGGAGCCATATTTGTCTGGATAAAACATGAAGGGAGATGGTCCACTGAACTCATCAATGACAGAAACAGCCAGGTAACTCTGCTAGCTCCTCAGTGATGGCCATTTAACTTTGGTCCTCAGTAGGATACAACCAGGTAATTGCTTATTCATCCAATGAGAGGAACAGTAAGGTAACTATAGGTCATCCATGTGACTCATTGTCCTCAGTGAGAGCACAGCTAGGTATCTTATTAATTCTCAGTGTGATGACTAACAGTTAACTGTTGGTGTTCAGTGGGACCACATCAATTTAAGGTAACCCCATGGTCCACAGTGAGAGCATACCAGTTACAGTCCTTGAAATGTTCTATTTTCTTATTTTTGCGTGCGTTCAACGTGCGTTCACCGTGCGCTAACAGTGCACTCACTGTTCACATAGCGCTCACCTTGTGTTCACATAGCGCTCACATTGTGTTCACATAGCGCTCACCTCATGCTAACCGTTCATTCAGCGTTCACTTATCGCTCAGTCAGATAATATTATATTTAGGCTGATACCAATACATAAATGTAGTTTATTTGTTATTTTTTCCTGATTACCGATGAAACACAATGTAGGAATAACTCCTGAGGCACTTCTAATAAATCATTTATCTTGCGTTCACATAGGATTCACATATCATATACTGTGTGTTCTCCATTCACTTTGCGTTTAGCGTGCGCTCACCGTTCGCTCAGAGTGCTATCAGGGTGTGCTCACCTTTCAAGAGGGAAAGTGGAGCGTTTCAGGGACTGTAGCTGCCTGTTCCTTAGTGAGAGCATAAGCAGCTATTCCTGCTCCTCAATGAGAGTATACCCAGTTAACTGACTGCTCCTCAGTGAGAGTATACTAGTTAACTGCCTGCTCCTCAGTGAGAGTATACCCAGTTAACTGCCTGCTCCTCAGTGAGAGCATACCAGGTAACTGCCTGCTCCTCAGTGAGAGTATACCCAATTAACTGCCTGCTCCTCAGTGAGAGTATACTAGTTAACTGCCTGCTCCTCAGTGAGAGTATACTAGTTAACTGCCTGCTCCTCAGTGAGAGTATACCCAGTTAACTGCCTGCTCCTCAGTGAGAGTATACTAGTTAACTGCCTGCTCCTCAGTGAGAGCATACCTGTAAACTGCCTGCTCCTCAGTGAGAGTATACTAGTTAACTGCCTGCTCCTCAGTGAGAGCATACCAGTAAACTTCCTGCTCCTCAGTGAGAGTATACCCAATTAACTGCCTGCTATTTAGTGAGAGCATAACGTGGAAACTGATTGGTTCCTCTGCACTCCATGACATATTGACTTTGCTAAGTATTTTCTCCACTATTTCATAAGAATTCTAAATTTGTTTTAATTGGACAAAAAAAAATATCCAAAATATGATCTGACTAAGTCTAAAACAAAAAAAACAATTCTACCAGGTATTAATATATGCATTCCTTTCACTTATTAAGACAGTACTGCTTTCAAATGCTTAATAAATTTCAACACATACTAACTTACCTAGTATAACTAATAATGTTTATAGAACTGTTACATTGTGCCTTAATTTACACTTTTAAGTTGACAATGTGTGGACTATTTCATAATTTAGCAAAAATGTTGATTGAATAAGTTTAAACTTTTTTCCCTATAAGGTGACTGACTTTTCCTGGTCCCATGATGGTAGAATGGCCCTGATCTGTTATTGTGACGGTTTTGTACTGGTGGGGTCGGTGGCGGGACAGATGTACTGGTCGTCCATGCTCAACCTGGACCAGACAACCATTACCTGTGGGGTGTGGTCCCCTGATGACCAACTGGTAAGTTACAATAGGAGAGAGAGAGAGAGAGAGAGAGAGAGAGAGAGAGAGAGAGAGAGAGTTGGGGTTCCCCTGATGACCAACTGGTAAGTTACAATACAATAGGAGAGAGAGAGAGAGAGAGTTGGTTTGGGTTCCCCTGATGACCAGCTGGTAAGTTACAATAGGAGACAGAGAGAGGAGAAGTAGAGAGAGAGAGATGTGGTCGCCTGATGACTTATATAGGTGCATTTATTACAAGATGAAAAACAGACAGACAGGTACATTATTCTTGTGTTCTGGTCCCTTGATGACTTACTTAAGTGGAAAGGATTGTCATAATGACGGATACATTACTTGTGGGTTGTGGTATCCTAATGACCAAAGAAAGAGTTAATGTCAGACTACACTACCCTTTAAGAAACCAGAAAAAAACCCATAGTACACTGGAATCCTGTACTGTTCAATATTAATGCATTAGGTTCTGCAGATACATTGACCAAAATAACCAAGGGTAAAATATTTTTGCAATGCACTTAGTAAACTTTCAATTATTGTTAAAACAGCTATTTTGGTATCCAAGAAGCAATTAAATTCACATAAATTTTAGAATAAAAAATCTGAGTTTGAAGATGTAATTTGATATGTCATCTTTAATTGAGAGGAATTCATGATTGTTTGCTGAGCTGTATAATAGGAAATTAAGTATCTGTTCTTACAAGGTTACTTCTGGGTTAAGAAGGCTCAGTGGTCGTGGCCATTTTAAAACTGTATTGGTTTCCTTTAGGTGAAGAACTCTATACAAAAATATAGGAAAAAGCTCACATTTAAAAAGTAAAATATATATAGATTTTTGCTTTGCTAAATAGTACTTTATAGCTAAACATATCAGTGTAAACTCCCAAAAACCATTACTGAACTGTAAGATCACTAAAATCACACTTAAACACAGAAAATCTAGAACAGGAAAGGCATATTACTCAAGCAAATTTTTCTGGAATGATTTTGAAACCGATATAACCGCATGTCCGTCCTAATTTTTTCGATGGAAGTCTTCAAACAGAAATTTATCAATAACTCTAGACAGTTTTTCTTTTCATTTTGAAGTTAAATTATTGTTGATTGATTTTTTCAGAGACTTGGTTCATGTTGGTATCTGTGTAATTGTTTTATAATTATCAATATTTTATATCAAGTAGGGATGGGTAATAAATTTTTCTTTTGTTATAGGCAATTTTGTAAGATAATTCTGTGGAAGATGTTCTGGCTTATTATTAGAAGCAATAAATCACAGATCAATATACAGAAATCGGAAACTGATTTTCCTCAGCAACAACAAAGTCGTTATTATCAATTACAGGCGAACGTTTAAGTTATTTTCTTAAACTCGATGAGACTCAGAAAAAAAATGGAGATATCCGATGATTCAAAATATTGAGCTAATAATACACTTGAAGAATCAGGGATTTGCACTCTGATATTAATTTATGAGGTATTCAATATATATGTGTCCAGGGTACTATGTGTACTTTGTATTACCAGTAATTTCAGTGAATATATATATATATTTTAAAGTTACTTTAAACCAATCTTTTACAGTAAGCAACATTTTATTAGCTAGGATGTACGTACCAGTAACAGTTATAACACTGGTACGTGTTGACTTATTTTTGTAACAGAGCCTACGTTGATAAACTTCATAGAATAAAAGCTAAGTCAATAAAAAATATTTTTGAATTTTTTTAGTAAAATGGAACCATCAAGACACTATAGGTTTTGCTTTTAATTGTTTGATTATTATCCCACAATCACTGAAAATATCTATAAATTTGAAATCATTTGCTGTAACATGTTATGCTGGTACTTTTATGGTTATGTCATTGAATGTATGACATTTGAAAGAACCACATGCGATAAGGTCTAATTTCTGCCCCCATTTTTTATAAATTTGAAAAAAACATCATATTATATAGATATTTTGATAAAACATAAAACTATATGAATATGCTAGTTACAGAAATATTAAAGTTTTACAACATGGATCTTCCTCGTCCTTCTATGACGTCACGTAAATTGGCCATTTCTCGCATTTTCTCAAAAGCATAAAAAATTCATCAGTTTTTTTTCATATTCAAGAGTAGTGGGGTATAGAGCACAATGTTGCACCAAAACCATTTTTACATATTTTATTATTCTTTTTATTTTGCATATCATATTAAAAAATGGTGTTGGAGCAAGCATGCGCTTGATGTTTCCTTTTTAAATATCTGATAGGAAATGCCCCATTTTTGGCTAAAATATGTACTTTTTGTGAAATTAGCTCATTAATAAGATATCATATTTCTATTATGACTTCAATTAGACAATTTATCTTTATAAACCTGAACTAGATATATGTTAACCTATCTTTTAGGGAGTTTCTAAAGCTCTATATTCTTAACTTTGAATTTTGGGGGATAAAAACACTTTATTCCATACATAGTCCTTTGACTTGTACATAATTCTAAAGATATCAATATATCAACGAAACAAGATTTCTACTTTTAATCCACATAATGAATCCAACATGTAGTCAGTTGCTTTGATTTCAATTTTTGCTTCATATTTGAACTGTTTGGAGGATATTTGATATGTTATACTCAACAAGCATGGGAATTTTATATTTCCCTACAGAAAATAGGCCCCCAATAATATTCAGAAAACATACACACATGTTTTTTGATCTTTTGCTACAAAGCTGTTCTAAATTACAGCAGCAGAATTCTGATTGGTTGATGCAGAATCAATTCCGCTGTAATGTTCTGTATTCCCTAGTACTTACACATTGATGTAATGATATCATAATTCTAACCGTGCAGTACAATCTCATGTATATAGTGCAATGAAATTATAGAACCATAATCTAGGAATTAACGCCTCTTCAAAGAAAGACCAAAAAAAATCAATGTAAAATGTTACATCAAAAAATGTTTTTCGACTAAGTGAAGATTAAAGGCTTAAAAAACATAATTCATAATTCTATCTGACTGTTTATTGGTATGCTCATAAAAAAAAGCATTCAAATCAACCAATGCAAATATACAACCTCATGCATTAACTCAGTTCTATCTGTGTAGTTCATACACTGCATGGCTTAGCTTTTTGATTGAACAAAAGTGTAGATGATCCATATAGCCTTATTGGAAATTGTAGTTATATTGCATTTTAAAGCTGTTCATCAAATATGCATGGAAATCCTGTAATGAAGGTGCAATCATTTTGAATTGATTTACTTTATCATTAATCTCTTGGTTAAGTGTTTTTCCTTTTTTGATGTTTGTCAAAAATTGGTGTCACTGTACTGGTTTCACCTCAGTTTTGAGTATCAATTGAAATGTCTGAAAAAAATACCAATTATTCAAATGGTTTGTTCGAATTCTGGTTCTAAATAATGATCTCTATTCAATTCAATATTCTGTTTGCTGTGTTTGATTATTTCAAGTTTAATGACCTTGACATTGAAGATATCTGGGTCAAGGATTTGGGTCGTGAACAATCATAAACAATCATTATGGTAAATGTTTAAGAAATTGTTTGTTATATTTCATTTTTTTTGGCTTTTATTTCAATTTTTTTTTTGGCTTTTCTCTTGCATATATTCACATGTTCAAATGCCATTTCAAAATATTCAATTGTTGATTGGACCTTAAGTTTAGGGTTAAAGTTTGCATACCGGTAATTAAAGGTTAAAGGTCGCAGTCAGCTTGACAATAACTGTTGATATTCCTATTTATGCACGTTTTTAGGTGATATTTGGTACCATGGATGGGCAGATCATTGTCCTGAGCTCAACTGGAACCATGGTAACTCAAGTGGTGGTGCTGCAAGGAACTGAGATTATCTCCCTTACATGGTCATGTGAAAAATTCAACATGGATGAGTCTTCCACAGAACAGAATGAAAATTTCACTGCCCCGACTGGTAAGATCAGTGTTATCTCAGGGACTCTAAGCTAGGAACTACATGTACTGTAAATTCCTAATTAAAGATGAGGAATTAATATCTGTGTAAAAGCGCAAAAATTGTCCCTAACAAATTTTAAATTTTCGCTTTTATCTTTTTTAACTTGTTAATAAACAATACATGTATTAAACTACAATAAAAGTTTGGCGATTTGTGATATTGTTTTATATTCTCGCAATTTGATACAAAACGAAAGATTTACGGAATTTATAAGACTAGTATTCACATAAAATAAGGAATCTTCAGTTTTTATATTGGTGTATACTGATTTTAATTAGTGGGAAGACTAAAGTATTGAAAATTAATGCTTACTGATAGTCAGATAATAAAATTGTTGTGAGAGTTAAATCCCATGAAACTCCCAAATGTTGAACCTCGACATGCTCAACAGTACTCAAACATTGTTTGTTGTGATCTTTAGAAAAATTACGGAAGCTCTTTATATTTTATTCTTCTTTTATCTTCCGGTAATCGTTCAACCCTTGTGAAGAAACGGGATTGTTGCATGATCAGCTACAATTAAAAGATGGAGTTACTCTCTCAGCATATATCCCTTTATTGCTCACTATTCCTCAAATTTCACTATTTCAAGGTGACCAAGGGGTTTTTCACCTCATAACATCCAAATAAACAACGTCAGGCCTCCACAATTGGTGCTAAAATGGCGCCTTGTCCCTGAATTGTTAGTTGCTCTTTTCTCGTTATATAAATTATGTACAACATTTAGCTGCATTAATAACGATATGCCAGGAAAGCTTTGATGTGTGTTGATTTTTTGTTAGACTCTATCTAAAAAATAAGAGAGAAAAAAATAGCCTTGGAATTATTGATGGTGGTGAAACTTAAGAAATGTGAAGTCAGTTGATACACTCGCCACAAAAAAAACCAAAAAGAATATTTTCCTCTTTAACTGGTTTTTGTTTTAAACTTTTATCATAATAAGATCAAATGAAGTTGATTCTCCATGTACTTGAAAAACAGCCATTTGTGCCTTGCATAAGAGCATGTTCAGTTGAAAATATTCTCAATTTATGTACTACAAATAGAGGAAACATTGCGGAGGAATTTAATTGAGCTACCGGTACAATTAGTGTCAAATTATTAATTATGAACTCTGAAGCTTGTACAGTACTATAATGAATAATATATTTCTTTTTTTTTATGATTATAGTTACCACACCGAAATGTGTTGATGCAGTGCTGGCAGTGTGCTTCAAGAGTGGTGCCATATATCTAATGTCTAGCTATGATGATTTGCATCCCAGAATTATCTACACCCATCTTAAAGGTATCTATATAATACATTCTCTGACCTCCATCCCCCCCCCCTCTCTCTCTCTCTCTCTCTCTCTCTCTCTCTCTCTCTCTCTCTCTCTCTCTCTCATATGTACTGACCCTATAGCAGTCAACCTCGTGATCTCTGTATTTTGATCCGCCTACTATTATAAGTTGAAATACTTATAAAGTTTGCTGCATCTTCAGAATTTAATAAGACTTTTGTGGAATCATCAATGTTCGTGGCATTCATAACCCTTGCCCGCAAATTTACATCCCCACGAATGTATGTGCAAGCATATGTTTGATATTTAATATTTATGCAATAGATTGTTACCAACGAAATTACGTCTCCACGAACCAAGAAAATTTTGGCTACCCAAGAACATTGACCCCCCCAGGAATAAAAATGATTCCTCAGTATAATATTTATTAGACCTTTGAGCTAAAAATCTAAAGGGCTTTTCTACTGGTCACCATGCAGGCTTTCTGTGTGAGAAAAGTTTAATGACTAACAAGACAAGGGTTCTAAAGATCTAGATTGACAAAATATGATTTACCAACCAACCATTGTTTAAAAAAGAAAAAAAACAACCCAAAAAACTATGAAAGCAGCTGGTCTCTCTTGGCTATCCTGTGTGAGGAAAGTTTAATGACTGGCAATGAAGCCAAGGGTTCTCAAGATCTAGGTTGGAAAAAATATGGTCTACCAATCAACTGTTTTGTTACAAAAAATACCTCTTTGTCCTGTTTAAAAGGAGCTTGCATTTCCATGTGTTCTCTTAATGATTCCATCATAGACTCTGCAGTAGTAAAACCTGTAGCTATTGCTATTATTTGAGTAATTTTTTACAACAGAAAGTTTATCACATTTATAAGGAAATCATTGATGGATAAAGACCTTAGAGAATTTGGTGAAATGAAATTTAAGTTGGAATTCAATGCTGAATCAGCCATCATTCATGAAAAAAAAAAGTCGGAGTTTGGAAGCTAATTTACATCACAAATTTCATTTCCAGAACAAGGCCTTGAAAAAATGTCTCTGAATAGCAACATTGATAGCCTAATAGGCCACAAAACATGTCCATCTGATTACTTGGAATCTCTATTCTGCTAAACAAGGCGGAAATACATGTCCTGTGGTGCTTAAAAACATATTTATCAAAGTCAATGCCAGGAACCTTTGCTCCTGTGGTGGAAATGCTTGTTGGGCAAATAGTAAAAAAACCCTGCTGTTGATTGCATGCTGTAGAAATATTATACGTCAGCCTTTTTCGTTATTGTGTGTCATGCGATAGGCCGCGAGTGATCACAAATTTGAAAAAAAACTCAGAGATATATTGTTGCAAACAAATACAACTAGAATGGATTTCCTAGCTGGCACACAAGAATGGAATTCTGGTCCTTGGAGCTGAAGAGATTTTTTTTCCCTTCCGGATTCCTCCATCAGAATGATCTTGCAATAGCTTGGAAGAGAACAGTCTCTCAAAAAGACAGCAGGGGAGTTGGGGAGAAAATTACAGTGAAAGCTGGAGTTCTTAACAGGAAGATAATTGGGGATCATGAGACACACAATGCATTTTCCTAATACGTTCTGAAGTCGCAAAGGTTCTACATCCTCGTAGACAAGGAATCTCAGTAGGAGGCTGGCAAATAATTTGAAAGAACTCAAATCAGTTCTTCCTTTGTCATAATAACTGGCTTACAACTTTTCTTTATCAGCGTCTCCATCAGAATTGTGCATTTATACATCTAGCTGACATCATTATGTTGAGGAAGCTGAAATCTCTTTGTATCTTAAGCAACACAATCTATACAATATCGGGACAAAACAGAGTACATGTATACGCTATGAATCTGGAAATTTTCATGTCTGCAGTTTTATAACTAATGATAATTAACATTTGTTAAGGTGGCATTCAAGCTTTGTCAAATATTTCATTGTATGCTGCTTATTTAGATCCCTTGATATGTAATTGTTTGTATGATATTGCTAACACGGTAAACTTAATTTCTACTTCAAGTCCCAACGTCGGTCCAGCTAAAGCCAGCCCCTACTTTTTCACTTCCAAAGTGAAATGAGTACCTGTATACTAGTAGGGGCTCGCTTTAGTCAGACTGAATGTGATGTTAGCAAGCTACTGACTTCTCTAAACATGTAACCATGATTATAAAGATTTTAATTGTTGATCAACAAAATAGACAAATAATATTTTATTTCCAATTAATATATCTATACTTATAAATTAAGACATTTTGACAATAAACTCACAAAATGCCTGCACCAGAGTAACTGTTTACACCTTTGGTATTTCAACAGGTGTTGAGTTGATGTCCGTAAGGTATAATTGAATTTTATATAATAAGCAATTACTGTAAAATAAATCAAAAACCTACTTTCATTTTCGATTAAACAGCCCGAAATAGCAAAAATGGGAGTAAGGTGGTGGACACGCTTCGGCGGATCCAAGTCAATGGGAGTTTGCATCAAAATATATACTTGCAATGAAATAATATTGAATGATTACGTAAAAAGTGAATATATTTACTGGGGACTTATGCATGGTGTACATAGAAATTAAAATTTGACCAATGTTGAAAAAATAAAATGAGCCAATTCGTTTCTTGAATGGACGATTTCAGTTTTGATGGATGGAACTTTCCTGAACAGGGTAACCAAGAATGAGGGTCGACCAATTAATTAACGTCATAGCGGAAAATGTAGGAGGAGTTCATCATGCATTGCTAGCAGATACCTTTAATGGGACATCTTTGGTAAATACCAAAATGATAATAAATAAAATGGGCCAATTTGACACAATTTTTGGTTTTAAGGAATTTACTTTACAGAACGAGGTGCTCAAAAAACGCGGGTTGACTGATTGACGTCATGGTGGAAAGTGTAGGGCAGATAACTTGGATCTGACAACTTTAGATTAGATATGCAAATAAATATGCATACCCGTTTTTAATTATGAAATACATACATTTTTTACACCACGACAGATTGGTAGTAAACCTTTATATACATTAATGTGTGAACCATTGTGTTAACAACTCTACGTCTATATGAATAAATGATGTATGCATAAAATGGGGAAGTTGAATTTCGGGGAGGGGGGGGGGGGGGGGGGATTGACAGTCTTCTATCTGAAATTCTTATTTGGGACAGTGATAACAATTAAATGGTAATTTCACCTAAAGAAAACGTTTGTAATATTTTCAAGTCAGCTGGAAAAAAAAAATAAAGGCCATACACGTACATGTATATAAAATCAATTTAAGTTAAGATTTTCATCCCTGCCCACTCCTCTAAATACCAAGCCGTGCAGTTCCTTTTTAATTTCAATTTTATAGAATATGTTAAGAAAGCAATTAAGAAAAATTTCGGACATAGTACAAACAAAAATGAACCAAAATATTCTGCTTCAACATAGAAAGCACTGTATCATATCAATGCGAATAATAAGAGTTAATTCCCGCGCTTGTGCTGGATATCATCTGACTAATATTATATACCTTAACAGTAATATTTATTGTTTTGTTGCCCCCCCCCCCCCCCCCCCCCCCACCCCCAATGCAAAATATATAGGTTTTTGTCGAGGGAATATTTTAGATACTTTATCAATTCATACTTGATAACTTTCTGTCTGCATGAGTACAAATAATGTATCGTGTGTATTAAACAGTCATTGATTGACATATTATTTAATCGTGCAACAAATTGTCACAAATATTTAAATGGGAGTCTATCAATATTCATTTGATCAGCTCAAAAACAATTTAGCTTTTAATAGCTTAATCTCAAGAGAAATTATTTTTCCATCCATTAAATTTGAGAAGACTAACGGTAATGGTAACTGTCTCTTCGGTTGCTAAATATAAAGATAGTGGTATTTGCTTTTATAAATTTGATAAGATCATTTTAGAGGACTGCCTATACATACTTTAAAATTCTGTCTGTTTTTCAGTGTTTTGGCCTATGAATATTCTATTGGATTCTATGATCGTCGAGTCTACTGGTTTTTATGTTAATAAAACTTTAAAGAGCGTAGTTTGATATTAGTCCATTGGCAAATAGTCTTCAATGTCAATATTTTAATATCTCTACATGCATTGTCACTTTAGTTACTAAAAATTGAAAATCCCAAATGTTTTTTGCCAAGCGAAATTATTTCAATTATGTGCCAACAGATAAAACCCTATCTTCTTTTTATGTTCATGACAAAATGTGAAAACATGTAATTCCAATAAATATGCAATTGCTTTAAAAAGATCTGTATCAATCATATTGCAACATATTCATATTTTATGATGATACTGAATACTTCTTTCCCAGTCATTCTTCACATTATGCATACTATAAATAATGTGTTGGACCATTATGTTCTTTTGAGCTATTCCCTGAAGTTATAAAGAAAATGTTGTCTTTTTTATCTATGTTTATGTGAATTAGTATCCAAAGTTCAACCTTTATTCACGAAACATCATATCTTTTAGACAAAAGGGTGTAATATTGCTTTAAAAAAATGCCAAACCTGTGAGGTTTTATAGAATAAAATTCCTTTTTTATTTTTCAGGTTCCATTAAATTGGATTGGTCAAATTGTGGAGAAGTTTTGGCCGTTGGTGGATTCACTCGACTTCCCAATCTTCAATGCCAAAATGAGGTTCATTTTTACACCAAAGAGGGACAACTCTTACACAGGGTTTATCTCCCCTGTCAGGTAAAAGGTCCTTTCTCAAGCCCAAACTCAAAATTGATAGGCTTTTTCTCTTTTAATGGAAACTGCAGCTTTTTCCTATAATACCCATCTTGTCAAGCTAGTTAAAGAGAGCAGCATGATAAAAAAGTCCTAATTGGCTTGTGAAAATGTTAAAATTCTAACTATTTTTATAATTCATTAAAAACTGTTGTAAATGTCATACTCTTCATCGTATGTCAAAACTGTCAAGTTTACATTATAAAATAGATAAAGCAAAATTTTGGGAAGTTTTCTGACGACGGTATTGATGTTTTACTTAGAAGTTTTGTTTTTTGCCATGAACTGATTGTATTTTGAATGGCTTATATTTTAAGAGTGATTTGGGAAAAAATATTTTTAGAAATGTTTTTAAGTCTATATTTACCAACATATTTAATGCGTCTAATAAAAGTTCACTGGCTTAATGTTACTGACTACTCATTTTGGCTGCAGTTCTATCTCAGAGGCAATTTGTATTTTGTCCCTTTTGAAATGTGATTAAAAGATTGTGGTCATCCATTAGGCAAGGCAATGTTTGTGATGGATGGAATTGCAGCATTCCAACAGGCCATTTCCATCCCAATTAAGATCAAGAGATTTATGCTTGTCTCTGCCATTCCAACCATTCATACTTATCATTTGCAGAGCCAGTGACAGAAAGGATAACAAAAAAGTCAATACCTCTGTATTCAATTTGTTCCAAGTTTTTTTTTTCTCTCTCTCTCTCTCTGTTGCATAAGGCCATGATTCATGTTTCTGGCAGCAGATTAAGTTTACAGGGCTTTGGAAATAGACCTAATATGGAAAGAGCGCAGACAGTAAAGAACTGATTCAGGAGTTGTGTGCCAAAGAAAGATTGCTTGCTTTCTCATTGCTTTGTCTCTCTCAATATTTCTTCAGATTATGCCTAAAGGTTTTTTTTCGGTAGGCCTACTTATAAGGAAAATATAATATTGCTCAGAGGCAGGGAAAGAAAATTGCCAAGAAATTGAGAAAATTAGCAAGCTGATCAATAGGCAACCTGTAAAAGATTGATTCCAAAGCATGTTTTTTGCCCTGTAAAGCCCCGTCATAATAAAATTAGTTTTGTCTCATATAATGGAAGATAAAAAAAAACAGGCTTATTACAAGTCATGAATGGCCTTAATATTCTAATAAAATTTTGGGAAGCAAGTGCTACAGTAACTGAAATACATTTTTCTGCTGTAAGCATAATGTGAAGAATATCATTCAGCTCTATTAGATTGTCTTAAACTTGCATGATCCCATTGATACATCTATTGATTAAACTGTTGTTGGCGGAACAGGATTATTCCTTGTACTCTGTAATAACCAAGGGGTGCTGTACATTGGCTATACATAGGAATTATCTCCTGGTGTTTTGTCAACTCTCAGTGTCTTCCATTTGTCTTCTTTTTTTGCAAAAGAAACTTTATGATGTTTTAATATGAATGCTTTAATTGATTCGTGTTGTTTAACATGAAATTATAATGAAAAATTGTGTGCAAATTTGGAATAATCTGTGGCATTAACATTTTATTTTTCATCCTTTTCTCTTGAATCGTTAATTGGCTGAGCCAATTTTATGAAAACTTATCACAAAAGTATTCTCATAGGATTTTGTACAAATGGGCCACACTGCCTCAAAACAGGACATAATTAAAATGATAACTAAAAACAGTGTAGGTTTCTTTATCTTCTTTTCAAGAATATTTTCATTAAAATTGCAAATCTTAAGAGCTTCTTTATATATAAGTGTATATAGATTCAATTTTGTACAAAAGATGACATGTTCACTCGGAAAAATGATAGGTGCACGTTTCTTCAAAGTTCATATAATTATTTAAGGAAATTCCGTAAAAATCTTGTTCTTAAGAACAAAAATGCTACAACGCGGGTAGGATAAGGCAACTCTGAGTTTAATGATCGTCGATATTATGGTCATTTTAAATATTGTTTATTTTTATGAAAACAGTGCTAAATATAAATATCAAGTGTTCACCAAGATATTATATTTCTTCATCGGAATCGAGTTTGAAGCTGTTGTGTCATGGTATCACTTGACAGTTAAAAATAGATCAATTTATAACCTTAACAGAAAATCAAAAAGTGTAACACTACCCCGAAGTTCATTTGTATGTATAATACAATAAATCGATCGGCAATTCAATCATGTTTATTAGTATTACTGCTAGAATCCTATTGTTAATCGCATAAAATAAATTTTGTCATTATTTATCGGAAACTCCCTCAACTTCTTCAATTTCATTGAAAATACTACATATTTTTCAATCACAACAACGAAGCAAAGGATTCTAGCAGCACTTTTCAAGAATTTTAGGTCATATGCTTTTGATACTGGCCAAATTCATCTTTCATAATATTCGGGATAGTGTTACACTTTTGGCTTTTTTGTACACATTGACAGAGGAAAGGCCAATCAAGCCATATAAATGTCTATCTGCTTACCTTATAACACTCGCTGGTAAAACAAAATATTCATGCCTGTATTATCTTGATTATATCCTAACTGACAATCATCTAAATCTTGGGTATCTATATTAAATAAGTCTTATTTCGGCATTGTTTACACTGCATTCCGATGATTTGTCTACCGACATTGATCTTCTCTATTAAACATGCTTGTGACGTCATCAATGTTAATTGTACGTAATACAGAGAAATTGAAGATATATTCAGGTAGAAGAGTTTCTAGCGATATTTTATGCCTGCAGTTTTTATAATTTGGACCAGAGATAATGTTAAAATTGACATGTTTCAGAGTAAAATATGACATCATGCTGCTTATTGTGACCTCATATCGATCAGAGAAATTTTCACTCAATCGATCGCTGAGAGTTGCCTTATCATACCCGCGAACATGGCCACAATGGGAGGTGGGAGTTATTAATTTATACGTAAGAATAAATAGAAAGGGGCACAAACAGTAACTCAGGTGAGAGGTGTGGCTTAATATGGGCCTCTTGTTTTATTATAGACAAATTAAGACCCCAAAATTTGTAGGCATTTGCTTCAGATCTGTGACTGAGAAAAATAAATGAAAGCAATTTGTCTCAGGCATGCAATTTAATCAATAACTGTATAGTGATGGGAGATGCACTAAAATAGAAGTTTCAAAATCTATATCTTAATTGCAGGCAAGGGCAGAAATTAAAGAATTGCACTCCCCCGTCTTTGATGAAAGCGATGTAAATACTACTACATTTTTAGGAAAATGGCAAAGGTTGGATTGAAACATTACTCTTAAAATAACATTGTGTGACTTTTAATGGAAGGATTGATTGCCCAACAGAGAGTATTGGAGGTGTATCAGAATTGCAATGTAGTCTCCAATCTGTTTGTCACGAACATTTTTACTAGCTAAAGGTCTGTTTTCCAAAACAAAAAAAATGCATCTGTATGCTACAGGAATATGAACCTGCTTGATTGGTTATTTTTGTTCCATGAATTCACGTGTTACCATTTTTTGATTAATAAATCATCTTTTTTTTTTTTCCAATCATGTTGCTGATATAGAATTGTTGATGACGTAAGTGACATTGTAGGTGTTGCTGGAGGAGTTAAAACGAGGCTAATTCAGCTGTAATTAGTTTGTGAAGGTGTGTTTACATGTATTTGAGAAACATGAAATTTAGATCAACTAAGAGGCATACTTTCTATGACAATAAGTTACAACATTAAGATTAACATTTATTGTGAATTCAGATAGCAGTATTTCTTAAAATTGTTAAACTTTGCAGAAATTAATTAAAACCTCTTAGAAGATAAATCGGACTAAACTGATCTGCAGATTCTAAGTTCAAACATGGCATAGACTTTAAATTTTTTCAAATTGCAATAGATATATATATAATTATTGAAAATTCTTATTTATTTTATGAAGATTTTTTTCTGTTTTTTTCTCTCTCAAATTGGAACAGTCATCCAAGAAAATATTTTGAAGATTAAACTGGTTTATAAGTGCTGATTTGAGAGTCTTTCCCTAAATGTAAGCAGCTTTTCAGGACTTTAATCCCACAACCTATGTGAGTTCATGATTATCAGTATCACACAGTAACCCTTAAATAAAGATATCTGCCAACAGAAAAAAAATAATAAAATTGTCTGCGATAAAAAAAAATTGATGAATTATCAACATTATTCAGAAGGAAAATGATACATCATTTATGAAATCCAGCTAGCATTATCAAATTGAAATTCTGCTAATTTTAAAATGCAATTTCTGTTTCATGAATAAATAAATAGTGCGGTGTAACTCTCTGTCAGTGATGCAATGAAAATTATTAAGATTAGTTAACAAATCCATCAATCAATCATTGTTATCTAAAAGTCTGCCAACCAACATTTGTCCTCATTTGCTAAATGTGGGTGGACAAGCAAGGTTTTTGTACAAATTCGTAATTATAAACCTAGGAAGCCAATTTTATGGGACAGACATGATAGCTATAGATCCAAATTAACGTCTTGAAAACAAAAATTCCAACTAACGCAGACAAAGAAGGCAATTACATAACCAATGGCAGCTTATATGAGTAATAAATGCTTCCGTTCCAATGCTGGAATGCAGATAGGGTCTTCTACTTAGCCCTAGACTCCATGAATGTTTTTTCTTTTATGTCTTTTAATTAGCTAGGACTTGTATTTGTTTTTCCGAATTGTGTCACTGAGTCCGTGCAAGCCAACTGATGAAACTCGTTTGATGAATTACGAGCATTAAAAGGCCTCTTCAGCTTCCCCAATTTTTTTTTTCTCCCGCCAGACCCATTACTATCTCAAGAAAGGAAATTAGTTGAAGTCGTAATTGACCTAGTTTTGAATATTAATCAATCATTTTTTTTTGGACGATGAATTTCTGTTTGTATAATGCCAAGTACAAATTGCGTTTTATTGTTGGAGATGGTGATATAATGATAAACTATTATGGCTTTAAGGACAGATATAAGAGGGCTTTAGTTTTATTTTTCAGTCAATGACATGCATCTTTATATTCTTTTGCATTCTTTATATTCTTTTGATTTTGCTGCATAAATATGGAAAGAAATATGGGGTTTAAGAGGATTATACTATCAGTTTTGAATTACTGGTATACATTATATTTGCAATTTGATAAAAAAAAATTAAACCAGTCCTGCATAGTAAACTATATAAAAAATTTCATACATAATATTCATGTGATACTGACAAATTGTGCACTACTGGCTAGATGTGAAGTCAATCTAATTAAAATTAGATCTTAGATCCGCTCAGGTATGATCGCTACATTTGTACAGCATATCGTAGAGGAGCAGATTTACAAGTCAAATTTTAATTACCGTAGATTGATGTGAAGTAAAATTTAATTTTGCAATAAAATGAAGTTCAGAAGCACCTAAAAATCACAACTTTCTTCATGGTCCTGTGACACATGGATCGTGTTCAACATAATTATTTAATGATTGAAATACATGTATATAATTTGTATTTGCCTGTGATTAATGACATGGTCTTTTTTTTTTAATCATGAGTGATGAGAACTGTTGTTGAAACTGACAATGAGTGTTTTACTGAGACAGACATGACGGACATATATAGACATCCCCCGTTCTTCTTTATAGGTTAAATTGTATAGATATACCGTACGAAAATGTACCAGGTAATTACAATTTGGACTCCTCTGGTTTTCGTATTTCATAATAATGTGGATTGCTATACTGATTCAAATACACAATCATGCAATCATACTATTGAACTTAAAAAAGACAGCGAGTGAATTAGCTAAATAAGTCGTTCAATGCATTTATTACTTATCTTGCCATTATCTTTACTAGCTTTGTAAATTAAGATCATATTATAATGCTGTTTTGTCTACCATGAAATTCAATAAATATTCATTTGATGAAATGTATTGAGATCTTTGTAATAGGCTTATGTAGTATGGCCTATGATTGATATAACTCAGAAATGTTGATTTAGGAACTAATTTATTTAGTAAAACTTAGTAAGTTTCTTTTCTCTCATAAACAATAATTTAAAAACGATATTGCAAATATCAAACTTTTTTAAAAGATAATTACCCATCCATGTTATATTTATAGGAGTTAAACAAAGCCTGTCATTGATCAGGTGAAGATATTTTCACTTCTTTTCCTTTAACCACTAGCTGAGTGATCGTTATCTATACATTTTTCAAATCAACCCTTTTCATGTTAAAAAAAATGAGCATATAAAATCCCTAGCTTTTTAATTTTTAAAAACTATTTGTATTTTCCTCCTACAAACCATTGGTATTTTTAAGTGAGCTAGGGAGAATTCTTAAATTTATCACTATTTCAGGGCAAACCACTAACAGCTCTGTGCTGGGGCCACAATGACCGCCGCCTATTTGTAGCTGCTGGTTTTAACCTCCACGTGGCGTGGGTGATGAAAAAGGTCCCTCATCTACAGTTCCTGTGCCAGCGCGTCATCCAGATCTGTATCAAGAGCGAGAAACTCATCCGCAAGCTACCTCTTCCAGCAAGACTCCATCACAGTGTTCAAACCATGTTCTCACCTACCATCAAGGTAAATCGAAGTACTGAAAGTACTGACAGCTCAAATTTTGATAATGCTTATTTAATGTATTATCCAATCTGTGTTACAAATAGACTGGGAATGTTGTTCATTGATTATGGGGAAATGGCACTGGAACTGATTTAGTTATAAATTGTATGGTGTCACTCAAAGCTTTAATCACTCAATATGATGGAAAATTCATTGCATTCGCTATATGCATATAAAGAGGAATATAAGATATGATAACTTAGATGAACTAATTTTTTGATTTAATTATAGAGCATGTCAATTTCATCTTTCTAATTGCTTTCTGTATTTACTCTCTCTTATATCTCGATCTACATGCTCTCTTTATAATTCTATATGTTTAAAAGAAGCTAGTGCATTCTCCTTATGAACACAAACAACTTAAGTTAAAATTATTCTATGAATTTTATCATTTTTCTTATCTCACGTTTTCCCTCTTGTGTGGTCAAGTTATAAATATTTAATCTTTGAATATTATATACTGAAGAGGCGAGATAATTTTGTGTAAAATAGTCTCACAGTCATTGATTTTCATAGAAAGTATGCCCTTGTTTTGCCCAAGAATGTTCTACCAAGAAAAAATAGAGATTGAGAAAAAGCAATTATTTTCAAATGATATATATGCAAGTTTTTATTATTTCCTGGAAAACAATCAAACTTGGAGATGATTGTTGAATATTAGCTTCAATATCATTTCAAGCAGTTATCTATGTGTGGGTTTTCAGGTGTCTTGCGAATGTAAAGTGGTAATGTTTTATGATTTTCTTGAAATGAAATGATATATTTAAATATCCTTTGAATTTCATACAAGAGACAATATACATATTTAAATGATTATTTCCTCTTCCTTTTGGGGGATATCAGGTCATAGATTAACTTCTTCTTGCAATACAATGCAGTGGAAGAAAACAAAACCAAGATTGTGAAGATTAATTTGCTGCAGTCATGCTGATTAATGCATTGAGAAAATCCGCAAAGAAAATATTTCCATAAAGAAGAGAGATGATACTTGCAGTTATTCTAAATAACATTCCTTGTTCATTAATTTTCAGTCAATATGTGATATTTCATTTTTGATATCAGACATTTAATTCATAACTTTTATTTTGTTTAAAAGGTATCAAATAACTGTTAGAACACAAACGCATGTATATCTTTAGCATCTTTGATATAAACTCTGCCTATGCTATGTTCCCACTATCACGATTCACAGCACGATTGAAATCATGCTTAACTGTGAAGTAATCTTAGTAATCTTAGTAATCGCATCAAATCTCACCAGATCTTGAGGTCTGTCATGACAAAATATGAGTTAATTGTAAAAAATGTTTTAACTGTGTCGTAAATCATCACCATGCAATGAGATCGTGACAGATCGCGTCACCTGAAATATGTCTATCGTGACTTTAACGAACAACAAATCACAGAGGGAGGTATAAATTTGCATCACCTCGTACCTTACTCTAAAATTAGAGAGAAGTTTTATGATTCGGTTATGATTTGTCAATCGTAGTGTTCGTAACGGATCGCATGACAGTGGGAACCTAGCATTAACTAACTACCATCAGCACTGTACTTTAATTACTATCACTGTGCAATATTTTTATGATCAGGTCACTTTGCAAATATAAGAAGTTTACATGTTTCATGTGCTTTATGTACAGAAGACACAAGTGTTCAAGTAAAAAGTCAATATTTCATTTTGTTTACTTGGAGCTATTGAATGGCTGTGGTCGCACAATATTTTAAGGTGCCTATATATAGCTGATTTTCTCACAGCATCAATTCTTGTTAAAGAATGATTTAAAAAGGTTAAAAAAAAAAAGGGGGATTGAGGGTTGAGAAATAGGTTGTTTTTTTTCTTTTGGAGTGAATTGCTGTAATAATGGTAATAAAGTTAACAGCTATATGCAGCGAAAAGCTCCCCTTTTGGAAAAAGAGATTTTTTTCATGTGTGCTTTTGAAACAAATTGATGTTTTCTTCACTGCGGTTGAAGAATAGTTACACAGTCAGTCATTTTCTCATGGAAAAAAAATTCTACCATCTTCTAAATATCAAGGACCAATCCTGCAATTTCTCATAAAACATTTTTCCCATGATACCAATTAAGTTGCAATGGATTGCCTCCATAGACCAGCTCTGGTTACATAATTCTCTTGCACATTGTAAATATTCTTTCAACAGCAAAACCTTGCATTTAGGATCACCGAACTGTTTTCTTAATGTGGAGAATGAAATTTTATATGGTACTCTTAAAAAAAAAAATTGAAGATATTCTGAATTTTGTCCCTCATGCTGGCATTGAATTGAACTTGACATCATTGTAACTGGTACTCTTAAAAAAAAATTGAATATATTAATCTGTGTTTTGTCCCTCATACTGGCATTGAATTGATCTTGACAGCATTGTAACTGACTGAGCTCTACTTTGATTCAATTGAAATCAAATTGTGACAATATTGTATGTTTTATTTAATAAGTGTTGTAGGACATGCTAGTGATTTCCCTGAAATAAGACACAAAAAACTATAACAAGATTTGTGTTGCAGATATGATCTGCATTTCTGTTTCTGGGGAAATGGTTGTTTTGCTGCTTTTGAAATGTTTGTTTTACTCTATCTCATTGCATCTATTGATTTCTCCCTAACTGCGACATAGCCGATACTCTGTAGAATGTAGAGTTTGCCATAAATGTCTATACCAGCATCGAGTTCAAAGGCCTCGTATTTGTCATCACAGAGAGATTTATGCTCATATGATATAACTTGTGAAGGAAGCTGTGCAATATATCATTTATCTGATGAAGTATGTATCTTGTGGATCTGCAAGGTCAAAAGGAAAAAAAGTGGAAATGAGAATAAAAATACTTCTAGTTTTCAATGTTCTTGTGGATATGCAAGGCCACATGAAAAAACGTGGAAATGAGAATAGAAATACTTCTAGTTTTCAAAATGATTATTTAAAAGAAATTTCATGAAGACAATTGTCCTTTGCTTAGTACATAATATAGCGCTATAATCATGTAAGGTGCTAGTACAGTAACTGACATTACCTGATCACATAGAATATGGTTACCAATAATTATGCCATGTTAACTACAAAAAACATTTAAACTGGCTAAGCTAAGAGCATAAGTCTATATAACCAATTCCAGAGATCTCACTATTGCATCTTTAAAATTTTTAATTTTCAACAAAATATTTTTTGACAGAGCTACATTCCAGACCCATTCAAGTTGCGGGAATTCATCTGTTCTCCTCCCCCTGCCAGTGAGAGACTGTTCTGTACCATGATCAGGCATGGGGAAGAGACATCGGGGGGACATTATACACTGTACCTGGAGTACTTAGGGGGCCTTATTCCACTGCTGAAGGGAAAACGTGCCAGCAAACTTAGGCCAGACTTTGTCATCTATGATCCTAAGATTGGGGCCAAAGCATGCAGTGAGGGTAAGAGAGCAGTGTTTTCACAACTTGATATTATATGTGATAAATTGTATTATGATAAAGTCAATTCTGAATATTTTTATAATTGTCAGCTCTAGAACTGTCAAGATCATCAGAAAGTGACTTGGCACACTATAACCAACTAGTGTTGAAGATTTTTGTTTCATCCATTTCTTTTTATTATCAGATCAACATTCACTTCCAGAGTTTGACTTTGAAGCCAGTCTTACAGATTCTGATGAGGAAATTCCATCAGATGGGTGTGGCTCTCCCAGAATGCAACGCAAGAAACGTCCCAAAATATTCCGACCTAAGAAGGTGGATCGTTCAATAACCTTCCGAACATTAGATGAACTTTTATATAATGACAGTCTTCCAGAGGTAGGAAATGTTTGGTGGTCCATTTGCATGTATTTATGTAATGATTATAATTTACTATTTTTTACAACATGTAAAAGGTCATAAAATAGGTGTTTTGTCATTCAGCATAACAATATGAACTAATTTTCTTTCATATTTACGATAAATTGAATTTCACACATTGGCATCATTTGTTGTCTAAAAATTGAAATTTTAGAGATGATTGTTTAATTATTAGTTAGATTTAATGATGAAGGGATTTAATATTTTACCAAATACGAATCATAGGAATCTTGTTTTTCGCATTTTCTTGTTTGTTATCATTACAGAAAGCAATAAATTGATATTATCATAAAATGTAAAAGTGTAAATTAATATCCCTTCATGCAATATCTATCTGAAAGCCTGTCCCCTAAATTGACAACATTACGTACATATGTCATACACAATTTCCATACATATTATATTTTGCATCTGGCGAGAGAAAAGAAATGGACAGCAACAATGTTTTATTCATCAGTAATAAGTTTCTTCAACTGGCGGATGCCACTTTATGTAAATATAAGAACTGCCTCTAATATAACTAAAATCTCCGGAGGGAAGATAAAATGAGCAACTATTAGTTTCAAAGTTACCATTACTGCCACAGGGGCTACCAATTTTAGAGGAAACGTCAAGAGTGTACATCCTGTTTACTTGAAATGCCTTTTGCAGAGAAAATTGCCCAAAGGAGTCTGTAATACAATGTACTATGATCACATATAATTAGAGATTTATGCATGCCAATATTGTGGTGAGTAATATATATTATCGAATCTGTGTCCTGTTTGGAGAACATTTTGCCTTGAAATTATACATGACCAATATGTACTAAGTAAACCACTTGTCTGGTAAATATATTAAGAGTTAAAATAGGATATAAGCAAAAGCAGTTTGAATTCATGTACATTTATATGGCTATGCTAAATGTTTATAAAAAACAGTTTTACACATTTCAGTTTGCTTTTTTCTTGGCCAGTCAATTATAACATAAGTTGCTTCAGAGGCTAACCAAACCTGAGAAAATTCTTGTCCCATGGGTTTAAAAAAGAGGGAACACAAATCAATAGGCCTTCTATTGACTAATGAGAAATTTCCTATCTAACTATGAAAAATGACAAACTGTCTGGGTTTTTTTTTACGTCTGTTTAATAACAAGAGGCCATAACTTTTTCAGTAGTGTCATTTACAGTAATCAAGAAAACATGAATATCTTAATTATAAACTTTCTCAGACTGTTTCATCCTATTGGATACATTGGTTTCTAAGAAACTAATGGAGTAGTTAGGTTTCAGATCATAAATCTGAAACTATTTCAAGGTGTAGTGAGCCACCTTAACTGAAAGAATGAAGAGCTACAGCTGAGCTGATAATAACAGACTTCAAATTTCTTTGTTTTCAAACTCTCCTTAGAGCAACAAGCTGGTAGAAGTCACGTCAAATATTTGGGGGACAAAGTTCAAGCTGACAGGCTTGGCCCCTTTCTTGCCTGAGGACTTGGGTAATGTTCTGTACAAGACCAGTCTGCTCCACCTCCAGCCCCGACAGATGACCATCACCATCACTGCTCTCAACACGGTCAATCAGCCCCTGTCCAGGGATCCCAACTTTACACCTGCAGGCCATTTTGATGAAGATGGAGAGGTTAGATCTAGTAAGTGTTTTAGGATATTAAAATTTTACTCCAGTGGGCCATTTTGATAAAAGATGGAGAGGTTTGATCTAGTACATGCAAGTATTAATGTACTGAACATATGTATTGAAACTGTTGCAGAAATTTCGTTTTGCATTTTTGATTATTTTACCCTAGCAGTCCATTTTGTAAGTTTCTTTTTTAATTTTTTAATTTTACTCCAGTGGGCTATTTTGATGAAGATTAAAAGAGATTAGATCTTGTAAAGATCAAATACATAAATTAATTACTTGATGTTTCTTTTAATAATTCTCATCCTTATATTAGAAACAGCTTGACTTTAAGAAAACACTTTGTTCAAACAAGTCTATTATATTTCACTTCACAGTTCTAAAATCATTAAATAAAGTTTTTGACCAATGAAAACAAGTGATACATGTAAGTGTAATGCTTGAATAAAATGGGAAATGTGAATAAATAAATTGTGATAGTTATAGAGATTAACACTGTTCAAATTGACATAAGCAGTGAAAAGTAGATCAAAATAATATTCTATTAAATTAGATAAGAGATAAGTCTGTTTAACAAAACAGCAATCAGTTTATAGGTGTCGGGGGACATTGCATATCCAATTTGAAAAGGTTCCAGAAAGAACAGGTGAACCTAAAACATTACACTGCTACTGAGCAACTTTCATATGATCCCCATGATGGGCTTAATTAGCCATCTTTTATCAGGATTCTGGCTCAATAGCACTAGTAGTTGATTAATCTGATCCTTTTTCTGACATGTTAACTTCTGTTTTATGTGCAGATAGGGACTTGGCCTCTTTAATGACATTTAGATGGTTTTTGCAGCACATAAGAAGCCTTATAACTGCCTAGGGCCACTTCAACAAATGGAACTCCTTTTCTGTTGACCTAATGAGCTAACTGAAATCTACAGTATTTGCTTTTAGGAATTTTTAACTTGAGTGATGAATAAAATAAGATGCAAAGTGAACACATACATTTCGAAAGAGAGTTGTGAGTGAGACTGGTCAGAATAGGAGACATGTGACCTTCAGTGAAAGAATGCATATGTTTATTGTACATGTACAATGTATAATTCAATTATCATTCAAAATTTACCTGAAAGGCTTTTCTGTGCACACTATTAATGTTATTTAACAATTAACTGTTAAAAGATCTCAATATTGAATATACTTGTTAAACAGAATAATCTTCATAATATTCAAGTTTAATGATAACACATAAAAATAATGGTATTGTTGATGTTTTGTAGCTATATTTTTTTTAAATTGCCTAGGGTAAAACTCTAACATTTGATATGAAAACAAACTGGGACAAAATAAATTATCAATAGCATTTGTCACGATACGCGCAAGGATTATTTTGTTAACCATAATTGTTTTGCAGCCGACTGTTTGTTTTCATATCATTACAGTATATATGTAAATCTTGTTGCCATGGGATTTTGGTATGAAGAGAGGCCAAGGTTCTTTGATAATGAAAAAAAAAATGGGAAAAGAATATTTCAATACATTACTTATCTGATGGTGACTAATCGGGAATGGTTATCATGGATATTCATTCCCATATTTAATGCATCAATTTTTGACATTAACAAATTGCAGAGATGCTGACTTTGACCTACAAGGTCAACACTAGTCTTTCTATATTTGATGACAGTATCGATAGCTGACTCCCAGTTTCATTGAGCTGGTGAACACTTGGTGTAATGAAACGTTAACTGAAAGTACTTAAAATTTGTTGAATACATTGCTTTTATTTCGTTAGTGCTGCATTATACACAAGAAAAGAAAGCACATTATAGTATATTTACATTTTCCAGTATCTTTGTATGAGATAAAACTAGAATCGATTTTGTAACGTTGTAGTCCAATACATTTCATCATTGACTATACATGTATTAATATTTAATCGTACAATAGCTGAAAAATATGTAAATATAAGTATTAAGGAATCATTCTTGGAATATTATGAGTTGATCAAACACTGTAGGACGTGGTCAAATCTATCATTAAGCCCTTCGACTTTATTAGATTTGATCACTCCTGACCGTATTTGATCACCTCATAATACTCAAAGAATGATTCTTTATTCTTATATAACACCAATTAGAAATTGTAATCTTGCAATGAATTTTAAACATACATGAAAATTACTTTTTTTCTAAAAAGTGTTAATTTGAATTCGGTTAGCTTGTGATTGAAAAGAAGATATTCAGATAACGTTGTTTTGTTAGATGAAACGTTTTCATGGATTCACTGTTGTTTCAGATGAAGATTTACCTATTGACTTGGAAGACATGGGACAGGAGGATGGAATATTAGTGTCAGAAACGTATAATGGTGATAATGTTAATCGAGGCACAAGCCATGTCTTCATGGACATTAAAAAATCTTCAAATTTATCCAATCAAAACGAGGAGAAGGTTCTTTGTGACATAAGTAATAATTTAAGTAGTAATAATAATGTGTTCAATGGTGAACGACTGCATTGGTCACCCAACATGAAAAACAGATCTCTTTCACCTGCCTCTGAATCCGTTGCTCAAAATAACGCCTTTAACAGTGTAGACAATTCTGTTTTGAAGGATAAATACATAGGTCAAGGTGCAATCCCAAAGGTCAGCTCAACAGAGGTGACTGTGGGGACACCTATCGGAGAGACGCTGGTTCATGCAAACAATAATTCATCATCGGTGTCAAGTGCCAACATGAGGACTAGTTTACACAATGAAGTGTCCAGTATAATGAAAGATGGTGACGAGAATCGCTGGGCGGATCTCGCCAATCCTGGGATCAAGTTCATAGATGACGAAGGAATAAACAATCGGAACTCGGAAAACTCGGACAATATGGCAGGAATAATTTGTGATTCTAGTCAATTGACTCCCACTTTATCGGATAACCAGAAAAGGTTGTATTTGGAAACGTTGTCCAACGTTGATTCTGATGCAATGATCTGTGATCATAGTCGAGACCCCTCGGAAAACGGAGAAGATGTTGATACAATGTTAGGGTCTCTGGATGATGTGCATAAAGACACATGTAGAAGTAGCAGTGTATTCTCAGGTGCTTCTTGTTCTGTATTCCAATACGATGATGAAGTGGTGAATCCAGCTTCTTTCACGCGTAACACTTCCACAATGGAAATCAGTCACAGCGCATCTTTACCAAATTCTCCTCTGCATAGGGCTGCAGATTCGCCCATGAGAGATATTAGAGAAGAAATTCTACAGGGTACTTGTAAGCATTATAGCCCGATATTCAAGAGAAAATCTAGACATTTTAACCCAAGAAATTACCATAATGGGGATGAAGAACGGACGATAGAAGATGGAAAGTATTCCCAGAGTTTTAAAAACTTGGAGACTTTCCAGAAATCACAACTTAAGCAGAAGGTATCTTTTGCATCTTGTATATTTCTATCCGACCAAAGAGAGATAACTGTCTCTCAAAGCTTCATTTTATTTGTTATATAAAGTATTTTTTTTCGTGGTTTATGTATTCAATATTTGTTTAATTATAACGTTGATATGTTTTTAACATTTTCATATGTTAAATTTCTGGTAATATGTTAAGCTTCACTCAGTGAGTAAACTGTAATGGGTTAATGAGAATCGTTAGAACATTTTTTTTCTTTAAATGTTCTGTATAGCTGCAGAAAGTGCGTAAGAGAAGCGAAGACAGGGGAAGGTCGAGGTACCCACATCTTGGACATCGCCAGTTCGTCATGCACAACAAAGCTCCTCTCTGGAATGAGAACAGCCAGGTGTATCAGCTAGACTTTGGGGGGAGGGTCAGCCAGGAGTCGGCCAAAAACTTCCAAATAGAGTTCCGAAGTCGTCAGGTTTGTCCTTACGGAAATTCGTGGTTTTATTTGCAATCAAAATTTTTGAATATTGTAATGGGATGTCTTTTTGTATTCCAATCGGTCATTTTTTTACTTGCATAGAGTAGAAACATTGCTGCAAAAGGAGGTTCAAAACTTTTTTTTTAAATATAAGACAGATTATGTTGTGTTACATTACATTATATACTATTGATTCATAATCCATTGTTATGTGAAAATAAATCCACTTACTTTATTCACTCAGAAAAAAACATGACTCGATAGTTTTTGTATGATTGTATGCATATTATAATTTAGTTATAGAGGGTTACAACGAAAGTTTTTTTTTTTCATTTATGAGACGCATACAAGCACATGAAAAGTGGTTCAAATTATATTTTCAAACTTTTATGACTATGAATTGGTAAAAAAACAAACAAATAATTCTTGACAGTTACAAAATGTTTTAAATGTCCCACCGCTTGGTAGTATACATGTATTTTCTACACGTGTACACCTGTGTTTGAACTTTTAGCAGTCTAAGCCGTGTTTATCTATAGATTCAATGACTTATGCATTATCACTAACGAAGAATTATCAGAGTAGCTGAAAGAACATGATATCTTATTTTTGCAAGCCAGTTTTGTTGACTTGCATTTAACAGTTTGAATGTTCACACCAAGTGTCTATTGATCAAGTTCGCATTTTTGAAAAGATAGACGTTTTGTCATTGTATTATCGAGCGATGTATCTGACCCTAATTTTTGATCCGGAAGCGAACATAATAAGTCGCAGGTCTTGGGGAAAAAAGGACTCTTGAAGATAAATTGAAAATAGATTAAATCGGAGGATCATTTTAAACACGTGTATACATGCACTATATAGTCAATCAGTGCTTCAAATAACCGCCTGACCTAAATAAACATTTATCTAAACTATCTGAATTATGTAGATTACATACTACACTGACGGGGTTTACTCTGGATATTTTTATAACGCACTTTTATTGTCCTTCATCTGTTCAAAATAATTTCGTCAAAGACAAATTGGGGTAATTCATGGGACATTTTGGTGACTAATTTTTATAAACTGCATAGTTCAGGGGTTTTTTTTTTTTCTTAAAAAGTCCAGGCGCTCTTAATACAATCTTACCTAATTTTGTAAAATACCGCTATATGTTTTATATTTATGATTTTTTTTTATTAGAATGTAAGTATTTCTAATTAATTAATACAGATGATTAAATATAAATTTGATAAAATTTGAAAAGACACGGTGATCTATACGTTGATGAATAGCATTCAAAACAATTAGCAACCTGTGAAAATATAGAAATACAGAAAATACTACGGGATCTTATTGGATCTTACTCTTACTGGAAATATTTCTTTAAAAAACCTATTAGAAATATTAGCAATTATTCAAAATTCTACTTATTTTGTTATTCTTTATAATTAAAATCGAAGTAGAATTAAAATCTAAATTTGGTGACTATTACAGAGATTGCACATTTTAAACGTTTGACTTGGATTTTAATTAGAGCTGTAATGTTTTGTAAGCCTTTAAAATTACTTTTGTACAGCATTATCCCTGCTGAAAACTTCATTTTATTTACTTTTCCTTAACGTGTGTCAATTTTTAAATTAAACTAGGCTGAAAGTATACTAGTAGGGAGAAGGGGAATCAAACTGTTAGATTGATACTCCATGTCATTTTAAGACATACGTATGAAATTCTATAGAATTAGTTTCCCAAATAGGAAAGGATCGTTACGTCAGTGGTTCTCTCGGTGGTTTCCAATGTGTTTTTTTCAAAAATACATCAGTGAGGTATCCCAATATATTGCAACAATGAAAATTAATATTAATTGTATCAGACTAAGATAACATCTGCTTTAGTTAAAATATAGTCATTGTTGAGATAATAGGTTAAACCAATCATCAGTAAGGGAATAAATTTAAATTTTTCTATCACAGGTGATGCAGTTTGGTAGAATAGGAAGCAATGCCTACACATTGGACTTCCAGTACCCATTTACTACCCTGCAGGCTTTTGCTGTAGCTCTGGCAAATGTGACTCAGCGCCTGAAATAACCTACAGTGCACTGGAGTACGAGGTAGACGAACAGACGGTTTTAGTGCAAAAGTTATTTTCGCATGCACTAAAGTGAGGCCAGATTTCATAAGAGACAATATGGCAGAATAAGTGCAAGCGTAACTTAATAAGCGTGACTTATCAAAACTGATGGATCATTGTCAACTATTTTGTCTAGTCAGAGAAGGTTATAAACTTTGACAAAATGTTATGTTTTAATATTTGTTTTCTCAGCAGGCTGACAGTACACTGTAATTTTTATTGTTAGCAATATTTTCTTTCAATTCAGATATCAATAGTTTTGTACTGGCGAATGAAATGCAAGAGCCATTGATAAGACTTATTAATACTGTACGTTTCTGTTTTCTCGAATGAAATGGATTTAGCTAAGAGAATTTAAGTAGTGCGTTGTTAATATGAAACACTACCTATATATATATATATATATATATATATATATATATATATATATATATATATATATATATATATATAAGTAGTGAAAAATATTAACATATGTCTAACTGCACAGGGATTTAATTTAGAAGTTCAATGGACATTTCTCTTGATATCGTTTAATAAACTGGAATTTAAAAATTCTGAATTAATATTATTGCTTTTGTAAAAGATAATGGATTTCTGAGTTAAATAAAAAGTAAATACATATGAATTGATGATGGTTCTATAGTTATTTTATGTTTTGTAATTCACACATAAAGCGTAAATAGCAAGATATTTTTTTAGTGTCTGACTGTCTGCTTATCGTGATGATTAAGTAACGAAGAGACCAATGCAAAATGCTTCCATCATGTGTATCCACGCGAAAATGTTTATTGACGTTTATAGTGATGAGCAAATCTTCACGAAAATGTCAACTAAACTGCCATGCAAATAATGAGGATTAAAACTTATATTATGATGATGTTGGTGTTAATTCCACACCGTGCCATCAAATTATATGCATCCCGTTTGTTCGACTGCTATTGGTAAAAAAAAAAAAGAGGTGCGATCGTTCCATCCTCTAATGCTTGAATTAAGAATAATATTTGTGGATTTTAAAGATGATTTGTTAAACATACATTATATGGCTAAGATGGCCATTTGAACCAAATTGCAAACTCGATCTGATAATTGCACGCTGGTACTACATTACTATGTCGTGAAGGAATTATAAGTGACTCCGGCGTATTGTTATTCATTTGTAATGGGTTTATAATCGTTTCCGATAAGATATTTTTTTAAGACATGACAATCACAAAGTAAAAGGGTAATAAAACTTTGAAGATGAAATCACTTGTCATGGTTGGAGCTCCATCACAAAGAACCATCATTTCTCATCATTACTCATTCCCTTCTCGCTTTGCAGAATTTTCAATGTGGTGTCCAAAAGGTAAATTGAAATAGAAAAGAATTTTGTTGGAACAAGTTACTGCTGTGTTCTGAATGAGCTGTTTGAGAACATTACTTATACGTGTAGCTTCTTGCATGATTTAAAAGGTATACTGAATTTACAATGTTTGGAAATATAGCACACAAAAACAAATTGATTTTTAAACGTATATATCCCAGGTTGATATAGTTTTCATATAAGTCCAGTATATAATATTTACTTGTTACCAAATGCATACAACGGTGGGACCTTGAAGTGACTTTATATGCAGGGGATATCGATTCCATTTTAAACACTCTCTATTTCTATTTTGAAATTTCTTGAGTGCATATCACATATCTCTCCTTGGCATGTATTTTTCTCGGGTATCGACCAAGTTGAACGCATTTTTATAAGTTGGTATACTCGTTGAACTGCAATTTAAACGGTTATAAAAACGGTTACTTGGATAATACATAAATTAAAAAATTTTAAGTACAGGTTCACGTAAGAATCAGGCAAACAGTGATAAGTCATATATTTCACATTGAAATGATAATTTACTTTTAGAACAATATAAACAAGTGTTCTCAAAAAATGATAATTTTTTTAGTGAATCGTGCATAATTGCGAAGCTCTGTTACTAAAAATAGATCCACTCTGTCACAGTCTATAAACACAATGAAAACACTATGCTATAAAGATTTGAAAGGATTTAAATTCGATGTCAATTCATTCATTAAAAAATATTGGTATGAAGTGAAGACAATGCCTTCTTCTTTTTTCTCATGTTACAGAGGTGGTATCTCATTGGTTTCCATGGCAACCATGACCATAATTAGCCATACAGTCTTTAAAATTAGAGAAAAACGATCACTTTTATGTCCCTATTTTTAAAGAACAGCAAACATATATGACGGTGTGTTATAAATACATAAATAAAGGAGATTCTGAAATAACTTTTTACATCATAAAAAGTTTTGAAAAATCAGAGACATAAATAACAGAGATTGGCAACTCCGCCATTAGCGTGTTTTGTTGTTGAAAAATGTTACGGGACCAACCTTACTTTGAGAACTACATATTAGTAAACTGAGATATTGATCTTAAACCAAAAGTATATTGTTTTTGTGAAAAATGTGCATAGGTTTTAGGCGTTTTTGAAACAAAAAATTGAAAAATAAGATTAATATATAGAAAATATATTGGCCAGCTATAAAACATCGGCGAAATCTCGGACGACGGGTAGCCAACTGCCTCTTAAAACTCCTCTTTTAATATTGTTTATAAGACATAAACTCATGAAAATATAATATTTTGAATGTTTTGGTAATAGGGTTTGGCTGTTTATATTTCGATATAATTGTTTCTTAGAAAGATATACTGATTTAAACTGAGAATACTTTACAATAGGGACCGCGATATTTCGCGAGATTTCGATCAGTTGCTAATCTCTGTTATTTATGTCTCTGGAAAAATTAACAGTTTACAAAATCTAAGCAATCATGTGGGATTCCTACAAAAAATGTAAAAATCTTTATCATATTTACATGTATCTAAGAGTAATAATATAATTATATTTCATATTCTTAGTGATTAGATTTTGATATCATTTATGTGTAAATGTTATTATTTTAACCATTACCTGTGTGAAAATTTGATCTTATATCATTATTGATCGGGATCTGAGTACCAAATATTGTGTATCAAATTTATACCGAATTTTCTCAGAGTTCTAATAGATACGCTCAGAAAGTTATCAAAAGTTTAGTTTTCAACAGTATTTAATGATGTAACACAAATCTTAAACCAACATAAAAGTAAGTCTATCAAAAAGTCATGGAAGTAGCCTATGTTAGCAAGGCTTACAATAACAATCATGGAAAAGGCACAACTGTCCGACCAGCTGTTTATCATGTTTATAGTGAGTAATATATACAACCATGAAAAAACTTGCATACAATATTTTTGTCTCGGTGGTCAATAATACCTGAACCTACATGTACTTTTGAAGAATTCATATTATTTTTACGTAATTTGAAATGAGGTCGGTTTGTAGAGGAATGTTGACTTTTAAAAAATAAGTAAACACAATTCTTTATTTAACAAAGATGTCTGCAGATTTGTTAACCACGCATGTAGACCATATTAAACAGTTAAAATGAATTTATCATATTGAGAGCATAATTAAGTTGTATAAAAGTACTTTCATGTCGACCCTTAACCCAGCCTTGCCAATCAAAAATAAATAATGTATACCTTTATACAGTAAAACAGGCTCATATCTGATATATGAATTTAGAATATGTTTTTAGACTATATGGGGGGGGGGGGGGGGGGGGGGGGGGGGGGGGTACCTCAGTAAGCGTGAATTTATTGTAAGCATAAATACTGTAACCCTGTTTTAATGTATAATGTACAATGGATATAGTTTAATCATGTAAGGGTATGCTTTATATTCCAGAATTTAACAAAACAAATTAAGCATTCCCTTTATTCATGTATATATATGCTGGTATATAGATATTTATTCAAATATACTACAATGTAGTATATATATATACTACAATGTAGTATCATAAAAACAACTATACATGTCAAAATGTATCACACATACTATACATGTATATCAACTATCAACCAATAGATAACATATGAATTTTTCCCCCAATTTGGACCCTGGAAAGACATACCTGTTTACAATTTTTTAAAAAGAAAATCCTAAGTGAAAGATTATATATATATACACACAAACAAGAGATGTTTGTGAAACACTTATGCTCCCCCCCCCCCCCACCCCCCGCCCCCCCCCACCCCCCCCCCCACCCCCCCCACCCCCCCCCCCCCTCCCCCACCCCCCCCCCCCCCCCCCCCCCCCCCACCCCCCCCCCCCCCCCTCCCCCCCCCCCCCCTGGAAACATCTGCGAAGAAAATGAACGGAAACTGCAAATAATTGGAATTTTTCTAAGTCCAAGGCACATAACTCTGTCAATAATTGCTCAATGATACCCCAAAAATAACTTGGCCTAGATTTTATTCAGATAAATCTGTATACCAAATTTCATTTCAATATGTGCAACCCCTGCGAAGAAAATGAACGGAAACTGTTGGTGGACTGGCCGACCGACCAACAGACATACAGAGAGACAGACGGACAGAGCAATGTGATATTCCCTCCCTTCTTTGAAGGGTGGCATAAAAATAGTCCATACATTTATATGAATGTGCAGCAGTTGGGTAAATTCCTGTGTATACACATTTATGCTATTAGAATATTCCTATATACATGTATATGTATAGTCCAAATAATGTAGCTACCATCATGGTAATTACATAAATACAAATAAGAAGATGAAATCATGATAAGTACATGAGTATTTCACTAGTTCACTTAAATCTCATAGCATTCTCTCTTTTTATATTAGAAATTCAATTAATCATTATACTTATTGTTCTGTTTTCCTTGGATATTAACCAATTAAATTTGTCTTTCTTTGTTAATCATATAATTTTTGTTAAAGTATTGAGATATAAAATTTCTTTCTTTTTTATTTATAATGGACAATCAGTAAGAAAGGAACATGCATATATACACTCATCTTCTACATAAATTTGGTTATAGTAATACATAACATAGTTTTTTGACATTACTGATAAAAATTGAGTGTGAAGTTCAACCTTAGTTATTTCCTCATATACATGTGGTTTGATAGTTGTTTTTGTAAGCTCTTTATCTGTTGAAGCTGTTTTAGGTCCTAGAATAATCAATTGTTTTAATTTCTCAGACTGTCCAGGTGCAATCAGATTAAGCACTGGGTCAACACATTCTTCGGCTTTTCACTTGTTGAAACGTTCTGTAAGACATTGTCTGCCTCATCAGTCCAGTTTGATGTTTGTGACAGGGTCTGTGATTGTCAACTTCTGAATCCTGAAATAGAAAGATTTAAAGACTATAAATTTTGTTATGTTTCATATGTACTGTAAAACAAAATATAATATTAATACACCAGTCATGTCAATAAAGCCTAGATAAAATATTGATTCCTATTCCAGTCTGAAAAGAAAGAATCAGTAGGTAGGGAAAGTTGACGGTGGGGTGGATTGGTCTATGTTAATAAAACTGAAGGTAGGGCCAATTGTGGAACCCTAAACACTATTAAACCAATGTAATCTAAGGGATTAATTAAAGAAGATTTGAACTTCTGCAATGGGATTTCTGCCCTTATGACCATTTATGATATAATGAATGGTGGGGAATTGCGGAAAAACAACGGGGGATACTTGCGAAACCATTACATAAATTAAATACATTTTCAAATGCCTGCAGCAACAAATATGATAATGTTAAGGGTGGGGTGTAAACTGTTTTAAAGATATTTGATCAATGAATTAATATAAAAATATGGGTTAGGGGATGACTCTCGGGCATTTGCATAACAAAGTAATCACCACGTCTTATCATGAGCGGTAAGAATATACATGTACATGTATGTGTACATATAGTTAAAGGGTGGGGATCTCTACCAAGATACGCCCAAATACCGGTATATAATGAGGGGGTGGAAATGACCTTAGGAGCACTTTAACAACCAACTAATTCATGTATCTCAAAATAAGCAACAGCTAGGAAGATATATGTATATTAACCAATGATTAATTATTAGTGAAGGGTAGGAAATTACCACAGAGGCACTTGTCTACATGTGGACCCCCTCTCGAGATCATATCTGTGATAGTTATTGGTACACGTACATTGACTTGTGTCTTCATTATCAACCAACTGCAATAAAAAAAATTCTTATCTCATAGTTTTGAAGAAAAAAAACCCAGCTCTATATTTATATAATATGCAGTTACATTGTAAAAATGTTAATTTTTAGAGGTGCACTTTTGGTATTTTTCTTTTTTAATACTGATATATCATCCTGTACATGTATTAGTACATGTATCTCAATAAACATTGTACTACATGTATTACCTTCTCAATAGGTGATTATGACTATATTATTCATAAATTGTGGACATAAAAGGTGGTTTGGACACCTCCATATAATTATTGTGACATACTTCCTATCAAAATAAACAATAAACTTAATTATATTTTTTTTTTTCTGTTTTGTATTTGATAACTTACAGCATAGCACATCTTTTTATATAACGATGAATCTGTATTATGTCATGAGTTTGAATCCCACAGGGGCTAATCATTATTTTTACCTTTGCAATTATTTTATAAAATTATATTATTGGTCAAATATTGTAAAAGTAGAAATTTCTACAATAGTGAAAGTGTTTTGATTATAATATACTTTTATCCACATCAATATCGACAGGTGTTCCATACTCCTAAATTATCCCTAAAAGTTGTTTGTTTTTTTTTACCATAGATAATGGATTTATATGTACGTGCAATTATATTTGAGCGTCCGGATCATTGCAAAAATCAATCGCTTCGATATGTTCTAAAAATAGATTGGGGGAAAACCAGTATGATCACCGATACCTGTAGTGAAATATGCCAATAAAACGATAACTTCACTGCAGTTGTTAGTTAAATTATATCACTGTTTGAAAAACTTTCCTATATATTCCAGTTGTTTACCGGGTAAAATTTCGTTTGATTTTTTGTTTGAGCTCTTATCGCAAAAATTCGACATTGCCTGATTCTTACGTGAACCCGTACTTAATAATCCGTCAAAATGATTAGTCATAACTGCAATCCAAGGAGGTAATAAATACCTACGTTTTGTTAAAGGTATGCCAAAAGGCCTATATTGCAGCACTCTCGTCATGCACCTTTAATATGCTGAATTCGTCAGCAAGACGGATAAAGGGAATACAATTCTGGAAATTCTAACCTGGGATTAATTTTTGTTCTCGCCATGATATTATTTCAAATAAATGAGGAAATATTTGTTTAATTTATGCGTGTAAAAGTTTTAAATTATAGTAAATGGACGAAATAAACTTAACAGGATTTAAAGATTAAATGCTATGTATAGTATGCATTGCTTGAAAAATATATATTGTATAAGTATTACTAAAGATTACATTTACATTTCGCCCATTGCTTCTTAGCACAATTTTACTTGGCATTTTCATTTACATTATGATTTCTTAGATGCAATGAAATAACACAATAATTGATATGCTTAAAACGTTTGATAGTATCCATTAAAACAAAATTAAATCTTCATAGTTAATGTATCATTCAGTAAATATCGGGGTATAAACATTTTCAGTATACAAAGGACACTTTTAACTAATATGCAGTGTAAGAAATTCCATATAGTTTCCTATGTGATTAACGATGTTTTGCAATAGTTTGTCATTTTTCAGTTGTGGAGACCTAAATTTTGTTAAATGCCCGATACAGACTTGGATTTTCAAATATACTGTATACTATGGTACCATTAACATTTAAAATTACCGTGTTATTTGAGTTTACACACGAAGAAGATAAGATTTTAAAGAAAAAGAAAGAAAAGAAACATTGCTTTTATTTTATTTTATTTTATTTAACATGACTTTTTATTTACCCGAGCGGTACACTTTTTCTTACAGTCAAACTGTTAAACATGAAAAAAAGATATAGATACATTCGCAATCTACTTTATTAGTTTTAATCGTACACAGTCTATATATAATCCACAATAGCAATAAGAAAATTTTATAATGTATAAGTAGTGTATTGAAATTTCTCCTACAGTAAAAAAGTGCCCTCTAATATACAACATACATGTGATTCAGGTTGTATGTTTGCAAGCAAAAACGTGTAAGTAAATGCGCATGATAACGATTTTTTCAATTTTTTCCTGTCAAATTTTGATATTGATATTTGCAATGCATAAGTTAAATATTTTCAATGGTCAACAAAAATTATAGCGTCAGTTGTCAAATTATAAGCGAGATACAGAGCTCATAATTCTTTGTGGCAAATACGAAGCAGACCTTATTTCTTGCACACGTTCAAAATATTTTTTTATAATCAGAAAAAACAAAAACAACAATTAAAGATAATAAATCAGGCCATTTAGTTCAAGATGTTTTCGTTTTTACAGGGAAATAATTATCAATTGCTTTTTTTTCTTTTGATTCCCTCGCAATGCTTTCCCAAGGCGACGGATGGCTTTCTTGATCTTTTTACCTTTTTCGCTGAATCTGCAAGAATTGAAAGGAAATTTGAAATGTGCTTTTCTGTCTTTATACGAAGCAAAACACACCCCTCTCCCTTTTAAAAAGAATAAAAGAACGTTTAATTTAAATTGATTATCTACCTTTTTATTAAAAGTTGAACAACCTCTTCGCAGCATTGTTGTGGCAAATAAATCCTGCATTCCGTCAATATGGTAGTGCTATTTCGTGGTTTGGGTGCCCCCGTGTCTGTATTAACAAGTTGCAAAGAACAAATTGTTGTAGACTTTTCATATTATATCTCAAAAAAATTGAATTTACCCATGCAACGTTTTACTATTCATATTATTTTTAACCTTTAAGAATTTTCTGAGCGAGTGATTAACAAGAATATATATGTTTGTATCGACTCTCATAGAATTTCCAAGAAAAAACACAAAGAAATAAAAATAACTCTTTGATGTGGACGTGCTTTTTTACAGTAAACAGTTTAACCTTTACTCTTTGCGATTTAAAGTTTTATAGCTATAATATAATGATGAGTTGTGTACAATGAATATACTACATAACAATTATCATAAAAGAGGCCGTAACACTAATAGACAATAGTGTTTCACAAATTTAAGTTATTTTTAATGCTAAATACACAGGTCTGCAGCTATTGAACAGATTGCTTTATCTAGGATGCAATGAACAATGAATTGATATTACTATTTAAAACTTACTATTTCCACATGTTGTCTTCACGTAATTTTGAAATTTATTTTTTTCCCAACATGGTTCAGTTCTACATTTGTACACTCCGTCTGTAAAAACAAACAAATAACATTGTCAATCTTTGGAATTTGCGGATATATATATATATATATATATATATATATATATATATATATATATATATACTGGTACATGTGAATGTAGTTACACTTTATACGTGGGATTTATAACTATTTTTTGAAAGATCTGAATGCTGCCATGCATTCCACTTCCACTTCTATAAGACTTTTTAAAAAAATTGCATTAACATTCAAGAAATCTATGTGAGACTCAATACATACCTGCACAACAGTCTACTTCCTCCTTCTCTTGATATCTGTCGTGAACACCTGATTTTTTGCAGCAAATATGTGTTTTGTTCCGCTCAGTCTCTTTGTCAATTTCTTATGTGATAAAAACGATAAAAATACAGTGTTTAATTTTTTAATGGAAGAAATACATTGTGGAACTAAATATATTATAAATCGGCAAGTTTGTGTTTCTTTTTTTTTTTTTTTACCCACAATTGCCTCAAGACGCATTTTATCGGGGTTTTTTTTTTGTGGCTAATAAACATTTCATTTTCGTTGACGGTAAATAATTGTAAAAGCAGTGTAGTTTGTTTCGTACCCCCACAACAGTCCATTTCCAGGCCATGCTTAAATTTCTCTTGGACTCCTGATTTTTGGCAGCAGATCTGTGTTGCTGGGTCAAACATTTTTTCTGAGAATTTATCCTTTTCTGTATACACACACTTACAATCTACAACTAAAAACTTATAAAGTTATTTTATGTTTACAAGTAGTTTTGATTTGAAATTTCATACCTATTTCGAATTCTTTAGCCACCTTTGGCAACAGCCGTTGTGCAAAGAGATGCGACGATCATCAAATGAAAAAAGATCATCTTGAGGACTTGTCGACTTGTCAAATGTTACTTTAAGCTAATGGTGCCAAGGCCCTTGGAAATTCGTTATGGTCTCCTTTCAGTCCAACATGCCCTTTATAAGCTACTAACTTCAATGAAGTGTCACTAAGGGGTCTTCGTGAAATCCCCAAATTTATTTTTAAATATTTTAAAATGGATCAGATCTTTAACATTGTGTTATTCTATCTCTCTATGCAATATGTATTATACAAATATTGACTGTGTTTTCGGGCAACATTGATTATATTAGCCCCTATGTTGTTTACTTGCCTTGACTGATTGTCTATTATGATCACCTTGTTTTGGATTTGATTTGAATTATTTACATCATCATTTACGAATCAACAAATCAGAAGCGATTAATTGAAATAGAGGGAATATTCTCTAAATATTATTCTTAGCCGGTCAATATTAAAAAAAGATTGAACCGTCAATATTTTTTTTGGACGAGCTAATATTACAATTATTGGCTATTCGTCTATATAGAGTTATATATAGTGAGAATATACGACCTGAATATAACAACTGTTTATTTCAGTAAGCCAAAACTGATAGTAACGATCGATTACCGACAGGACAGTTTTAAAAAAAAAATACAACATTAGAGTATATATTAATTCAAATAGGTCGAAACACATATTCCTTAAAAGTAGAAAAAACACAAATCAACCCATGTTTTGGAAAAATTAAAAAAAATACCCACTTATTTCCAATAAATACATGTAATTTAACAGATGTGCATTTACTGCTTTAAACACCTTTTAAACAAAAAACAGATCTAAAATATGTGTATATATTTTTGCAATGTAGACAATTAAAATCACGAAGATGTGTGTTTCCTTTATCGAACAATTCGACTTCAACTTATTTTCCATGGTGCAGAATTATTTATCTGTTTCCAATAAAAATTTCTATCCGCCAACACCAGCTTGTTTTTTTTTTATTTTCTCTAGTTGACAGCAGTTGCATGGTAGCATCAATTATTTGTTCTGGTCCTTTTGGAATGATGGTCTTGTCCTATTGGAATTATATTTCTATCAAATAAGTTTCACTTTATTGTTTTTCAAAATCTGTTATGTCTTTACTTTTCAATCTATTGCATGTTTTTATTTTCTTTATAAAATAAGCGTAATTACAATTCGTAATTATTCATATCTAAAAATAATTTATAAAGTTTTTAAATGTAGAAACGCAACATTTAAAAAAACCAATCTGTTATGATATAAATCAAATACATTATAAGGATGGATATGGAATGATTTGATTATAAGGCTGAAGTATGTCTTTAAGTTTCTCCAAACGGGTAATTAAATTAGCTGTTACTGATGTTTCTAGTTTAGTTCTTGTCCAAAGGCACGGGAAGACCTAACTAATATATAAGTATGGTTTTTATTTCCAAAATAAAATAAATATTATTCTAAAGGGCAGCCAAAGGTTTACTACGTAGACCAAGCGGAAAGAATCTTTGTCTCGTCTGTAATTCACAATATACATCATGCATTATGTCGCATCATTTTCCACAAATGTTCGGTATTTTTGTTAGATGCACGATGCATGCCTTTTTTGGTTGTGCTATTGTGCTTCTTGTACGATTACAACCGACAAAAGTACATTTTGTCAAAATGTTTTACAATAGTCTCTTTTTACAATGAAAGCACTAGAATTGCTTAGTTTGAGGAATGATAGGAATTTAGTAAACAATCATCCAATATCAGCGACCTAATTTTCTGCACTTGTTTAAACTAAAACACTTTCAGATCATCCATCATATAGTATTTCTAACTCAAGTATAATTATACATCCGCTTAAGAATGTCAAATAAAGGCGAATTTAATCCTACGAAGGTTTGGTAAAAATAGCAATTATGTTATTTTCTAAGTTTATTGAAATACAGAAATATTATCAACAATATAAATAATAGAACTATTAAACAAAAAATAAATGTATCTAGAAAGAGTTGTTATTTAGCTACCGAACGGTCTACAAAGCTGTAATCTAGTTACAGACATAACCGGATATCATTATACTAGTACTTTAATTTACATATACGTTAAATTATTGATATAACTGTAACTAAGTTAAATATATAATTTATATAAAAGCATTGTAAATAATGACAAGCGTTTTACACATAGAATGTTGATATATTTTCTACATTGTTGTAAACAATGTGACATGGCTTCGGTTTTTAAGTATCCTTTGGCAGACAAACATATTTTAAGCACCTTTTTGGATTTATATACATTGTTTGTAAATATGACTCAGCATTCATAGTAATTACCTTGAACTTTACTGGCGTTCCGACTAAATATACTCCCACAGGTAGGGTATTAAATTAACGAGGATGATCAAAACATGTACGTTCTTTCTTTCACTTGCATATTTTGATGGTTTAATATCTTTATAAATGCCACAAAGAACATCTGATATAATTTAGTGCTGAATTTTATGTGTTAAATGTGTAAAATTCATCATAAACGGATGTGTTTGAAAAAAAAACCCAGAGATCCATATCAGTCATCTGTTACGTCTTTTGCCTTGTTATTCAATAAAAAATTTTATTGCATATAGGTAACTTTTTCCTTTATTGACATCTGAAATAATAAGTTAATGAAAGGTACACTTTGATGCCCATTTCTAAATTCTCAAGATAACATTGATAAATAACACTGACTGAGTATCTTTTACTCATCTCAACTTCACAACAGTTGATGCATCGACAATACATTTCATTTTAAATATGCAAGACAAATATCTTATATTTAAACCTTCATAAATAAGCAAGTAAAATGGTTAATGATAGTTTGATTTGTCTAAATAAAAAATAGGATGATTATATTTCACTAAAAAGAGGATAAAAACGAATGTTGGCGGTGACCCGTAGCTGTAGGCTATGTTCAATTCATTCCCTAACTGATCTAATAGTTTTTACATTCGAAAAATATTAACACTTTTATTGCTTGAGCACTCACAATCGCAAGTCCTAAACTTGTATGGACAATCAGATAAATTATGTTACTAGAACTATGTTTGGAAATATCCAAAAAATAAATCAAGGCAACTTTAAGTGAGTTTATTTGTACTGTAAACATTTCTTTTGTTTACATAAATTGAATAAGAATCCATTTGCTGTGCAATAACTCGATTGTTTAATTGAAATTACATAACCTGTTGTAAAAAGACAAAAATGTCTCGATAGACCACGACTTTTGAAGTCAGGATTGATTGGCTTAACATTATGTATATTATAAAAGTGTAGTGCAGTTTTACCAAATCCCTGTATTCAAACCCCAGATGAAACGCTGTCATCCAGTCATTTTGAATAAATGTTCACTGCACTACTAAGTCATAAAAGTACTGACATTCCCATTTTTTACTGATAAACTTAGACATTTACTGACAATGTACTGACATTACTGATAAACTTAGAAAAATGCTGACGTTTTTACTGAAGGTACCGAAAAACTTAGGAAAGTACTGACAAACTTAGACAGTACTGATAAACTTAGAGAAGTACTGACACTTTTTACTGACGGTACTGAAAAACTTAGAGAAGTACTGACAAGTACTGATAAGTACTGACCCTATTGTTCTTACTCCCGCTAGAGCTTAAAAGGTGTGAAATTGTATTAAAAAATGTATTTTTAATTATAATAAAGAATTAATCGATTATTAAACTTATTAATAACATTTTCCTTGCATGAAAATGATATTTGATATGTAATCTTCATAAGTGAAGGAGAAATTGAGCCTTGTGTTTTGAAAAAAGAAATTGGCGGATTTTATAATATCTATGATGTGAGCATGAGTTTTGATAATTATTTAGAAACGAAAGTCAGTAAAAAAATTGACACTCTTGAGCTTAACATCAATAAACTTGATCACCCATAACAACACCTAGTTATTAGCAATCAATCTACCCGTATTACCCATGCGCGCGGATTTAGAGGGAGTTGGGAGATCTGGGCACCCCCCCTCCCCCTTGCACCCTTCATGGAAAAATCTACTTTCTTAAATTTGCATAAATATGGCTCAGACCCCCCCCCCCCCCCGGGAAAATATAAACAACATTCCTACTCTTTTTGAAATGATTTTGGGGTCCGTGCATTTTACAAAGTAAATTAATGCGCTGTGTTTCCGTATACTTATGATCGCTGTAAGCTTGAAGCGCTTGGGATAGAGGCTGAACGTGTTTATCAGTAAATCTCAGTTATTTTGTCTTTGTGAAATAATATAAATCTAGAAATTAACCCTATCCATCTACATTGAAGCTTTAGTATTTCATAAAGGGCAATATTATTAAAAACATGACTAATTCTGAATCAATGTTGACACAAAGCAAGTTAGACATGTATACCGATAAACCGCTAAGATATCATTTACATGTATTTAAACAAATGACTATGTTTTGTGATTTGTAAAGATCAAAAATAAGTGGAGGACAAGTGTGGGTAATCTACAATGTTCTGTGCCTTTTAACCTGCCTAAGTTAAAGCGAATAATAACATAACATGATTTGCACGTGCAGATAATCACATACCGATCGAAATGGTCACCTATATTTTGACTGTTTTGCCTGGTGTAATGATGCATACAATAACATAGTCTCAATGAAATGTCTGCTGATTCTATTTAGCAGGAAGTAGATTAGTTAATATCTAAATCATGTAAATCGCAATTGATGATATTTGCTGTCAGTCAATGTTTTTTTCTTGATAAATAATGATATATATATATATATATATATATATATATATATATATATATATATATATATATATATATATATATATATAGAGTTGATTATTTCGGAAGGGGGGATTAGTCCGGTCCTTTGACACTTTTAACTTTTATCAGTGGGCGTTGTCCAGTTTAGTATTTCATATGCATTATTGTATAGAATTGTCCTCATACATATAAAGCAATGATACAGTTCATAAATGATTTAATGCATGTATACAAATGCCGGTAACGGGTAACGTAAATACACACATGCATGATTTTAAAACAATGTTTCAGGTTTAAGATAAGAAAAAAATTATTTATTTAAATTTGATTTGAAGAATGAAAATTATAAGAGAGCAATTTAATTTGAATTCATATCACTAAGTCAAATGATGTTCCGAATTTAAAACTCTTCCTTTTCATGTTTGAAATTCTTAGAATTGATAAATCAAAATTTTCAATTTCTGTTTTCTTTACTTGACAGACTGGGGAAAAAAGTATTAAGAGGTGTTAAAACAACATATTGCATTGTTGTTTAGCAATACCGAGCATTCAGATCTTAGGACGTGTGTGTATATACAAGTACACGTGTGTCTGTCACCTCATTGTTCCCAATATCGCTACCGTGCACTGCAAATTTTCAAGAAGGGCTGTGTACAGTAGCTATTATATAATCACTTACTGACCATTCAGATCTTAAGAAGTGTGTGTATATATACATGTACACGTGTGTCTATCATCTCTTATTCCCTATATACCTCGCTACCGTGCACTGCAAATTGTCAAGAAGGGTTATGTACAGTAGCTATTATATAACCACTGACCGAGTGAAAAAAATGTCAACATCCTCTCCTTTGAAAACTGTAACTTCAATCAACCAGTATAAACATGTGTTTTCAAGTTCTTTGATCAATTGATCTGGTGTAAAATAAAACATTGATGGATTAAAGATTAATTTGACCGCTCCAAGTTAATCTAAATAATTATAAGTTATGAAAATTAATTAGGACTGCTTGTTAACTTATTGAGAAATCAATTTCCGGGTTAACTATTAATAACTTGTAATTCAAAATCAATGCAAACTCTCTCTCTCTCTCTCTCTCTCTCTCTCTCTCTCTCTCTCTCTCTCTCTCTCTGTATCTATATAAACTCCTAAATGTATAGAAAACACTAGTACTACATGTATGGTGTGTATGTTCTTACCAGGGCCGCGGAATGAAAAAGAATTGGTACTGAAATTAGGATTGCATGTTAACATAATAGGAAATTAATTCCCGGGTAAACTATTAGTAAATTTAATTAAAAAGCAATGCAAACTCTCTCTCTCTCTCTCTCTCTCTCTCTCTCTCTCTCTCTCTCTCTCTCCTGTCCAACAAACTGTACCAATGTTGGTATAAAGTTAACACGACTTTACCATGTCACCATGCAGCTTGTAATAGTTGATTTTTTTTAGCGCGGTAGGTCTAACTACCGATTAGCCTTACGTTGTATCCCGCAGCAGATTTTATATAGAAATGATTTTTTTTACATGTAATTTGCTGCATATGGCAAAACACATTAAAATTAAAACATTCAGATGTTTACGTCTAAATATTGAACATAAAAAAACGTGGCATTCCTAGTCATTTGCAAACATCCAACTCCAATTCCGCCCCTTCCTATTTGTACGACACAATTCTATGTGTAACAAATAAAGCCCCATATTACACTTTTTTAATTATGACAATTTTTCTAATCATAATTTTTTGTTAATATTAAACAAATTAAATATAACAGACCCAGTTAATACTTCAAAATTAATATCAGCCTATATAAACTTTACACTGTACACAGGTAGCTTAATTAATTAATGGTGAAAAATGACATAAAATATAAAAGATCAGGTAAAATTCCATTCAGTAAGAGTAAGAACAATGGGGTCAGTACCTATCACTACTTGTCAGTACTTTTCTAAGTTTTTCAGTACCGTCAGTAAAAAGTGGCAGTACTTCTCTAAGTTTATCAGTACTGTCTAAGTTTGTCAGTACTTTTCTAAGTTTATCAGCAATGTCAGTACATTGTCAGTAAATGTCTAAGTTTATCAGTAAAAAATGGGAATGTCAGTACTTTTATGACTTAGTAGTGCTGAAAGTACTAGAAAGCTGACTGAAGGACATACCGTTGCCATTTAATTTTAATTGCAATAAATATTCAGTCACATTTCAATTGACTGAACCACACAGCTTCATCTTGTAAAAGCTTTGCTCACCCAGAGTTGTAAAATTTTCAAATGTTCATGAAATTGTATTGAAATGAAACCCCAATACTGCTTTGGATCTCAAATCTTATCTCATTTTTTTAGCGATTGTGGTGTAACCCATCTTTAAATATTCGGCGATAAAAAGTTCCATGTTTTATAAAAAAAAAAAAAAAGCTTTATAAAGATTTAACTATTTCAGAAATGATTAATACTGCTATATCTTCGGGACTGTCTTGTACTCTTTTTGTCATACTTTAAGAAATGTGGATCATGAGGTTCTACTTTTATGTAAAGAAATATTGAAAACAATAACTCAAGACAAATGTTCTTACAGTTTTGCACACGCATACAATGATAACGTAATATATGTTCGGATCTCGTATATATTATCCTTTTTTAATTTATAGTAATTTGTTTTATTTTAAAAATGCAAATGTAAGGCAAAAAACTGTAATAGATCAGGGAAAATTGGAGAAATCATCGAAACGTGATTTTTTCTTTTAAATATTAATCAAAATTAAATATCAAGTCCATCACTTTGAGTTCTAATTATCATATAATTTACTGTCATCGAAAATAATAAGTATTGATTGCTTAGTTTGTTTCGATTTACCCGACCAAAAATCTCAAATATGACCGGTATAACTTTACATACATCTTTTCACTTAATAATTGAAATAGGGAAGGGTGCTTAAAGGCTGATTGGTCAGGAAAGTACTCTCAGGTCTACCTTATCAAAATAAGAATAAGAATGTTCCCTTATTGTCTCCTTAAGGTTCTCATATAGTCTTAAAATGGTCACGACTATCAAAACTTCTCAGATATATTTTCCCGCAATAAGCTGTGATACAGCAAATGCATGACAAAGGCTCAAAATACATTTTGATATAAAGATATCCAACATAAAGGTTCGAGTTATTGGATCAAATGGTTATAGGGAATAAACGAGAATTCTAAATGCCCCTCAATTTTGTTTGTGTACATGTTGCAAACAAACTAGTTTATCATTGATTAAATATGGCGCCTTGCTACACTGATAAATCTGGCCTCATTTTGGCAGGGTAACTGTGTTATGATTAATCTGATTAGTCATAGGGATGAATATTGTCTATTGACAATTTGATTTTATCACCGTAACAAAAAGTTGGTTGAGTCATTCACGGCTCCATATACCGACTGCCCATTTGATTTTTTATTAAAATAGATCGGATGACATTGGGGAATTCATGACGGAAACCCAAAATGCATTTTGTAGCTTTCCAGAGATGAATTGGGGTAATTTATTGGACATTTTGAACTTAAGACTTCCACTTTTTTAAAGACCGTGTACTGCAAACTTTTTTCTAAAATTTTCAATTAAATGACTCAACACGTGACATAAATAGCTTTCTATGATGCACTGAAATTGCTTTAGTAGTTATTTCCGGTAACACTTTTAAGCCCAGTAAAGAATTCAAAGAAAAAGTATGACAATCAGATGCAAAAGGAACTGTATAAAATTTCCTTTTTTAAGACTGTGAGAATATCGTATATTTTTGAATGTCATTGAAAATGTAAGGATTAAAAAAACTACATAGAGCAACTTTATAAACTTTTTTTTCTGCAAGCAGGCTAACATGTAACTTTGTTCATGTGTTTTCTTCGGTAAATATTTTTTGAAAATTAATTTATATGCCAATGAATGCAATCTAAATGTTATTGATAGACTTGCACGTTTCAAATATTGTGAACAGTAAAACAATTAATGCTTCTGTAGTCCATACAGTATGTGCAAATATGCAATTATTAACATCTCGCAAAATGTTGTTACGTTACATGTATGAGGACGAAGAACCAATTCATAATTATGTAATTGAGTATACGAAACGAAGAATACGTGTAACATTTTTTGTCAACCCATATTTTTTTCAGATATTTTAGATTAATATACTTTTCCGTTGATGCAGGGTTATGTTTTTAAAAAAATCCTTTACTGAAGTTCATTGTAACGGGATTACAAGATTACTTACAATGTTTAACAATTTTGTTATCATGTCCATATGTTAAATATATACATGTGATATATTTTTAAATATATGTAAGGCGATTTTTTTTCATTACCTTGGTTTCACATTTTTTTATACGAACGTGCCAATTTTTTTCTTGATAAATAATTATGTACTTGCATGTGTTCGTGCTATTGTAGTCCAGCATACTTTGTATGGTTTTGATATCCAATAATTATTTCTCATATTCAGCGATAATGTTATGATTATTTGTTTTTAGTTATATTACTCTGTTAGGACAGATGTACCAAAATTATTCAATTTCCTTCAATGTATTTTTTCGACGAGGTGAAACACGCAGTGATAGTATGTATTAACTACTTCGTGACCTAATACTTGGTTGTGGGATCAGTTGGTAACACTATAAGGTATTTATAAAAAGAATATTTATTTTAACAATAATGGGGCTATTAAATCTCTGGAGTCGTTTAATCTTGGCAATTTAGTACAATGTGAGTGATCGTTTAGAAATAAAGATAAAGATTAACAAGACTGTATAGCAACAAGGGTACATGCATATCGGAAGAAGGTAATGATAATACATGTGTAATTGATATTTCAAATTGCAGTTGAGTTTAGATTCCTAAGTTATGATTCAACTGAGGCTGAAAACGGAAAAAAAAAAAACAACACAAGAGTTTATAATTCGGATATTTTTTGTTTGATATAACTGAATAGATAATAATGATAAAAAAATAAATTCAACACCTTCCAACGGTCATGATTAATAATGCCAGCGTTGTGTTGTAATTTGGTATGTATAAATATGCTAATGATACAATGTAAAGATGAATATAGATTTCTAAGTATTCATCAAATATAATGTTTTTATATTTTGAAATAAACACATTCGTTTGTCTTTGGGTGTCTTGGGGTGGCTGATTTCCATCTAACACTCAAATGGTTAAGAACGATATAACAATCTTGTCCTTTAGTTGCGACCCGAGACCTTGAACTTTCTTAGATATTATGAACACTTGCCTCTTAGAAAATCCAAAACTGATAAGGCATAAAAAATTGGAATTAACAGAAATTTCTTAGAGAATTTATTAAGTTATTCTCTTCAAATCACAGTAGATACAATATATTACATCTTGATTTTTTAAACATTTAATAATAATAATATACAGTTTACAATAATATTCATAACACTCTACTTGAAATACAAAAAAAAAAACTGCTTAATTTTATAGGTATAGAAAGTATATACTTGCTTTAGAGAGAAGTATTTTATTTAAAGGACAGTTTCAGAGACGTTTACATGTACGCTTGGTGAACCAGCAAGAAACCTACACTTGCATATCCGATGTGAAAAGTTTTCTATTGTCTATCTACAAGGAACTGTGGATACGAAATCAAATGATCCAATTCTAGGAAAATGGAATTTTAAATCTTAATGGAATGAAAATTGATTGACGTAGAGATACGTTTGAATATCATCGAATATCTCATAGTGAATCAAAAATGAAATCAAAACAAGTTATGTTTTCCAATACGCATTACGATGCTTTAAGCATTGTAAACCAAAGGTACTCGATACAAGTGGACATTTCCTTTTAAAACATCTTCATTAAATGAAAGCTTTACGTAAGATAGGACAATCAGCTGAAAGATTTTGTGATTTGTAGTGTTTTTTTTTCAATAAAGAATTTAAACTTTAATTTTTTAATATGTCGCTTTTAAACATGAATTAACGTTTGGGCTAGAAGCACTTTTTTGTTCGGGAAAACTTTATAAAAAAAGAATGTAGACTAATATATGCAAACAATTTTAACGTCAAGGGGTTTAACGTTTCATGAACTTACAAAGTTGTTCAAGGCATCACCAAGTCATCAAGTTCAGTTTATTGGAAAACAGTATCATACAGGGTTTGTGTGTATTCTGTACAGTGGCAAACAGTATGGGACTGGTCCTTGGGTATGTGCAATGATTCATGCAGTAAAATATGGTGTAGTCTCCCTTTGGAGATGATACTTCAAGTTTGAAAAAATACAATAATGTCAAACAATATTATTAAACGAAAGCAGTTTGTCTGCATTAAATGAAAGTCTGAAAAACAACAAAACTTGTGCCACAAGAGTCTTAAAATAATTGATTTGCAAAGAACAGAACAGTTTAACATTAAAAATATTTCATTACGGAGTTTGTCATTGAATATAGTTTTGTGATATGATGGCATACGACTGTTACAAAAGATATGTAAGAAAGGTATGTGGATTTGGGAAATTGCAACTGGATTTTCCTACGCCATTATTTTGCACTGACCTTATTTTCGTATTAACTTTAAATGAAGGTCGTTGTTGATCCCTAATCACACTAACATACATTGTAGCAAAAAAAAAGTGCATAAATATTTTTTCTGTTGTCATTCATAGCTAGACAATTAATTTAGAGAATTTCAAGATTACGTGTACACAAATCATATATTATATAAAATCAATAATTATGTGAACAATATCTGTATTGTATTAGTAATAAATAGAATAATATATCCACATCATATTGAGCTAAACATTTGATAAAATGAAATAAACACATTAGTTTGTCTTGTCGTTGGAGTGGCTAAATTAATTCTAACTCTCAAATGTTTAGATATCATGAACACTTCCGGTTTAGTTGAGTTCCTTTAGAGATTTCGCATTGCTATTGGTTATCTGTTGAAATGACGATAAACTTATTGCATTGAAAAATTATGTAAAAATAACTTTATGTACGGATTGCCAAAGCAATATCGAGGACGAAATGATCAGACGATTTGAAGAGAATACAACCTGTCGTAAGAACAGTTCAGACACCAACATTCCAAAGGCTCCATGGTTTTCTTCAATAATTGTTTTGCACATTTTAATCGTTTTTCATTTGAAACTATTGCTAAAGACTGATTTCAATCTCAAAAAGTCACCATTAATACAATGCACATGCTGGTGAGCCAGTATAAATCCTTCATTTTCATATTCGATGTGAAAAGTCTTCTGTTGTCTAGCTACAAGCGATTGTGGATGCAACATCAAATATATTCAAATTTAGCAAAAAATAGAAAAAAAAGTAATAAATTTGAAGTTCAAACGGGATAAAAATAATTTGACGTAGGGATACGTTTGGATCCCATCGAATTTCATACAATCAAAGCTTTATGTAATAGAGAATTAACATTATAATATCAGCTGGAACGATTTTGTGACTTTTTTTCCGTAAGTATTTGCTCAATGCATTTAAACTTTTAACGATAATGTGTCGATCTTAATATGAATCAACGCTTGGGTTAGAAGCACCTGTATCGAATTTTTTGAAAAGCCTTATATAAATCAGGAAGTAGACTAGACTAATGTATGCAAACAATTTAACGCCAGTGTTTATCATTTCATGAACTTAAAAGGTTGCTGAGTGCATTACCAAATTAATAAGTTCAATTCATTGTTGTATTTTTGGCTTATTTTTATTCTAGATGCAGATTACGCGAACATGGTGAATTATACTATTCTTTCTACAATTTTTACAAACCATTTCAAATCTGTATTAATTTGTATGTGAAGTAAATATATGCAATAAAAAGAATAAACTTCCATGGTTTTACTTTTTTTTTTTAATTCAGATTACACATATACAAGTAACCTTGTTTATTTTCATATCGTCAGTCTTAGTTAATATCCCACACACCCTTTTAAAAA